>VWPU01012194.1:0-35033 GCA_013398955.1 Callaeas wilsoni
ATCAGCTGTGGGGTATCAGCTTTTCCTGCCAGGGGTCCCACCATCAGCACAAAAAGCCATGACACAGAGTCCATCAAGTCACTACTGCGTCCTTTTGACAAACAGAAACCAAACAGGAGAGAAGAAAATACCAGTGTTGGGGTGGGCAGCTGGGAAAGCAAGAGTAAACCTGCTGTCATTGTGGAACTGCAATGGTTTTGGCCAAGGGGACAAATGGAAGTTTTATCAAAGTTCCAGCTGCAGGTCAGGTTTGAGCTGAATCTGTATTTGTATCTGCTGCTCCACAGCAAGTGGCATTCACACCCCAGCGTGTGCTCCTGCCTCCAGAGCACGTGGGAAGCTGCATTTCTGGTCTGCATTCTGAGAAAGGGCTGAAGGAAAGTGTCATCAAAATGTCAACAGGGCAAGGAAATACTCAAGAGCAGGGATTTAACTCAGCTCTGAGCTCAGGATGCTGTAATTTCTCCAGATATAGCAAATCAGTAGGAAAACAACAACAACAAAGCAATTTTACAACAGGTTTGGAGAGACCTCCTAAGCAATGACTTGCACTAAGTTAAATTTCAACAAATTGAGAAAAAAAATATCAGTAATTCTTCATTTCATCTGTCCTCCATCTGGCCTTTTCTCCTTCACTACATTATTTCTTTTTTTTACTCCCATCTTATCTTCCTTTTCACCCAGTATGGATTATTATCTCCCTCTACCTTTTCTTCTCCCTAAGGTGCTGCTCCTTGGCTTCTCTTCCTCTGAAAGAGAAACCACAGGAAACCCCAAATACTCCCCTTTTCAGCAAGAAACCAAATGCAAGCTTTGAACTGGCATCATAAAAGCTGCTGAAAACCTGACAGGCAGAACACCCAGAAGCAACAATTTCCTTGGTCATCTACACTGCAAGTGGCCCAGGGCTTAGTCTCATCTGCTGCTTGCTGCTCTCAGAAATGGGTTTCTGATGATGCAAGCCCCCAACAACTCCCTGGAGCCTCTCTGTGGTACTTTGTGCGTTGGGCATAGTTTGGCTGCTCCTTTCCAAACTGCCCCCGTGCACAGCCCTCAGCAAAGGCCCCTGGCACACAGAGCAGCACCAGCTCTGCTGCTTCTGCTCCTCTCGGCCCTCTCCTACTCATCCCCAGCTCCACTAAATGCCCTTTCCCCAACTTCCTGTTTTCACCTATTCTTTCAGTTCTCCCACCTTTTTAGACCCTCTCACACAATTCTGAGTTCAACAGCCACCTCTGCCAGACCCTCCTCAAAATCCAAAGCATGCTGTGTTGAGTAAAGCTGCCTGTCCCAGGAGCAGGGCCAGCTCACACACCTTACACTGGACGTGCTTTTCCTACAGAAGCATTCCAAGAGGGGAAAGCCAACAGCTGCCCTGGATGTGACCTGTTCCTTTCACACCCGGCTCTGGGCAGAGCAAAGGAGGCAGAAGAGCTTTGCCTCCACAGGGACGAGGCGGGAGGACTCACCTCCTTCTGCAGCAGGTTCCACTCGGTCTCGCTGACCAGGCGGTACCCGCTGGGGGAGACATAAGCACTTTCCAGGCCCTGGGTGACACTGGAGAGCAGGGAAGCAGTCTCTTCTTGCTCTGGTGTCATTGCTTTGATTGCTTTTTCCTGATCTTTGGTCAGCATGAACCCACTCGGCATTTGCAGGGATCCAAGGGAGGCCGTATCAAAGTTCTCAGACACTGAATCTGCTCCAACGAGTGGTCCAAAATCCGACTCGTCCAGGTTCCCAGCAGATTTTGCTTTGTTGTTGTATCCTAAAGCTTTGGACTGTAAGGATCCAGATGTGCCCAGACTGTCTGTTGACTGTGCTCTCCGTAGTCCATCTTTAAACATATCAGTATCTGGTTTATTGAAGGATTCGCCAGAGGAAAGAAGCAAGTCTGCATCCAGGGAATGCACTGAGCCATGGGTGCTATTCACATGCACCTGGAATTGAAAATCAAGGAATAAAAAAATTATTTACTCCATTTTAGTGGCACAAGGGAAATGCTGGACACTAATTATCGGACGTGGCAAAGGCAAGTTTAAATTTCTCTGGCGAGAACATCTATTCTATTCTATTCTATTCTATTCTATTCTATTCTATTCTATTCTATTCTATTCTATTCTATTCTATTCTATTCTATTCTATTCTATTCTATTCTATTCTATTCTTCCAAGTTGGAAGAGACCTTCAAGATCTGCTCACTAAGTTTAAGGTGGCAGAGGAAGGGACAGAACTGAAGTGAACCAGCTGGAATTCAAAAACAAATAAAACAAGTAAAAAAAAAAATCTTCTATGAACAGAGTGCTTCTGTAAGACTACCTTCCTGCCAGACAAGCAAGGACACAGTCACCTTCCATCTTCCAGTATTTGAGGCAAGATGCTGCCCCTGAAGAGATGGACTTACAACATCCCTTCTGCAACCATAATCTACACAACAGCAGGCAGATACTCCCCTTCCAAAAGTAAATTCAGAAGTCTTTCACAAAACAAAACACTTTGCATTAATGCAAATATAAACAGAGAAAAATAGACCTAAAATCTACTCTATACCAACAAGTTAATGTTTTTCTTCTACTTCTCTCTTCTGCTTTGAGTGTCTGACAAAATACCAAAATACTTTCTTCACAAGATTATTTGTACATAAAATAAAAAGTAAAGGGAAAAGGCTGGGCTTAGACACAAAGGTATCCTGGGGAATGCCAGCACCAAAAGCCACACAAACTGTCCTGTGATGTGTCTCAGGCACACGGAGCCTCTTGATCTATTTTTGTTTTTTGTAGCACTGAAAAAAGAGCAGTAATGCTTTATTTAAAAAGCACATGACTGCTTTCAAAATACCTTCCAAAATATTATGCACTTCTGCTTTGCCATTAGACACATAAGGAAGTAACTAGCCTCTTGAGAAAAATCATACTTTCTGAAATAGGTCCAGAGACCAGCAGGCTGCTGGCACTTCACATAAGTGCTTGTAACCTACAATATATCTATATAGTGTGCTACTGTTTTATGACTGCTGTAAATGCCTTGTTTTAATCATTTTTAGGTGTAATATTTATACCTGCATGTATATATACAAGTTCACAATAAAAAAGTCAGGAGAATACAGACTTGCATAAAACTGCATTTTCAGGCTTACAGCTGTTCTATGATAACCAAAACAATATTAACAAATCATCTGTTTGTACTGCAAACTGCCCAACAGAGATGGTCTTTGAAGTCAAATTATAACAAGCTGTAAGAATTGATCAGTAATATGATTGATTACAACATATAAAAATATTCTGAACAGCTAAAAAGGTCAGAAATAACAAAACCAAACACATATACAAACGCAAAAATTATGCTCCTTCTCAACATCTAAGTTTTCCATTATGTACAGATCTTAGAATTAAATAAATGTTGTGAAAGGTGGACTAAAGAATAAGCTATGAACTGAGATTAAAGAAAACATCAGAAGATAAATTTTTGTTCCCCACCACTGTGCCTCACTTGCATATCTGGACACAGAAGATACAAACCATATTTGAAACAGAAAGTGACTGCAGGCTACAGGGCAGAACTAGATCTCAGCTACATTTAGATCTCATGATTCTGAACATCTTTCTGCACTCTGAACTGTTATAAATCCTTGATAAAAGTACAGGGAAGACTCTAGAATACATATATAAAAGTATATACTCTTTTTTCCCTTCAAAAATGATAAACCAGGCAAAACACTGGCGCACTCTGAAAATTCTCAGGTCTCTTGAAGGTTAAATAAGCTCCTATAGCACAAAAACTTGATGGGCTTCTATTAATTTTTCCTTCATTTGACTCACAAAACCAAAATGGACCCTGAGAAATTGTAAGTACAGAATTCAACAATCTGGTTAGCAGAGTGGCTACAACACTCTTGCTGAATGTTCAGATATAATTGGCTTAATCCTGAGCATTTAGGTGTGTTCGAACGTGCTTGGAAATCCCCAGGGAATCCACCAGCAGTTAACCTCCAGAATGCCAAATGTAAATTACCATTTTTAATGGCACCTCTCAGGATGGTGCAGCATTGTCTTCCAATCTTAATTAGGATTTATAGATTCAACTGCAACTCCAAGGATTTTTCACTGCCTAATGAGATTAGAAGCCACAGAGAATGGAGGGCTGTAACTTTGCATTTGTATTTGCAATGAACACCCTGAGGAATGCCCAAGTGTAAGTGAAAGATCCAATTGTTTCACCTCTTCGTTGGAGAGCTGGGTAAGGGTTTCTTCAGGGGCCAGAGAACATGAAGCCTTTGTTTCATCATCTGAATCTTTTTGCTTCTCTTCCTTTCTCTTGCTAAGCCTTTGCTGATCATCTTCTTCCTAAAAATCAGTGGTCAATAGAGAATACATAGAAATTGGGATTCAGTTTTGCCATAGGAGTCGTAACATCAGCTTTCACTAAGCTACAAAGAAGACACTGAAAAGGATTATTTTAGTTAAAACCCAGTGTTTATCACATAAATATTCTTTTAGTTAATAAATATAGTGTTCATTTCACAAGGCACCCAAACTGAATTGAGAACTTACTTTGCAAGTTTAGTGGCAAATTCACATTCTAGAATTATTTTATTCAAAAACCATATTACCTAGATCAAAATTCTAATTATAAATATTGCCAAGTAACAAAACTAGCTGGTACACTGGCTGTTGTATAGAATATATCTATATAACATATCTACATCATCAAAGCACCCATTAACAGCCATTACACAAGCAGGAACATTGAAACAAAACGTGCAACAGGAAGTGCCTTGATCACTAAATGATGGAATATAAGGAACCAAAAAAAAGATGTAACAGATCACTAAGTCCTAAGTATGTACACAATCACTTGCTTAAGATAATTTAAAATGAAGGTCTTAATTTATGCCTAGGACATGTACTGGAAAACTGAAAAAAACCTATAAAGAAGTGAAACTTGCTGACTTCCTTAATCCAGATATTTTGCATCACAGATGACTATTTCTTCCTCCAAGATTAATTTCTGGATATTCTTACCTTTTCATTTAACTATTGGCAACACTAGAGTTCCAATATATATCAACATTAAAATACTTGTCCAAATGGAGTCTGTTATAACTGCCAGTTGTCATTCAAAGGGGAGATTTCAGTTAAAACTGTCAGTTCTCATTTTTTGAGCTATTACCACACTTGCCTCCAACATGTGATTTCCACACCTGTTACACCACAGTAAACCTACAGTATTACAAAAAAATTAAAAGCAAAAAAGAGGAAAGCAGCAGGTAACCTGATCCTTTTTTTTCAGCTCTTCCACCTGCCGGAGCTGCTCCGAGGTGAGCACGATTTCCATCCTCTGCATGTCCCTCATCAGCAGCCTCTGGGACTCCAGGAACTGGTCATTGGCTTTCTGCCACGTGTGTTTCAGCTGGTTGTGCTGCTGCCTCTCCTGCTCTAGGAGATGGCAAACTATGCAAACAGAGAAAAAATTCTTCTGAGCCATAAGTATCTTTTCCAAAGAGAAGAATTTTCAGGAATAAAAGTAATTATTGTTCTAATCAAGAACAGTCAGGCTTTGTTCAACAACTATTTAGGATAATAATGTCTTGTTTCAAATACCATTTTCCTAATTTCCAAACTTGGCTCGTGATTAGGGATGTATTACTGACAGCTCAAGGTTTCCCAGTGAGAAGACTAATGCCTCAACTTCATTCAGGAATTCAAATAGTTTTGGGGGGTTTTTAGCGCTGGGTTCAGAAGACTGTCTTCTACATCCCTGTTCACTTCAGCAGCAGGTTCTGGTTTTCACTCCTCTGCAGTGACCCTGGGCTGTGGTATCCTACATGGATTTTCCACACCCACTCCAGCACTCAGCACTGCCACACCTCAGGGAGCCAGGGCTATCCATTATGCAAATAATGGTCATAATTATGCACGAATACAACACACACCTAAAATCACTTCAGCAAGAATGAAGCTTGCAATGCTTTAAGAACTTAGCAGATATGCAATGCTTTAAGAACTTAGCAGATATTCAACAACAAGCCTGGAGGGAATGAATGGCTCTGCTGTTTTTCTGCCATAAAGGAACTCAACTTTTATAAAAACATTTTAAGGCCTTTCACATTTAAAAGTGCTGCTTCCCCCTCCCAATTTCTTTTAACCAAGTTCAAGTAAGAAATGAGAAAAGAATTAACAGCTCCACTGGGTTTTGCATCCTCAGTGGAAGAGAGTCAAAGGACTATTATTAGGTAGGTACCTTCATGCAGCTCCTTCCTCAACTTCTCTGCATCTTCTTGCAGGACAGATTTTTGTGTGTTGAGAACAGCCACGTACATCTCCAAGTCTGTCCTACACGACTTCTCAGCTTCCAAATAATGGTTCAGTTCTTTAACCTGAATAAAAAGAGGGAAATAATCAGCTCAGTGGGGGAACACTCTCAGATATTTATTTCCTTCTTGTTAGAAGTTATAGTGTTGCCTGTTCAGGTAATGTACAGGTGCTGAAGGACCAGTTTATTTGCAGGAATCACAAAGATTCAACTACCAGAGCTTAAGTAGTGCTCGTATTTACTTCTGAGTGAGTTACTCATTAAAATTCTGCTAAGTCAAACCTATCAGTGCATCACAGTTATAACAGCTGGATCACAGCAGCAGCAGCACTGAGCACAGAGATGGTAAAAAGGGAAATATCTCAGGAAAGCAGACAGTGAAGTGATCCTTAATCAGTGCTGATAGCCAGGAGCTAAATAGTTGATAAGTGCTGATAAGCCAAGAACTCCTCAGTTCAAAATAATCATAGTAGTCAGAAAAAATGACTGTTGGGCAAGCTTGAAGTAAGCCTAAGAAGAGAGAAAACTTGGGCGCAGACAAGAAAAGAAACTTTCCAACTCATGAAAGACTTGCAAAAAGGAAGGAAAATCTGTCAGCAAAGAGCAATTATTTCAAGAAATGCTGAAGAAATATATTTGGATTTTTTTCTTTTTTTTTTTTTTTTTTGGTTGCTTTATTTTTAAATAGCAAAGCTAACAAAGAACTGAAACGAGTGTCTTGCAGAATCTCCAGTGAGAACCTTTTAAGACAGGGTTACATAAACATCTATGAGATGAAATGCTTGGAGAAATGGATCCCATCTTGGAACAAGGAACAAATTGAAAGATTTCTTTATGGCACTATTCAGTTTTATACTTTGCTGAGTCAGAAATCACAGGAGGTTTTATCTTAGAGAAAACCAAAGCCTTCAGGCAATTCCTCACTGGCTCCACTTCCTCAGCACAGCACAGGACAGCCTTGGGCTGTGACTGCCACCGATGGTGGGGACAGCTTTCCTGCCCTAGGACACCAAACCTTCCATCTGCTAGCCTTTAAGCCTTTGAAAGGGGACAGTCTGGCTCTGTGGCTGCCAGTGTGACAATAACCTAGAGGCCAGGTGGCTGGGAGAGGTGCAAAGCAGATATTTTTCTAGAGCTTTTTCTATTACTAGTAGACCTGAAGCTGTGCAATTTATTCCAAACAGAGATCTCACACACATGCTGCAACTCTCAAAACAGAAAGATGCAAAAATGTATTTAGGCCAAACATGAGATTTGAGCTACAGGAGACAAGGGCACAAAGAGTTTCCCAATACATCTTTTTCTCTCTTGTAAAATTTGACTTGTCTGCATCAAACTAGCACATTGCAAGACATAAATCAGGATCCAGTTAGAGCTCCACCTCACCTCTGATGCTGCTTTTATTTTTTCTTCAGCTTCTGCCAGTTTCTCCTTTAGGGCTGCAATCTCTTTCTCCATGGGCATCACAACCGAGCGCAGCTTCTCGGCATCTTCCTGAGCCTGAAGTTAAGACAGTAAATTGTAACACATCATCAGAATTTTCACAACAGTTCCCATTACTGGAGACATTTGGAGAAAATCTCTACATCAACACAAAAAGCTGACTAAACTTCCACTTTCAATGCTCATCTTACTGCTATTTATTTGGTTCAGCAGCCATCTCTGCGACAATAAGCTGATATTACTCCATTTACAGAAGGCAACTAAATTTTAAATCTATGTGTGGGTTAGCCCACAAGTATCTGTTTTAAAAGAGTATGTTAGCAAATCTATCACTCTTGATACCTGGGAGAAAATGTATGGATCAAGCATTTTAAAAAAGTGTTCTTTTCTGTTATTAAAGGCCTAACTGTCCCACAACCTGCTGCCACATTGCACATATGAAAAAACCCAAAAGAAGTGCATGATGAGGTACTGACCATGCAGTTACTTACTCAGAAAGTTAAAAGCAAATGGAGCTGCACAGTAATGCCTAGTGTAGCTTGGTTCTCTTTTAGAAGATCATTTTTCAACTTTACACTACTACTGACGCAGCATCAGGTTTTGGTGTTACTGTACTGAATATTTCAAACTATATACAGACAATTTATCCCATGATTTCTTTCAAAAAGTAGTTCTGAGAAGATCATGGAGCAACAGAATTAGAGGACTGTTTCAAGGAAAGGGGAAAAAAAAGGGAAAGATAGGTAAAAATAGCAAGAATTAAAATGAAACAGCATTCAGGGTTCAAATCCAGAACTGCGCATGTTAATGGGCGGCCCCGACATCCCTATTTCTTAAATACTCTGCATTTCCTTCATGGATACACTGCAGACTTTCCAAGTGAAAGGAGCAGCTCCCAGAGACTCCCCAGGAGCCAGCAGAACACTCAAATACTGGCTGCAGTGAAACTCTCCTAGGCACAGAGAATTCTAGCACTGTGATTTGGGCTGGCTTTGTGCATGAGGCTCAGAACGCTCAGTTGTTCTCCGTATTCCACTGGAAGAACTCGGCAGGGGAGGGAGGGCAGAGAACTGTGCCCCAAAGCTGAAGTTTCAAAAGATGACACTTTTCATAACCTCATCAGCAAAGACAGACAGTAAATGATAACACTCACGTCTGGTTTTAAAACTAGACTAGAATGCAGGTTTTAGAGGTTACTCGTTTGACTTTCAGTTTCTGGTGAGCTTATTGACAACTATACTCTGAGCAAGACTTTCAGGAAGAGAAACAAAATATTTTTAACCACTGAAGTTTTCTAACTTAAAATTAATAGACGAAATAAAAGATTATTCCAATACCTGTCAATTATACAAACACTACAATTTTAAAGCTTTAGAGAAAATTCTGAACACAACACAACATTAAATTTCTTTACATTTCATTTACTTCTGCTACATTTTGTCACTGCTGGAGTACCAATAAAAGCCCTGAGGAAAGCAAGGGATGTCACCCGGCAGTGAATTCAATACCAGGGACATGTGACTGTCACACACACCCAGACCCTGGCGCGTGCAGCCAGCAATTCAACAGCCACGTTCTTCAAACAGTCAGGAGCAGGAGTTCCCCTTCAGGCACTGCTTTATATTTCATTTATCATATCGGTTCTATTCCTTTAACGCTACCTATAGCTGGTTTATATGGACTAAACATAGCCCAACATTTTCTGGAGTGCTGAACATGTTCTTTTCTGATTATTCAGGATAACTGCAGCAATATTTCACTGCCAGCCTGGTTTCACATGGCTCACCACAGAATACAGAGCAACAAATGTGCCTGTGTTGGAACTAAGCAGTTCAGAGAAACAGTCAGAAAGTTCTCTGAAAGCAAAACCAGCCCGTGAACAGCAACCAACTGGAAAGACAAAACTGTACCACACTCAGAAGTATTACGCATACAGAAAAATTACTTTTGCTGCTTGGTAAACAGAGCTGAAGTTTGACACTGTGGTTGCAACATACTGTAAGGATCTCTACTAAAGGTCAGTGTGATCTTGAGCTAAACACCCAGAACAGCCTCTCTCTGCTAACAAAAGGAATGCTGGGCTCTGGGTCTGCACTTGGGACAAAAAGCAGAATTACTGAGACTCCAAAATCGAGGTTAACGCTCCACTCGACCTTTTGATAAAATGAGAGTATCTGTTGTGTTGAAAAATGCTACTTAAAGATACTGCTGCATGTGGCAAGAGGTGCCACAGCACCAAATTTCCTGTGCTAAGAGGTGTTATTCACTCTCCCAGAGGTGTGGTCCTTAAAATGTTTATTTCCTTCTAACTTTTTATTAAACTTAACTTGGCTGTCAACGGCCACAGTTTTACAGATGATCAGCTCATCTTTACTCATTCCTTAACCAAAACCCAAGCACCCAAACCACTTCTGCCCCAGCCAAACCTGCTCCCCCCAGCACAGGGGCTGCAGAACACACCGAGGGACCTGCAGACCACAGCAGGAAAATGACTCCGTGGAGAGAATGCTAAAAATGAGCACAAGTCATTTTCAGAGGAACAAACACCTACCTGGAGAAATCCCAAGTAACATTATACCTGAGCTTGTTCCTTAAAAATGAGACAAGCGGAAAACACACAGACACAACTTGAAGATTGCTCCTTAAAGCAGGACTAAACCATTTAGAAGTCCTCTAAATTTATCCCACTGTTCTTCCCCATTACCAACAAAAATAGCTTACTGTATATCAGATTTTATGGCCAACTCTGTCACAGGAATCTGATTACTCTCCCCTTCCAATTTCCCCTCTCCTGACGAATAAGCACAACTCCTAACAGGAGTCCTTTCCTCTCTGTCTGTACACAAAATACCTGCTCTGCAGACTTCTGCTACTCAGAGTTTGACACAACTGTGCTAAGGAGAGTATTTATATTCATCACAGCTCCAACAGCAAAACAAATCCTTTCCTGAACAGAAAATGAGGTCTGACTAAAAAAAAAAAAAAAACGCCAAGTCAAATTTTGCCAGTTGCCAAAGTTTGGGCACAACTTATCCCCACACAGTTGTTGTCCAGAGTCAGCCCAGTCATTACCCAGCAGAGAACTTGCAGGGAAGTACCTGCTGCTGTGGTAGATTGCTTTTAGCTTCTGTGAAAACAAAAAACCCCAAACCCACCTGGTACTACAACACAACAGGAAAACAGATTTTTATAAATCACCAGCAAGTTTTCTGAAAGATTAATTACTAGATGAGCATGCTAATCATTAGGTCAAGGTATCCACCTTTTTTGATTTGGGAAGGGAGATTATGAATACAATGTTTTCTTAGAAAACAATGTCTTAGAAATCGTTGCTTCATGATAAAAAAAATCACAGAACACAAAAATTCTCTACAGAAATTTGCAACGTGAAATATATTTACATGGAAAAGCAAAACAGCTGCTTCCAGACAAGAGCATGTGTTCCACCAGACATGCTCTTTCTGACAAAAGAACATATAAAAGATGGAGTATAAACACTGCTGGCTGCAAATGCCGTTTTGCATGAGGAATTGATCACAAGTCTACAAATAACACATCCCAAGTGATCAAGAAAATTCCTCTTTTCACACTGACTGCTGACCATGAATATTCATTATTTTGCTGGCCCAGCAAACCTTTTTGTGGGCTTGGGATTTGTTTGTTTGTTTTTAGGTTAAATTGAATGTCCTTTTCCTAATTTTGTTCTAATTCTTAGTCTCCTTGAGGAAAAACCTCACAGGTTTAGTAATAACAAAGAAGATTAAAACCTCATGCAAAGCAGTTTAAGCAATTATTTCAAGCTGCACTCTGAAAACCAGATTTCCCCCTCCCCCTCCTATTACATAAGGTGCATGTTCCTCTGCTTTACAGGCCTAGAAAGCTTTCCAAGCTCCTGTTACCAGAGATTAATAAATTGATCACCCCTTCCTTGAGGATCACCAGGGACATTTAACTCCCTTTTAAAGGACTATAGTTGGAAATGCTATTTATCTGCTATGCTAAACTTCTCTACTAAAGCCACTGAGTTTAGGTGAGCTGTGCTGCCATGTCAGCAACTTGCAATTTCAATTTACACGATCAGTGAATTCAGATTAAAAATCTGTATCAGTTGAGAGAGACTGTTTTCTGGAAGTGCTTATTGGCAGTTAGTTGGGAGTGCAATGCCAGGACTTTTATGAACTCTGCATCTTCTGGGTTTTTTCTACAAGACTCACCACACTGATCCAGTTTTGAACCTCCATTCAGCTTCAGCCAAAGTCTTTTTGCCCTTAATAAGACTAAAACCTTTTCTTAAAAACAGTGTATGCCTTACAATTTCAGTGGGATTAGAACAGGCTTCACCCTGACTCTTACCTTTGAAATCAGGGCTACATGAAGAGCAGTCCCACTTAACACTGACAGCAATAAGGCAACTACAACCAGCAATAGCCAGGAATCTCTCTCTGAGTCTCAGAAAAAGAATTCCATTTTGCAACAATAACACTGATTGCTTGCTACAACACAGTAAATACAGCTAAAATGTTTCTCATGCGGAATGTTTGTGATATTCCATACTGCATTTCTTCTGCTGACAGCAAGCAGGACAGGGACATGCAGTGATGTGGTAGACTACCAGATGTTAGCCTACTCCTTTACTGAATATAGGTTCAGTCACTAGTTTAAAATTATCTTAGAACACCTTGAAGACTAAGGTAAGCCTGCTGAGATGAGAAATTCATGAAAATGCAAGTTATTATAATAAGATATAGAGCACTGATCTATTATGGCAGGTTCAACTTCCTTCCTGTCTGAAAGGAGACACATTGAATCTTCAACCTCAACAAAAAAAATGAAAATCCGAACTCAAGGCAAGGCACCTCAATCTACTTCTGTGAACTTTCCTTAGACACAGATCTTTGAACAGCTACAACAATATCTGTCCATACTCCACAGCAATTATTTTTCATCATCTAGAGCCTGTTGTTTTGTGACAGCAAGGTTCTGTACTTCCTAGGGAGGAAGCAGTACTGGGATGCACAAACATGGCTTACTTTAGAGAAAGAGGAAAGACATCTTAGATATTCTGAGGTTTTTAATGGGCACTTTAAGTTTTTAAGACCTGGGAAAAGAAGTAAAGGTACAGAAGTGTAAAGGAAACTCTAACTGCAGTCAGTCCAGAAAAATCTAAAGGTGATTTACCTGAGCTCATTTGACATCATGACAAGTGATTTTACAAGGCTGCCTGCTTTTACAAGCTGAAGGCAAAATTTTACCATCTTCTCAGGTGCAATTCTCTCACTGAATCCACATAATTAGGAACAAAGCCTTTAAGGCTTCAAATGGATTAGGTCACGATGACTTCCATGAACAAAGGCAGGCAGCTGGCAGGACCAGGCTGTGTGAATTGCTGAGGAATTACAGCAGGCATAGGAATGAACCCATGCGTGACCCCACCGGCCTATCCTCAAACAGAAACTGAGCAACTCCATTCCAATGTACCTTTTTCATTTCATTTTCTAGGTTTTCTTCCTCCTGGCCTTCAGAGAGTCGCCTCCTTAACTCTGCAATTTCCCGCTCCATGTTTTCTCGGTACTGGCTCCACTGAGCTCGCTCTTGCTCCATCCTGTGGTGATACTGGAGCTCATAGTCACGAACAGTCTCTAGAAAACAGCATTTTCAAAACTTATTTTCAATGTAAGTTAAAGAACAGAGCTTTAGGAACTCCATCTCCAACCACTCAGTGAATTACTATAATTAATCAAAACTAGGAGAACAGTGAACTCCGCCTTCCCTTGGACTCCTGCCCCAAACCACAAATACATAAGTAAAAAATCCAAAGGAACTGAATTTCAATCAGTACCAGCACCAGAACACACAGAAACAAGCCCCAAAAACTGCACAGCTCCTAATTTCAAGGTAACGTACATGACTAACATCATATTTAGCAGCACATTTTGTACCTCCAAGCACATCATCCAAACAAATGACCAAAACCTTTAAAAAGCACTCCAAAATGCAAAGATTCAAACTTCTCACATAGCTTCCATTCCCCCAGGATTAACACTACCCCTCTCAGGTCAGGAGCTGTCGGTGTTTACAGAGGGACAGCAGCTGGCACAGCCGAGCCTTAATCTAGGTTCATGTATCTGTGTAGATCATAAATAAACAGACATTTGTGTACTCAATATACATGGAGGTTTGTCTGTTCTGGGTGAAAAGCCCCATGAGGTGATGGAAAAAGCTGCCCACAGCCAACAGGCTGTAGGCTCAGGATAGAGTAATCCTGTTTGTGAACCTTTAAGAAAACAGACATTTGTGGCAATAGTCTGTTCCCAGTTCATATCCTTTTGTTCATTCACTTTGTCTCAGAAATGTCAACAGCTGTGCAATGCGCAAATATAACAAAGAATAGATCAGAACTATCAAGAAAAAAAACCAGCCAGGACTGAGAGCAGCATGTGCAGTCACTACCCTGGGGGAGGGCCCATGTGAGCACTGGAAGGACACCTGACTGTGAGAGCAGAACTGTGTTCACACAGAACGAAAAAAGAGAATCATGCTGGCAGCTTAAAGCTGTTTTCAGACTTGTCAAATTACAAGGCATCATACTTACCTTCGCAAAAGGATGAAGTATCACGTTTGTCGTCTCCCAAAAATGCTTTGCATATACATGAGGCTCCCATGGCCATGAATTCTAAGTTCTCTCCTCAGGCTGACAATAAAAAACCCACCACGCTCCTTTTCACAACCTTGGGAACTACACTTCATGCAGCCCTTCTGCAGCTTTCCCAAGCCATAACAATTATCCATATTCTGTGGAAGAGCAGGCACAAATCCCTAAAGACATCAGGGTGGCTGATCTCAGCAGCTTGCCTGGTTGTTACCTTTCATGATGGCCTGGAGGGAAGCCACTTCTTCTTGCCACTGCCTCTTGACCTCATCGATGGCCTCCTGCTTGGTGGTCTCTGACACTGTGGCTATGGCCTTGATGTTCTCCATTTCGGCGTGGGCCTCCATCAGCTGGGTGCGTAGCTGGCCCAGGTCATCCTGGGCCGCCTGCAGCACTGCATTCTGTCTTTTCAGGTCCTCTGAAAGGAGGATTGTATACATTTAGCTTGATTAACGAGTTCAATCTGAAGTGCAGCCCTAGTTGCTATGGCAAAGAACAGAAGGGAGTGAAGGAAGCACTGGTATTAAAACATCTACCTGTAACGACTGAACAAATGTTGGCAGGTATCTTCAGGGAATGCTATTTCTTGACTTTGCTTGCCCTTGCCTTTTATTAAAGGAGTATTCTCTCATGAATGCAGACACTAGATATAACTAGGATCAATATACCTGATGAAAGTGAACTGTGCTTTTATCAGCTCAAGGCAAGAACAGACTGGAAAATAGTTTTCCCTTCATTTCTGGAACCAACTTGGTTCTCAATTTGGATGGAACACTTCATATTTCTTGACCAGAAACACTCTGTGACCACTTTGGAGAGCCCACATAAGAAAACTATGCAGCCTAATTTGCTCTTTACCAAATACATTCAAAGGAACACCCACTACTTCTCTAATTGTTGCAACTATAAACAGAAATTAAACTAATTTCATATTATCCTCCTGAGCGCTTGGCTAATCTGAAACAAACAGCTCTGGAAGACACATATTATATAATTAATTCCGAAAGCACTAACACAAAATACATGTTTTATGCCCACATAGCCTGCTTCAATAGCAATCACTTTTAGCAGGAACATCTGGCCAGTACACAACCAACACCAAGCCATCTCCATGTATTTCCCTCAGGGCCAAAAAGCCAAATCAATCATGATTCTCTCACCCTGACAGAGAATATGGAACCTAGAGCTAATCAAGTACTTAAAAGAACATTAATCCTTGTGTAAAAAAACCCAAGACTCTCTGGCATTAAAATTCTTAGTTTTCAAATGACAGTATTAAAGATGGGTTCCAAGAGCCCCAATGTACATTTAGGAAAGCGTCTTGGAGGCAGGGAGGGGGAAAAAGTTTGGGGGGGGAGTAAAAAAAAGAAAAGTAATTGCTTGTATATTCTCCTCTGGTGTCCCTTCACTTCAGTACCTGTGAAAGTTGGGTTGTTTTTTCTTCCCTTATCACAATTTATTTTCTATTTTTTGACTGTACCAAAATGGGAGAATTATTGCTGATGTCATCAGTAGTGTCTTGTATCTTAAATTTCCTTTCATCCAGCCTAAGAAACACAAGTAAATAGGCTTGCTGTATGATCTGATCTTCATTATGCCTGTTGTATTTTTGCTCTCATAAGCTGATACAGCAGCTGCAGTCTTAATGCATTATGTTTTGGCTCTGCTTTCATATGTTAAAGACAGGAAAATCATCAGAATTAGAAATAAATCAATCTGGCTCTCGGAACAGCTATCTGTACTCTCCAATCCTTCATCAGATATTTGAGCTCATATGGTTCAAATTTTCCTATAAATTGTGTTATTGAAATAGATGCCCTTGGCTGGTATTAAAACTTTTATAACATTTGCCTGCCTCAGATGGAAATGTAAGACAAATAAATGCTACATAAAAAAAAGGCCACAGGGTACAAATAGCACAGCAACCAGGATATGTCTTTCCATTTACCAGATCAGCTCTTGCTCAGAGAGAGCACCCTCAATTCAGGAAATCAGTATTAAAACTCACTAGTGGTGTTTCTGCATGGACATCAAGTTGCTCTGGCTCCTATCCATGAGGCAAATCTTTAAATTTAATTCTAAAAGTTCATTCTAGGAAGCGCAACAGCCACCTATTGGATGTCTCACATTCTTATTATAACTGTTAAAAAGACTATGCTTCATACAGAGATTAGTTGAAGATGAAGCTCAATAAACTTTAGAATAATTCAGAGAATTGATGACTTACCTTCCTTAGCCAGGTATAACTCCTTAAATTTTGCTCTCTTTTGATTAAATTCTTGCTCAAGTTGCTGCTTTGTGCGCAGAAATTCTGCATTGACCTTTTCCAATTCTGCCACTCGTTGTAGAAGAGCATCTAAAAATAAAGCAGAAGATAAGGTACGTCACTAACAGTTATCCAGACATCCCATTCTGCAAGGCTGAGGTTTGGGGCCTACTCTTTTTAAAATAGCTTTACTCATTAGCTCTGCTGTTGCCTCATGATAATCAGGAAAACTAGCCAGTCCTTTAAGGAACAAGGGAAGGTAAGCACCAAATTCTAATTAAACACTTCTGGGGAACTAGAGGGAATGTGGCAGGGAGTTCTGCAGAAAGCAATCTTCCAAAGAAAACCACAACTTGGTATATACAATGAAGTAAGAAATAGAAATCGTTCTGGTGATGTTTTTTTCCCCTGAGAAGTGTGTGAGGGCTGAGCAATAAAGCACCAAGTGCTCAAAGGCTGAGGTCAAAGAAAATAAAGTGACAGCAGCTATGAAAGGGCAAAGCACAGGAAAACCTGTAAGCTAAAAATTAGGTGCCATTATCAATCCAGTCTTCAGTTCTGCATGTTAACCAAAAGATGAACCAGATTACATCTGGAGAGGTTTGACGAGGATGACCACAATCTACAAAGAATTAACTGATTTTAAGATTAAACTCTCCTCATTTCCAGCAGGTAAAAGTGCTCAAGGGCACACATACATCACACTGTTTTCCAGAATTTACCACATCAGCCCTTCATCTGGTGGTACAGCTGAAGAGGGAAGGGTAGGAAGTCTACAAAGATTGTTATAACATGCTTCTTATTGAAAAAAACCATATACCATGGTATGATGCTATAAAGACCCCATACAACCACCAACCTGCCTGCACGTGCAATATCAACTTCTCTGCACCTCAAGTTCTGCTGTAGGTGGCAGTTTCATCTTGCACATCTCAGAATTCAAACACGAAATAGAAATAAAAGACAGATGAGCCAGAACAAAACCCATCTCCCTGCTGCAATGCACTGGGGAGAAAAATGTTTCTCTACATGAGTCTCTCTGTGCTCTGCAAAAGCATTTTGTGGCCATGTTCCAACTCTGCCAGGCAAAACTGAATCACTTCAGTTATAGCCTCTATATAGCACAGACTAGATACACAAAATATTGATCCATCAGAGGTGTTTGTGTATCCCACCCAACACTTCCCACCACAATCAAGCAGTGAAAACACACACAAAGGCTACACGACTTCAGCACCAAACATTTAGACTCACAAACAGCTGGAATCAGCTCTACAGCTTGCCGTGGTAAAACGCTGGACGGGCAATGCCACTGAGATGGGGCGAGATATTTTTGGTACCAGATGACGTCGAGTAAGAGCAGACACAAACAAAAGGACCTTTTAAGAGCACAGGTATGTTTTACTGATTGCTGGTTATAAGAGCTTATGGTGTTACAAAATACAGCACTTAATCTGTTCAGCTCTGTACTGAATAAAAGATCTATGCAGACAGAGGACTGATGAAATTTTAATGTTGCTTTTTCACAGAAATCCTGATTTTGTTCTTCATATCACCTTAAATACAAACACATAGGTTTTTCTGGCCAGCAACCCCTACGTGGATAGTTCAAAGCCAACTGCACAGGAGTGTTCTCCAGAAAACGAAAGGAACTTGCAGCAAAGACACACTGAGAGCAAAGCTTCAAGTGAGTTCAGAGAGTCTCTGGATCAAAGCCAGAGATGAAACAGCACACGTGGAACCAGGTCCAGATAGGAAAAATGCTTCCCAAGGTTAAAGGGTTGCCTTTGATCTCTTGCTGAAGTCTTGCAAAGGGAAAGGGTTTGCCTCTGTTTCCACTTCCCCAGTCCTGTGCAGGGCGATGCAGAGCCCGCAGCCACTGTGGCATCTCCTGCTCCACACCCCATGAACTGCTGGCCCTAAGGAGCTGGGATTGAGCTCAGCTTCAGCTCCTGGAGGGAAGCTCTGGAGGCACTAGAGCCTAAGAGAGCTGTGTGCAAGGGCCAGGGGCAGGTGGCTGCACCGTCCAGGTCCAGCCAGGCAGCTCTGCACCCACGGTACGGCCCTGGAGCCACACACACACATTCCAGCTGAACAAGGAGGAGTCTGGACATCACTCACCTTGCACACACTCTTTTGAAGACCACACAAGTAAACTCTTTCATTCTACAGTTAGTAATCCTGAAAGTTCAATCAGCTATAGACTCAACTCTCCTGCCCCTAAAGATGGCTCGAGCACTCCTTGTTTACTTGATTCACTTTCCATCTTCCTTCAGCAGAGAGACAGCAGCAGCTGTGCTGCTGCTCCCATCAGAAAGCGCAAAGCAACCAAGCTGTATTTCTTCTGAAGGTGTGAGCTGCTTCTGCTGAGGATGGAAGGGCAAGAGGACACCACGAGAGCAGAATGTTCAAGTGCTTTAAGCTGGGGAAACAACAGACTCATCCTTTTTAAATCCTCCCGCCCAAACAGAAAGAGGGAGGGTCAGAGTCACCAAGAAGGAAATGAAATTTAAATATTGACATTTTTACAGTATTCCCCCTTCTCTGCAGTCTGGCAGTTATGTCTAAAAAGTAATAAATAAATAACTAAATAATCAACCCCTGCCACAAGTGAGCTCTGGCAGCTGTTAGGGCCAGCTGCAGGCATTCAAAAAAAAAAGCAGTTTAAGATCTCACCTGCAGGTCATCCATCACTGCAACTGTGCATTAACATCATTCTTTCGATTCTATACTAAGTTTAAAGTGGTTTTACCACCTGTGCTACACATACAGCTCAGGACAGACCTCAGCACATCCCCACTGCAGTGGGACAAGGCCCAAACTTGAGGACAATAGGCTATATAGGTCAACAACAACCCCCTCAAAGGCACCTGCACAAGAAGTAAAAGCGAATGAAAGTTTATTTTCTGAGACACCCTAATAACTACTACCTTTCTGCTAAGTGATTACAAAGAAATTATTTTCCTCTTCAGATGTATAATTTGTACAAAAGCCATACAGACACTTCCCAAAATACAAGTGTGATCCCAAGCCCAGACTGCCAGGCACAGGTGCCCCTGGGCTACATGGCACAGATTAAAGTCCACCTGGAAATGCACTGGAGTCAATGGCAGGAAATGGACTCAATTCAAAGATTTCCAATTAGATGACAATGTCTTTGTCATTTTTCCCTTAATTGTCACTCTGAATTTAGGTCCAACTCACCCCAGGCCTGTAACAGAGCCGAGTTGCCATGACAGGCTATCAACTTAAAACCAGCCCCAAAAGCAAGAGGTCCGTCCTGCAGTGCCAGTGCTCCCTGAGCTGCCAGGCGCTGCTCCCAGTGCTCCCAGTGCCAGCTATCACCCGTTACTGGGTGAGGGGCAGAGCAAACAAAGCCGAGATGGGCCTTGCCCGCGGAGCTGTGCCCGACTGCGGCGGCTCCGCGGTCACACGCGGCATCGGCTCCGCGGTCACACACGGCATCGGCTCCGCGGTCACACACGGCATCGGGTCCGCGGTCACACACGGCATCGGCTCCGCGGTCACACACGGCATCGGCTCCGCGGTCACACGCGGCATCGGCTCCGCGGTCACACGCGGCATCGGCTCCGCGGTCACACGCGGCATCGGCTCCGCGGTCACACGCGGCATCGGCTCCGCGGTCACACGCGGCATCGGCTCCGCGGTCACACACAGCATCGGCCACGCACCAGAGCGGTCGTGTGAAGACACAATTCCCTCTTTAGGGCCCTAAGTCATCAAGAAACAAACAAAACCCCTAAAGGCTCATCTTCTTAACTCTGGAAATAGCACCGAGAAAACTTTAAATTAAAATTGGTATGCCAAACTAAAAAAAGCCGAACAAGAAATCCTTTTGGTCAACGATTTAAAATAGCGTTTTTTTCACAGATTATTAGGCCAAATAGACTACAGACAACAGAGTTAGAGATGCCAATTAAATCACCACTTTATTTCCAGCTAGAAACACAGACTTTGCAGAAACACTCCAGGTCAGGCACAGGGATCCCCATCTCCTGTGGAGCACTGACATTACAGCAAAGCACAGTGAATGTCATCATGTGCCTCAACCAGTCAGAAGAACTCAAAAGAAGGGCAGCGAAATCCATTTCAGAGTGGACTCATGGATTTACAGGAGAACCATGAAACTGCTGCAATACACGAAGAGAAACTCTAGTAAATAAAGATACAGCTTTATCTTAACCCACTGCACAGCAAAATTCCAGTTCTAGGAGAACACAGGAACAAACACACATTTCTTATTGACTAGTTATTTATATGCTGTTCCACAGATCAGCTCCAAAAAGGATTAAATTTTATGTATGACAGCTTCCAGTTACACAAACGTGTAGCAATCATTCCAGAACTAAGACAGACAAAGCTGATTATCAATAAGACTATTTTTGAGTATCAGGTCTATTTATAAAATTAATGCCATAGAGCTTTCTGCTTGATATTTAAAGTGTCAAATATGACATCAAGAGTTCAGTTCAACATAGCTGAAATATGAAAACAGAGCAGAAAAAAACCTACATGTACAATCAACTTTTTGGAGACAAAAAAAAAGTTTCTGTCATTTTCTACCTTTCTTTTGCTGTCATGATGCTTGAGACGGAAGTATGGAAAAATACTTATTTCTATGAGTATGAGTTTCTACTATGACTTTCTACTATTTTCTATGAGCAATCATTTTCCTCTATCGTGACATCATACTGGAGCCACAATTATGCTACTACATAAACTTTTAATCTAAGTCTGCCACCAGACTGTGCATATAGACTGCAAAAAGCTTTTCTTTCTTTTATTCAAACAGGATTTGATATATTTGATATATTTGATATTTGAAAAAGGAACAACCAAACCCCCNATTTCATTCAAACAGGATTTGATGAAAAAGGAACAACCAAACCCCCACTCTTACAGTACACTCCAATCCAGCTGTTTGCACGAGGCATTCAGAAGCAAAGGAACAGATTACGGTTCTTTGAACAAGCACGTTTAACAGAAGCAATTCCTGACTTATGAAATGGAGGTTGCTTTATTTTCAAGGAACAACACTTGCCCTTACACACAGATATCCAGCAGCAGCAGATCAACTGAAGGAAAACCAAAATAAAAACCAAAACAAACTGAAGGAAAACATAAAAAAAAAGGAAGAAAATAATTACTTGCTTTTCTCAAACTTGCATTTGCAAGCATCAAGCATTTTATTTACTGGGCCAAATGGCTCAAGCTCACTGGTCACACACTTTGCTTGTTCTGAGGACAGAGAATGACCCCCAACTTCTCACTTGCCACCTTCTTTTTCAGAGTGGCACCAAACGCCTCCGACTGTCACACCTCCCTCCTCTCCCAGAGCGTTTCACTGCGCGTGGTGAGGAGAACTCAGCCCCAGGAAGGGGAAGACCAGGGGGTTCTGCCCCACAGCTGTGCCCTGGCACGGGACCTGTGCCCAGGACTGGCAGCACCGAGCTGTCCTGCAGAGGAGCTCAGGCTGGGGCACTGCAGCTCTCAGACACTGCTGCATTCATCCAGCCACTGCTGGCTGATTGTGCAGCTGAAGGTTATTTGACATCCACAATTTGTTCTCTATTGACTAAACATTCACAGGCAAACAATCCCGTACCAATTTAAGGCCAAATCCATAAAAACTCGGTGTTGCTGACAAATGCAGATATCATCATGCAGAACTGAGCCTTGCTGCATCATATCTGTTACAGAAGCTTTGTATTTATTGCAGTAAATCAGCAAGTGCAGGATCAAAAACATTCAGCCGAGCATTGCATGTTACCAATATATAACTGCATTATAAATACTCTATTAATATCAAGTGGAAGTTTGCAATATATTATTAAAGTTTGAAAGTAATGTTATTTTTAATTGAAGCTGAATGACAAACATCTTTCCGCTATAGCCTGTAATCTCAGTAGTGCCTACTCCTACTCTCTATTTTTCTTTTTTATGCTAAAGACTGTATGACACCTTACATTAAGGATCTTAGAGAGAAAATGAAAAGCCATTGCTAAATTAAAGTAATTAAAATCTGAAGAAATGTAGGTGTTTGAATAAATGGGAAGACTCTCTTCTGTAACACAATCAAGAATCACAGAATGGTTTGGGCTGGAAGGGACCTTAAAGATCATCTCATTACAACCCCCTGGCTTGTGCAGGGACACTTTCCATTAGATGAGGCTGCTCCAAGCCCTGTACAATCCAGCCTTGGACACTTCCAGGGATGAGGCAGCCACAAGAAGAGAACAAGAAAAAGGGGAAGAGACAACAAAGGTCCTTTAAATGGCTTAATTAAACCTGCACAGATAAATAGCCATATGCAGTAACAACTAAGTAATTTTCCCCGAAGTATATTTACACAGCAAACATCTTCATGCAAAATTACAAGGAAAAGAAGGCCAACACACAGTTTCTCCTTCCCCATTTTTTTTCCACTTCCACTTTCCACTTTTTCCCCCTTTTCACAGCACTCACAATGTGTTAACTACTTCCTTGCTTTGTTATGGCCTCCTTCATCTTCTTTCCTGGACACAAAAGCAGGCAGTTGCTTTCTGAGGTCCAAATCTCCATCTCATGGCACTCCATTTCACTCAGTAAAGGAGAACCACACCTGACTTCCAGTTTTGGTAAGCCCACTTCATGTGACAAATAATGCCTTTGTATACACTTAAGTCATTCTGACCCTAGGTTAACTTAAGTCTAGTTTTAAATTTATGCTTAGTTAACCACTATTTACATTGGACTGCAATGGAACAGTGCTCACTCACATCAAGTATCACGGGAATGCACTTAAACGTGGATGTTGACAAAAGTGAGCTTGAGTTTTTTTCCAACAGTTTCTTTTCATTTGCCAAAAGCATCATTTCTTCCCAAGGACAGTCCCCTACCTCCATCATTATAGCCTGGCCTTTTGAACACCCCTTCTCACCACAGTAGCTGGTTCTCTCCTTTTAACTAGGCTGCCATCAGAACTCTCAGTTCTGGGCACACAGTTTTCTCCACAGAAGTCCCAGCTTAATGCACAAGGAGTTTTACCATCATTAGTTTTCACTCTATTTCATCTCTGCCATTGATGTTTTGGTGAGGAGAACAATTCCTCAAGAAATCTCAGGAAAACACTATTGGTTAGCATTTTTTTTCCAAGAAAATCAACCACACTCTGTGCTTTATCAATTCTTTGAATGATTTAAATAGGGCAGCAGCGGATGAATCACAGAGTCGGAAGAGTCAACCAGACAACACCATTAATGGAATCCTATGGAAAGTATTTTGGCTGTATCCTGCTGCTACTAGCAGTGAATCTCCTCAGAAATACAGTGTTGCTAAGCTTGAATGCATATCAGAGTATTTCAAAAGTCAACAGCAAGCTACACTCTGGTGAACTTTGAATTCATCAACAGTGACACAAAATGGAGAGAACAGTTACCAATCTCATCACGATCACCACCATTTTCCCTGCTCCCTAAATGCTTGTATCTTGTTCCCCTTGCTTTAACAATTTTTCTTTTTTATATCTGCTCTTTTCAGGTGGATCCATTAAAAAAAAAAGAAAAAAAAAAGGAAGCTCAGTGTCTCCTTGGATTTATGATGGGGGTTATTTACTCTACAGGCTGTGGGCATTTACTCAGACCAGTCCCTGCTTGAGCAAACAAGAGCCCGGTGATGGCAGCACTGAACAGGGGAGGGTGAAGCCCCCGAGGACTGGGCACATTTCTCCAAGAGGGTTCCCAGCTGGATGACAGCACTGCCAGCTCCAGGGCAGCCTGGGCAGATCTGCACACCCTGCAGGCACCGCCTGATGTGATCCCCTCGGCAAAGCTTTCTGAGCATTTCACACACTGAGCTCAAACAATGCAGCTGTCAAACACGTCCCTGCCCCTTTCATGTCACCAGCCTGTCCCACCTCATTACCTGCAAGATAAACACCAACAGAAGGTGTTTTAAGCAGGCTCCTCCAGCCTGGAAGCAACCTCCAGCACAGCCACCTATTCCCTTCCACAGCACCTGAAAACAAGTCCCCAAAAATGTCAAGTCACATAAATCTTCCTGACCAGTGCAAGACTGAAAATATGAATGAGCCTTCGTATTTACACAGGAATATTTCTGCCAAGTTTTTCCACACTACCACGTCTCATCATTTCTGTGATATAACCAGAAAATCCAGAACTGGATTACACGTGGCAATTCCACTTGACAGTGAGGTTTTCAGTGTGTCTTCCCAGTAAAAGAAAATTTAAATTGAGGATATTGTCTGTTTTAGTAAACCACCAGGAATCTGCTGTTCTGGTCAAATAAAAACATTTCAGATTCATTTAGGGAGAGATTCTGATATGCATTTCATTATACAGGAGACCCCCTATATAATTTGCACTCTGAGCACCACTAATATAACTGTTCTCTTAAAATGTAAACATTTGCTAAACCCAGACAACAGACTGATTTTTGTTCAAGATAATTTAATTGCTGACTCATTTGCAGTGGGAGGGAAAAAAAATCCCTGTGACTCCTTATTATATGTTTATCACTTCGCCTACAGATTTATTAAAGGCTGTCCTCTTCAGGCAGAAAAATGGGAATAAAGCATGACTCAACTCTCAAGAAAAAAAAGCAACCAACAAAACAACACAAAACAACCCTACTGCATTGTTGTCTTTGATGAAGTAAGTTAATATATAAAAGAAAAACATTACATTAATTCTAAAATTCCCCCAGACACCACTAGTCTGAGATCTCGTGCTGAATTGCTATTTGTCATGGGGCCAAGAATTGAGGCCTAGCTTTGAGAGCATTCAGGCTACAGACCATCCCAGGTACTCTGCTTCCCAATTTCTGAGCAGAAAGAACAAACTAATGACAACTTAACACACTTAAAAATTCAAAGGAAGGTAACAAAAGTGAAATACAGTTCGACCATGAAAGTGATGTGGAAGAAACCAGAAAGAAGCCAATGTTTGTGAAATTTCTATAGGCAATGGCTTCTGTAGTTTACCATAGCTACAAGTATGAGGACACTGCCGTTTAAAGCAAATTGGCTTCTTTGCAGACATTTTCAAAAGCTGAAATAATCACCAAGAGCATGGAAACTCACTTCCACATGCACAGCTACCAGACAGCACTATGGTAATTTCATAGCTACCAGAATAACTTCAGAAATAGCAGCAACTCATACACAACTCAAGAGTTAGGGATGTAAACAAGCACCACGAAAGGTAACACCAGATTTCTTTCCCACTGTGGTTCCCTATCCCTTGCTACATAATCTGGCCACCCAAATTGGTATACAGAGAATAAACTGGGAAAGGGAATAGGTAAAAACTTACTTTCAAGGAACAGTAATTTTAAAATTTTAGTTGTCAGAAAAGCAGGTTGTAGGCATGAAAAAACAGTGCCGTAGAGTAGCCACTTAAAGGATATAAATCTTAATAAATGGCCTGGAAAATATTGTTGCCAGGTATATTTATGGAGACATTGTGATGATAAATATAGTATGACAAATAATAAAAGACAATTTACATCTTTATTTGATAAGGAACAGGATACAGATCCTATTATTTGGAGTAAGGTTTATACAGCAATTTAATAGGTTCCCTGAGAACAACAGACTAGTACTCCCTCAAGCCTCTAGAATCTATTTCTTGACAGAGAACACTGCTGTGGCTCTATAAAATTGTATTTTTTGCTACCACTTGTCAACTACATGAATTCCTGAACAGTTAAAAAGGAAGAAAACCCTTCTCCAGCATGAAATTTTTGAAACATTTAAAATATTCCAGGGGTATAAGCAATACAGAATGGGAAGGCTTGACCAAGCCTGCAGATACAATCATTTAAAATCAATTTCTGTAAACACATTACTATGCCAGGGTAACTCGGCACTCCCACCTCACTGTGAGCACACGTGTGCCTTTTATCCCCACCATGCTACGAGAGCCTTTGACAGCAGTGACAGCATCAGAAGTGATACAGGAAAAAGCCGGGGGGTGGGAGAGGAGTGAGTCTCAAACCGGGTCCAAAGGAGACCACACCTAGCACCTGGCTGAGCACAGAGCACACCTGACACACACGTGGCAATGAACACGTAGATCAGAGCTAAATGTGAAAAAAAGTCAGAACTATACCCTTGGACTCTCAATATTACTACACTGTGGTCTGCACCCTTCCTTTATTCCAGCTCTAATACATACCAGGTTTTTCACTAAATTAAATTAAACTAATTAATTCAGCAGTGAGTAGTTCTCAACTGGGTGACTGAGCTGAACTCAGCTCAGCCATGGGTCCAATGTGCAGAGCTGGCACAAAGGAAATGAGGGAAACACGACTGTGGGAGCAGGAAGAAGAGAGCAGGAACACTTCTTTCAGCAGCAGCAACCTTCTAGACTGGCTTAGCTGCAACATGAAACCACAGCCTATGGGTACAGTCTGATAATCAGTTTAACCTAAGTGCTTGCTGCCTGCCAAAAGAAATAGCCTGGCCTTCCTTCTGTCCCCCACTCTCCCTTGTGGCAACTGAGATTGGTGTAGTCATGCAGCAGAACTTAGTTTTTAAGACTTGATGGACTGACATTTGTAAGTGACAAATGACCTTTCTCAAATCCTGATTTCCATTCAGACTCTTCGGGGGAAGCTGACAAACATAATCGGTATTAGAAAGCAAATTCCAAAGCTCAGGTTTCCCACCGGTGTTTGTACACACTCAGGTTTTGAAAAAATGCAACTGAAAGAGTGTTTCCAGTATAGAAGTACTTAGACTGGTACAAAACCTAGAGCGGTAGATAAAAATATACCAGAAAACATTCGTATTCCACAGTAAATCTAGGCTCACATTTACTCTTACTTGAAAGCAGCTCGATTAGACATTACAGGCCATTACAACCCCTCCTGATGGATCATCAGCTAAATGTAATCCTCAGCACCTCCAACAAATGTAAGCTCTGTAACATCAAGAGTTAATGCACCACTTTGAGATTTAACACCTTTATCTCCAGTTTCATCTTAGACTCCAAGAGAAGCTGTGAAGACCAGACAGACAGCTCTATCTTCACAGCTAGAAGCGTCACTCAAGCGCAGAATCCAGAGTTTGCCTAATTGCTTTCCCATTAATTTCACATGGGAGAAGATATAAACAGACATTACAAGCTGGCAATTAAGAAAACCTTACTTGAAACCAATCTTTGAAAGAAAATTTAAAAGATGCAGTATATGACATAAAAATGCCAGCCTGTCAGATGATTTGAATTAACAGAGCCAAATTTATGCTTTGTACTTCACCAAAACAAAGCAAGTAACACCACAGATAACATGGATCAGAGGGGGTTTGGCACAGGTTGCTGTTAATGTAAGAAGAATGTTCCAATTCTTGTGTCTGAAGTCAATGGGAGTCTAATATGAACTCCAGCAGGCCTTAGGAAAGACAATTTTCTTAAAGGATACTGGACATGAAAATTTACTGTGGATGGTTAAAATACTTATTGCGTGAGCAATAACTTCTAGCACTCCTCTGTGTTTCTTCCTGTGTAGATTGAGGCAACCTCGCTGAACACACAGATGCAAGGATTGTATTATACTCTGTGGTTTTATCTACGTTACTGTTTGCAAGTTACTGCTTCGTTCTTTTTTTAAGCAACCAACCATGGTGCTGCCTCCTCATTTTGCACAGCACTGATGCAGAACAGACTAAAATAAATCATTTCTGTTGGGGAGTATTTTAATGGTGACCAGCCATGCAAATACAAAGTTACCCTACCAAGGCACGGTGTGGGGGATAAACAGTTATACGCGGAAACACTCAACAAAAAAGGTGAAAGAGCTGTTTCTCCTTTTGTTGTGCATATTCCTCTCCTTTGTTGCCATTTAAACAGCATTGCAAATCTTGTTGCAATTATCTGTAAGCTAAAAACATGTATTGGCAAAAGATGCAATACAAACCACACAGTCTATTCAGGTCACTGGCTTAAAGGCATGGGAACACCATTATAATCGACAAAGCTGGTTTGGTTTGATCCCCAGGTAATCCTTCCCTCTCACCTCCAGGCTATTCCCTCTGGAATACACACAGTTAATGCTACCACTGCCTTCCAGTTATTGATTCCAACTCACTTTGCCATGTATAACTTCTATCTGTTATTGCATTTTCGCTCCACAGTTTTACTAAAACACACTTCCAGAAACCACAAAATATAACAAGATAAACATCAATAAAATCCCACCTAGATTTAAATTTCTGCTCAGTGTGACTCACCACAGTAAGGCAAGGTGCTTATGGCTTATTAAGTAACTAAATATCGGACAGCCTTTTTTTTTTTTAAACTCCAGGATCCTGGTTATTTTTCAGTCCCTAACACAGCCAGACACACAAGACAGGGCCCTTAACTGCACACAGAACCAAACGAGCAGATCACAGCACTGCTGTTTCCTGTCCTGCTCTCAACTGATACCAACTTTCAGAACTGCTCTGATAGCCAAAAGATGAAACACTTCTATTTTCTATTTCCAAGAGGCATAAGTTAACTTCCGGCAATGAATTTTTTGCAATCTGTGAGGCACTTAGCTACTTCAGTTTATAAAGATACCAAGGTATTAAAGAATTAGAGGTCAGCCAGCCTCATGATTAGGTAACTGAAGTTCACTGCCTCAGAATTCTATAATCTGTTCTGAAAAAACCACTCAGAACCTGAACATGTATAAGGCAGGGCTGGAAAGCAGATGAGTAGTTCTCCATACCAAGAGTAAAGCACAATGAGATCTTCCTTCCTTACTAACAGAACCTGGGGAGCTCTTAAATAAAGAAAAATATGTTTTAAAAAGAGCAAATAAGCTAAGATTCAGCATAGCTAGGGAACAATACTGCTTGGAAAAGACATTTTTCACCGAGGAAGTTGGTACAGTCATGAGAGTTTCTCTAGAAGAGGAAGAATGGAGGCACGGGTGTGATCCCACAGACAAGAACAAGGCCTGGAGCAGCCAGAACAAGGGCAAGGTCCGGGGACATTCAGACAGGAGGTTGCAAAAAAGCAGAGCAGTATTAAAGAAGCTGAGATGGTGGCTGGGAAGGAGGGCTGAGGAAACCAGAAGACTTGCTGAAAAGCAGCAGTTGCCCAAGACACGATCAAATGACTGGGTGTTTGACCAGAGAGGGAGGAAAAACCTGAGACCAAAGAGCACGCAAGGCCACGTTTCTGCTGCTTCACTGTGTGAAGCAGGAATCGCCAGAGGAGATGGAAAAGCGCATAAAAGGTGATTCAAAAGCTTTTATTTTTCCCCTTCATTGTATTGAAGGAGCCAGGCCTGGAAAGAGAAGCATAGGACAGAGACAGGAAGGAGGGAAGCACCATCACAAGTCAGCTGAACGCCAAGGGGAGTTGTGGCTGACAGGAGGAGACATGAATGGGGAAAAAAATATAAATACACACAATTCCTCATTATATCAGCAGTCACGCTGCAGTTCTGTGTTCTTAGGATGCTACAGGCACTGCTTATTGAGCAAGAGGAAAACTCAGAAGTTTTCTCGAGCGCCAGGTACTTTTCAGGTTAAAAAAACCCCTTCTTCCTTCTGAAAGGCACAGAAATATTAACCAAGGGTACACTACTCACTTATTCTTCCTATGCCAATCTACACAAAAATACCAAATGATTTAAATTTTTCCAGAGATAATTCATCATCATGCTTAACTGACTATACTATGACTAAAATGACACAGTGCTTACCCTAATTATAGAATAACTTGCGGAGGGTAGTACCATTAACTCAGCCACTACTACATCAGACACTAAAACCAACTCTGCAAGTAAAGGCTGAAGTACTGAGAAGTACCAGACCTTTGGTGTGAAAGATGTTCCTCTGAAATGCACACACACAGTGGCTTTCATAGCAGCCTGGTTAGTAAGTGCTGCTTATCAATGCTACCAGTTCTTACCTTGAAAGGCTTCAGTCAGAGTAAAGCCATACTCTCAACTTCAGGCTTTTTCTTTTTCAACTACATATTTGGTATTTTTTAAGAAGAAAAGTATGTCGTTAAAGTGCCTAAATTTAGGATAGAAAACTTCACATCTGAGAAGCACGTTTTAGTAAAATGCCTGGAGTGAAAGCCCAGCAAGTCTGCCAGGCTACCATCACCCGTAATGCAGCCTATGGGATATGGCCCACTCCCACACTGACAGAAATTGTTTGGTTTAGCTTCTTGAAAGTTTTAAAAAATTCCTTCTTCAATCACTTTCAAGGGAGTGCATACGAACTAGTTTCACAGTGGGAATCCAGTCCACCCACCAAGGGCTATGGGAAAGCAGTTAAGCATCCTGAGGCACCAGGCCAGGAAGGGAAGAAAACACATTACTAAGTCCATCTTCTTCTGTGACAACGGTGAAGTGGCAAAAAGCAATAAAAATGGGCAAAGAATTTATATCTTCCAGTGTCCAAAATGCAAGAGAAAGTCAGTCCACAGGTAAAAGCATATCCATTGTGCTTTCTGCACCAGGCCAGGAAGGGAAGAAAACACATTACTAACTTCATATTCTTCTGTGACAATGGTGAAGTGGAAAAAAAAAAAAAAATGGGCAAAGAATTTATATCTTCCAGTGTCCAAAATGCAAGAGAAAGTCAGTCCACAGGTTAAAGCATATCCATTGTGCCTTCTGGCTGATCAACAGGTAATGATAAAGAACATGGCCATGGTATTTTCCAAAATCAAAAGAGACTTGGGACTCTACTTTGACAGAAACACAGACACCCTGAACGTGGATATTCCCATTTCAGAGCAAAGTGATCTGCTGACCAGATCAAAACTTCTTTAGAGACTCTGAGAGGTGGAGAAAACACACATATTCAAGGTGCCTGTTTTGTTTTTGAAACCAAATTCCAGATTTGTCCACTGAAAGGACATGGAAAAGCACATAGCCTAAAAAAAAAAAAAGTGTGAATGTTCGTGTTTTAATTAAAATGTATTTTTTATTAATATTAGTAACTATTGAAGAATAATAGAACAAGGACCAAGCAAAATGAAAGTGAGGGAAGAAATTTTTAGCCTCTTGGAAAGTACCAACAATTTTGAAGTTACTCCCCAAGAGATAAGAGTTTGACATTTGACAGTTGCATCAACAACACAGAGCTGAACATCAGCACTCAAAGCCAGTCCCCTCTGAACCACACCTAGCTTGGAGATGAGTAATAGCATTTTTAGATACTTCAGTCGTGTTTAAAAGCGATATACTTACAAGGAAAATAACCAGAAATATAAAAACACCTGAGGTTTTGTTAGCTGATTTTCTGTGTGATATCCCTGACATCCCCACCAGCATCACTCATCCCCTGGGGTGTGTGACAGTGACAGCAAGTCCCAGCTCCTGCTGGGACCCTGGATTATGGACACAGGGACACGATGCGGATCACGGCACTGCTGGTGGCACCAAAATCAGTATGGCAACATCCTCCAATCTTCCATCTACAGCCGAGCAGCTCTCTCCACTGAGAGCTGGCACAGCCCCCCACCGCTGACAGACAGACACTTTTTACTGGCCTAAGTTACTCCAATACTGGATCAATTCTTTCTGCCAGCAAATTCTTATTAAAATATCTGATAGACTGTGCCATTAACAGTTTCTCACTGAACAATATCAATGGATATGCTAATTATCAGTCTGATTGTACTAATGGTTTAAGTTTAGAGCAGTAAGAAGAGTTTAATAATTGGCTTATCATTCTAATTAACTTTAGTATTGAAGAAATAGTGTTTTACGTTACTGCAGTTCCTTCATCAAAGCGTTTTCCAGAAATGAGAAGAGGAATTATACTAAATCCTGAGCATTTTGATAGGGAAAAACTATGCCAACACATTTTGTTTGGCAACCTTACATTCAGAGATGGCAAGCACCCAGATCCAAACTAAACCCAGGGAGTCTGAGAGGTTTGAATTTTAAATATTATATTCAAAGTAAAAATATTTTGAAAAATAAGACATTACAGCTGTGATAATGCAATCTAGACAACACATAAATTAAAATATCCTCAAAAAAGCCCCTTGACCAGGATCACCAGGCAGCACACACCTACTTGCAGCACAGGTCAACATCATGAGCTCACAGTTCACAGCACAGAGCACAAAGCTCCGGCAGCAGCCAAGGGCTGCCCTCGGCCTCTCTGCGATTCTTATCGTATAGAAACTCTGTTACCCCACACTCTGGATTAGAGGGTTATTAACGTCTGCACTAATCCAAAGTACAGACCATGGGCAGGACACAGCACCCATTCTTTTCCTATTTCTCTGCGCTATTCCTTCCTCTATTCTTGGGCCCATTTCCATTTCAGTACAGGCTTTAGAACAGAAGACGATTTCTACATTAATTCCTCTCATGTTGTTCTGTATGTTATTTCTACCACAGTAGAAAAAGTAGCTCTTTTATACTTGCTTTCCACAAAACAAATCATAGCTGATGTGTCTTGCATAAGTAAAGAATGTATAAGTTATTTATAATCAATACAAGTAATTATAAAAAGCCATTATTTTTCCTTAGGGGAACATACTAATCCAGTTCTATTTTGTCACATGTAATCTTAAATCAGAGGTTCGCTATTCCTTTAAGCAATAAATTCAGTGCAGACAACTAAAAATATTAAATAATTCATTTCTTGAATTTCCTCCACATTAAAATAGAACAGTTTCAAGGCACGCTTTTGGTGAGTTACTTAAAAACAAAACCAACACAGATGAGAACAACAGCATAGCAATCAAAGTGGCTAAAAACCCCCAAACTGGGTTTTTGGCTGCCAAAGGAGGATGAGGAGAGGAGCCATTTTAGGAGCTCCAATTCTTTAGTGTAGGACACAGCAACCACTTTCAGAATCCATCCAACCTTCAGCCAGTTCCCTTCTCTACAGCATCCTCATCTCCCCACAGCTAGGGAGCAGGAAAAGGACAGCAATCCTGTAAGACAGACTTCACCAACCTATCAAACCACTAAATTTACTTGCACCTTTTCACCTTCCTTTTAAATAACAACAACACAAATATATCCAACGTGGACCTCCTGATTCACTGCAAACATACAACTGCCTTTCCTGGTCAAGAGGCAGCAAACATTTGTACGCTGCACGGTTCCCCTGCACACCTGCAGTGAGACAGTCTGCAAGAGCCAAGAAAAAAATTTGTTGGAAGTTGTTCCGCAGCTCTCAGAAGAACAGGCTGAAGAACAACAAACAATGGTTATTCACCACAAAGTGCAGGAGAACAACCCCTACCAACGCTGACCTTACAAGCATGACAGCAGGGAAACTCGCCTTCCCCTCAGTGCTCTCGAAGGACAAGGCAGCAATGACCGACCTTAATGTAGGGAAAACCCCACAATCAAAGCACCTTCATCATTAAAACTTTTAAAAGGCTGGCTGAAATCCTGAAATCCCTGAGGATAAGCACTTTCTCGTGTAACTCCACAAAATCAAAAAAAAAAGAAAGGCCCACGCAATTCCCTAGACATGCATAATTAAGAATACATCGTTGCCCTTTCCTAACAGAGTGCTTTCCCAAGGAAACTCTACTGCTTTCTAAAAGAGGAGAGCCCTGGCCTAGTCCAATGGCTGGGTAAGCACCAATCCTGCAGGATTCTGCACATCTCTCTCCACTTCTCCTATATCTACATTATGACCAGTCTCAAATTCATTGCTTTCCCACCCCTTCTCACACATCCCATACAGTAAACACTGTCCCTTCAACCTCACCTTCCAAACTACGCATTACCTACAGCTTTTTGCATGCACACAGCTCTGTAACCTATTCCAAGGTAAAAAACGTTCACAATTCCTCTCAAACCAGAAAGAAATAACCTTTCCACAGCAGGAACCTTCAGGGAAAGCTTAGCTTCCTTCTGCACAGGTACACACCACCTTGAGAGATGATCTGTTATTTTCTTTGTCTTTTCCAGCAAAGGAACGCACTGCTCACACTGCACATCCCGACCTGAACCTTCCGAGATGCCTTTTCCAACACGGTCAAACATCTCCCGCCGTGGCCAAATCAAAGACGGCGTCCCACCGGGCGGATCACCTACCTACCCGGACACACCGCCACCCTTCCCCTCCTCCCCTGCCAGGGCGGGGAGGCCTCGTCCCATCGAGGCTGGGCTCCCCTTCCCCAGCAGCAGCGCGTCCTCCCAGCGTTATCCCCGCTCCGTGCGCGCCGGGAGCCGCCCTTGCTCCACATTTACAGCCTAAAAAACCACTTGCGCTGCCTCCCGCCCCCTCCCAAGGCCTTTCGAGCCGAGCTCCCCGGGCCGCTCCCCGCTCCCTCCCGCCGGGTCCCCGCTCCGTGCGGGCCCCCCGGACCGTGCCCGGCCGATCGCGCCCAGGCCGCCGCCCTCGCCCCGCGGCCG
>VWPU01012197.1:5978-21323 GCA_013398955.1 Callaeas wilsoni
GGGGACCCCGGTGCCAACACAGCCAAAATGGGGGTGGTGGGATCCAGCTGCCCCCCCCCTCGGCACTGGGAACAGCGCTGGTGGTGTGAACTGCCCCCAAAATGCTCTGATTTCCCCCAAAATCCTCTGACCCCCCCAAAAAAAACTGCAGGGGAGCAGCCCAGGTGCTGAGCAGAGCCCTCCCGGGGTCCCTGGGGCCCCCTCTCTCCCAGCTGCATTTCCATGGGAAAGCCAAGCTCCTTCGGGGACAGTCCATGTGGAAGGGACACCGGGGATATCATCGGGAGGGGACACGCCGGGGACATCCCAACACCTGCAGCGGATCCAGGATCAGGTTTGGCACTTGACTCCCGGTGGGGACGGAGTTGGGCTCGGGGAGAGGGGGGCTTCGGGGTGGGAGCAAAATCATCAAATTGACCATTAAATTAAGAAACCTCCTGTTCTTTGTCCCAATCCTTTGTGGGTTTTGGGCTGGGGGGGATTGGGGGATGGGGGGAGCTCATAGTGCTTCACAGGGTTATTAAAATACAAATGCTTAAAGTTTCCTATATAAAAATATACAAATGCAAAAATAGATATCGAGAGAGAGAGCTGGGGGGGGTTGGGGGGCCGGGCCCTGCGCCCCTCTCCAGGGAGCTTCTGCTGCCTTTCCTTTTTTTCTGTGTGGTTTTTTTTACAAAAAAAACCCAAATAAAAACAAGATTCCCACTTCCTGCTGGCTCCTGGAGCTCCCGAGTGTGGAAAAACTCGGGGATGGAGATGGGGCAGCTGGTTTAGTTCCTCTCCAGAGGCTTTCCCAAGGGATTTTGGCACCGCCCCAGCGGCTGCCCGGTGGTCTTGGCTCTGCTGGAGCTTCTCCCGGGAAAAGGGCGAGCTGGAAAAGGGTGGGGGGATGTCCAGAGTGGGAAGCACTGGGTGGTGGTGGGGGGGTGGCTGCTCCCCACGTGCCCTGGCAGGGAAAACCACCCGATTTATCTGTGGGAATGTCCCAGGGCAGGTGAGATTTGTGGATCAGCGGCGATCCCGGGGGGCCTCTGCTCTGCACCCCCCTGGAGAGAGAGGGGGGCACACCCCAACCCCAAAACTGGGAGCAGGGAAGTTCTTGGTCACCTCCATCCCCTTCCTGAGCTCAGCTCCCCCTCCTCCTTCTCCGTTCCACACTCCAGGGTCATTCTCAGGACCCCCACCCCACTCAGACCCCACTGGGCTCACCCCAAAGCTGCTGCTTAGGAACAATCCCAGATTTCCCCCCTTTCGGGGGATCTGCACCCCAGACCCCCATTTTGGGATGGAACCCGAGCAGGGCAGCCCGGATGTGTCTGGGGCAGGAAGAGAAGGGTGTGGGAGGAAGATCGGAAAGGACCGAGCCCTCCCACAGCAGGAAGAGCAGGATCCTGGAAAACCCTTATTGGGTTTTTTTTCCCAAGCTGTCCCTATTTCCAAGACACTTTTTTTTTTCAGGAGCCACCTCCAGCGGTGCCACAACAAAACCTTTGAATGTCCCTCGTGTCCCTGCAGTGCTTCCCCCTCGCTCCAGGCTGGCTGAGCTCCGCAGATTCTCCTTTTTCCCGATTATTATTATTAATTCCAACGCTGGCTGTAAAAAACAAAATCAACTTTTCCCTCTCGAGGAGGCTCCAATAGTCCCCCCCAGGGCCATGTCCCAGCCCCTCCGTCCACGACCTTTCCATGGAGCGACTCCACTCCCACGGGACAGGGAGCCTTGCCAAGAACACGGCTGGAAAAAACCAAGATCCAAGAAAAAAATAAAAACAACACCTGCCAAGGTCCAGGGCTGGCAGGGGAGGGCAGTGGGAGTCCAAGGGTGAAAAATCCAGTGGGATCTCTCCCCAAGAATGCCAAAGGAATTACAGAATCACCTCAAAGCAAAGCGTCCGACAGCCCGGGGGGGGGGGTTTTAGGGATTCTGATGGAAAATGGGATCCGGGAAGGGAAGGAGAGCTCGGGCATCATCCGACACGCCCCAGAGGGGCCGACCTGCTCCAGGATAAGGCATCAAAGGGACCACGCCATGGTCGCAGCAACATCTCTCCTCTCTCAAACGAACACATTTTATATTTTTATATATATAATAATAATATAGAATCTTTTCTCTTTTTTTTTTGTGGTTTTTTTTGCTTTTTTGTTTTTTTGTAGGTTTTTTTGTGTTGTTTTGGTGGTATTTCTGTCATTGTTTTTTTGTTGTTATTGTTTCGTTTTGTTTTGTTTTTTTGCTAAAAGGACCAAGGCATGATGACGCCGAGGGACCTCGGGTGGGGAGGCGGGAGGGGCGGTGAGGAAAAAGGGACAAAAAAGGGCCAAAAAAAATAATAATAATAAGAATCAAGCCGAAATTAAAAAATATATATATATAGCTCTGGCCTTCGAGTGGAGGTGGCAGCGGTGCCGGGCTGGGTTAGTGCTGGAGGTGCCGACGCCGGCGGCTGCGTCGCCGTCCTCGTGCTGGCCGCGGGCTCAGAAGCCGTTTCCGCTGATGTTGATGGACTGCAGGTCAGCCACCTGCATGACGTTGATGCCACTGCTGGCCAGGCGGGCGATGCCCTCGGGGCAGATGGCCTCCATGGCCACCATGTTGGTGGCGATGAGGGCCGAGGGCGTGGCACCGCCGTTGCCCTCGGCCGAGGCCGCCGTGTCCATGGGGACGGCCGAGACGTTCATGGCCACGTTGGTGGCACCTCCCTTCTTGTTCTGGTGGGTCTTGATGTGCTTGGAGAGGTGGTCGCTGCGCATGAAGCGTTTGGGGCACTCCGGGCAGGCAAATTTCTTCTCTCCTGGAGGAAGGGGAGAGGGGGGTGAGGGGTGGCGGGGAACGGGGTGGAGATGGGGAGGTGGGATTGGGGGAGAAGGTTGGGGTTTGGGGGAAAAGGTTCCTGACCGTGAGAGGGGACAGGCCCTGGAGAGGCTCCCCTGGGATGTGGTCTCAACCCCAAGTGCTCAAGGACAATGCTCCAATAAGTTGGATTTTGGGAAAAGGTTCCACCCCCTGAAAATGGTGAGGACCTCGAGGTCTCAACCCCAGAAGCTCAAGGCCAACGCTCCAAGACATTGCAGTTTCAGGCCTGGGGATCCCCGAGGCTGCCCCGTGCAGCACCACGAGTCAGACTGGACATCCCAATGAATTCCCAGGATTTCCTGGGAGGCCAGGAGCCCCCAGCCCTACCTGTGTGCGTGCGCTTGTGCCGCTGCAGCTCGTCAGAGCGGGTGAAGCGCTTCCCGCACAGCACCCAGGTGCAGATGAAGGGCCTCTCTCCCGTGTGCCACCGCAGGTGCGCCCGCAGGTGCGAGGTCTTCCCGTACACCTTCCCGCAGCCCGGGACGTGGCAGATGTGCTGCTTTTTTTTCCCTGGGTCCCCAGAGCTCCTGCAAGAAGGGAAGGGTTAAACCCAAGGGAATCTCGGTGTGCAGGTGATACAGCCTGGGGGGTGTGGATCTGCTGGATTGGGATTGGTTGGACCCGTGGCAGTGATAGGTTTGGGGTGAGGTTCAGCCAGGTCGAGAGCCAGGTCCTGCCCTTGGGTCACAACAGCCCCATGGGACACTCCAGGCACAGGGATTGGGGCTGGAAAGCTGGGAAAGGACCTGGGGGTGTCCAGGTGGACACGTGGATGTGGCCCTTGGGGACATGGGCAGCGGTGGCCTGGGCAGCACTGGAACTCGATGACCTGAGGGACCCTTTCCAACCTAAATAATTCCATGGGACAAAACACTTTGGAGGTCTCAGACACAAATGCCCAGGCGGACGCATGGATGTGGCCCTTGGGGACATGGGTGGCCTTGCCAGAGCTGGGGGAACAGCTGGACCTGATGACCTGAGGGACCTTTTCCAACCCAAATAATTCCATAAAATAAGGCACTTTGGGGGTGTCAGAACGATCCTGGAGCTGGACCCATGGGGAGCAGCCTCACCTGCCCTCTCCTTCCTTGCAGTAGGGACAGGTGCAGGCTTCCCTCCGCGTTTTCCGGCCCTGCTGGGGCTGGGGGTCGGGGCTGGTCTCCCCCTCCTCCACGGCCGCACTCTCGTCTCCCAGCCCGTCCCCGCTGCCACCGTGCAGCCCCAGCTGGGCCCCGTGCTCACCTGCAAGAGAACACGGGAGGTTATGGCGGGTTCCTCACCTGGAAGGGAGGGTCTCTGCTGGATGGAGTTGTGAATCCCACCCTTTTCCCTCAGCTTTCCTGATATTCCCCAGCCTCTCCCTGCCCTCCCCAACCCCTGGATCTCCCACATTTCCCCCATTTTGGTCCAGGCCTTTAATTTATTTCCAGGGGAGAGGGAAGAGCTGCATCTCTCCCAAGAAACAGCCCCCTGCCAACTACTGGAGCTATTCCAGCAGAATTCCAGCCCAATTCCAGACAGGGTTGCACCAGGACAAATAAAGCAGGCTGGAAGAGCAGCATTGATCAGTGACACCACATTATTCCCATTACAGAGCGGGATAAAGACTCAAAAAGTCGGGAAATCCTCAGGAGCTGCTGTTGGAGCTGATCCCTGCCTCTCCCTAGGAGCAATTCCTGACTCCCAAGAGCCAGGGAAGCACAGGGAGAGCTCCCAGATGAACAGAACCCGTTCACCGCTGGTTCATTCCTCCCATCCCTTTCCCGACTGCATCCCACCACTGGGATATTTCCCCTCCCGGCTCCGCTGCTCCATGGTGTCCCTGTGGCAGAGCTGGAGCAGGCCTGGGGACGCCAGGGGGCTGAGCGATCCCTTTTCAGCTGCAATTAACAGATGCCAAAGGATCTCGTGGCAGATTAGCAGCAGAGCTGCTTCCAGAGGCGCTGTCGCATCCTTTGCTGGCCATGGGCTGAGATTCCAGCCCCAAATCCACCTTTTTCCCAGCAATTTCCTCACAGGAAGGACATGCTGTCATCTGAAAGTGGCAGGTTTGAGACAAATTAATCTTTCCCAATTTCCTCACGAGGAATCCGATTTCTGTCACCTGAGTGTGGCAAGTTTGAGACAAAGCGCACCTGGGGTTTTAACTTGTTCCAGGGATGCTCTCCCAAGGCTCAGAAATGAAGCTCTAGGGGGGAATTATTCCCAAAAAACCCATCTGAGGCTTTTCCTGGTGCTGTTTCCAGCAGCTCCAGTGAGGATGAGGGAATGGGAAGGTCAGTGGGGCTGTGGCGGTGTCCGGGGGGTGCTGGTCACTCACTGCATCCCCTCTGCCCAGTACTTTGGAAGCTGCACTTTCCAAAGCTGGCATTCCCAAACCCCAGCCCACAATCCTTCCGGGAAGTCCTGCTGGGACCAGCACCTCGGCCAACCAGGGAAATTTCTTTTACAATCCTGGTTTTCCACGTAGGAGCTCCGAGGCAGGAGCCAGAGTGGGTTAGAGAAAGAGAAACTTCAAATACCCCGTGAGGCACAGGCTGGGTGCTCCTGGAGCTGCCAGGACGGAGTTTCACAACCCGGAGATGGCGCTGGGAATGAGGAAGAATTCCTGGCAGGAACAACTTCCCCGGGCCCTGGTGGTGCTGGTGCCAGCAGGCGTCAGTGGTGCCTGGGCAAAGCTCCACAGAAGAGCCAGGCCCACGCTCAGGGAGGGACAAAAGCCAGCAGGAATGGGTCCCTGGGGCTCAGGGAAGGACAAGAGCCACCAGGAATGGGACACTAGGGCTCAGGGAAAGACAGGAGCCACCAGGAAAGTGAAAAAAAATTCCCTAAATTCCAAGCTAAAGCTTCCTGGCACAGCTTCAGGCCGTATCCCCTGGTCCCGTCACTTGGGAGAAGAGGCAGGAGCAGGCTGGGAGGTTGTCCCCGAATCCACAGGGATCCAGATTCCCTGGGTAAAGGCAGTGCTGCCTTGTCGAGGACCCCCAGAGCTCAGAGCACCCGCCAGGAGCAGAGCCTGATCCTGTCACACCGAGGGACAGGGCAGGAGCAGCCAGGATGTCACCTGGGGCTGTCACCTGGGGCTGCCACCTGGCGCATAAACCCCAGACACCTCTGAGGATGATCCCTTCACTCAGCCTGGAACCAACCGCGGGGCTCTGCCCCTCACCCCTGGGAGCACAGCAATGTTGTCCCAGCCAGGCCTGGAGGAGGAAATTGTCCCCTCCAAAGGTGACACGATTTGAAGCCCGGCCCTCGGCTGCCACATTCCCGAGCTCCCTGCGAAGTTGAGTGATTTCAGGAGCTTCCCATTCCCTCCCTGCAGTGCCTGTGACGTGTCTGCAGTCCCAGCCGTGTGTGGAGCAAGCCAGGGAAGGGTTTTTAAGCTTCCTAAGCCAGCGCCGACAGCTTTGTGCTCCAGCCACGGATTAGAGATTTCCCCGGATGGGAAGAGCTGCCATAAAAGAAAAAAAAAAAAAGAAAGAAAAAAAAAAGCCACGAGAAAACACAACTTCTCTCCCCCCCAAAAAACCCCCAAACTAGGAGAAAACATGAGTTCTCTCCCCCAAAATACACCGGGGAGGGGGAGAATCCAGCCAGCATGCCTTTGAATGGCTTCAATTCTCCAAGAGGCAAAAGCCCATGCAGCGTTTTCCAGCTTTTGGCACGGGGGAACAAACTCAAATCCTGCTGCTGGAAATCTGTGGCCGCCTCTCAGTGAGGTATAAATCCAGGGCAGCAGATCCTGGACCTGAAGGGATCATCCCACCCCAAGCAGGAGCTCTGAAATCTCCGGGATACGACAGGTTCAGGGGAAAAGTGAGCATAGAGGATAATTCATGTTTATTATCCCCGCTAGTACATGTCCCTGCTAAGACTAAAGTTTCCCTGGAGAGGCTCTACACTTGGGTTAGCAAAGCCCTGGAAAAATATTTACTAATAGAGCAAGAGGAGGTTTAATCCTTGGAAAAAGCCTGGGGAGAAAGAGGGATTTTGGGAAGGCAGGAGAGGGGAGCTGCCCCTGGCCCTGCTCCACCAGCAACCTCTGAGACCCCCCAGGAACGGGGCAGTTTCTGGTGTCCCACTAAAAAACCCCAAACCCTGGAATCTTGACTTGGGAATTCTCTGCAGACAAGGTGTTCCTTGTGCACGAAAAAGCTGGGGTTTGTTTGCTTTATTTAGCAAACTACCAGGAGGTGAGAAATACCTGGCAGGGAAAGAGGAGCTCTCACACCCACCCCGGCCAACCGCGGGGCAGGGGAACAGACCCTGTGTTCATTTTTAGGGGAAGAGCTGGAAATAAAACCCAAAACCAACAAACCGGGGCTGCTTGAGCAAACTCTGCACCTCTGGCAGCTGTGCCTGGGCAGAGGCAGCAGAGGGCGAGGGGGGAGAGCTGGCTCCAGGCACAATGTGGCTTCCAGGCACAAGAAAGTTTTCAGGTGAAAAGAAAGAAAAGCAAAAGCTGGGGACACGCAGCCCCAACCTCTCAGGGCGTGTTCCTGAAAAAAACTCCAAAATCCACATTTTCTAGCTCACAACTCGAGTTCTCCCCATTTCCTGCCCAGTTTTTGGGGTCACTGCCCTGCCCAGAACAAACCCCAGCTGCTCCAGACACATCAAAGAGCTGCACATAGGGCCAAAGTGGCTTTGGAAAGATGTCTCCTTGGTTTTTTCCCCTGCCTGATTCCCTCCCTGATCTGCAAAATGAGTTAATCTGCACCAGGAGCTCATCCATGTAAATAAGCCAAACTCTGGCTCAGCAATTCCTTGGAGATCGGGGCAGCAGAGAGGGAACCAGGGGATGGGGCAGGCTGGAAGTCTGCAGCCCAGCGAGTAATTGTGCTTTAATTTGGACTCTGATCACTCCAGAAGCCATTCCTTGGGCAGCTCCTGTAATTGCTGGAGGTTTCTGTGTGTCAGGATAAGTGACACTTCCTTTGACGATGGGATAAATTGGGATGGAGCCAATGGAATGACTGAGGTGGGCTGTGAAGGGGGATAGAGCTGAGGCAGGGAACCACCTCATCATCCACTTTTGCCAGATCCCTGAATCCCCCAGGATTTGCCCAATACCTCTGTCATGCTGCAGACTGACAGACAGAGCTCCTTTGGCCTTTAATTCCCAGCTGGATTGTTACAAAACTGGGATGATGAAGCCTCTTGTCCTGCCTTGCCTTTGCTAGGGTGAAAGCACCCAGAGCACCCTCACCCTGCAGCACAGGTAGGTCCTACCAAACCACCCCATGACATCCAGGCAGAAATCCCTGACTGAGGGCTGTGGAAGGAGGAGAATGCCTGGATGAGACAGAGAAGGACAATTCCCAAGGTGGGGAACCCCAGCAGGCATCTCCCACCTCACTTGAACCTCTGTGAGCCTCTTGCCCACCACAGCCAAGGGCGGACACTTTCCCGAGCCATAAATCCCAAGTTTTTAATTCCAGAGGAGGAATTGATGACTGTATCACTCCCAGGATCTAACCCAGGCATCCTGGGATGGGGTGGGAAGGGATGAGGAGCCGTCTGGACACCGCCAGCTGCACTGAGGTGGGAGCCGACGCTCTGGAAAGGAGCCACGCGGAAACTCCCCCAAACCTGGGAGCCAGGACTCGTCTCCTATGTGGGGTGATAAGGACGGTGCTACAGCAAGGCTGGGGCTGGCCCAGATAATAGGGAGAGGCAGATCAGGGCCTGGCAGACGGGTGTGGAGCCAGGACCTCTCCTGGGAGGAGTCATGGGGTGGGTGCCATGCACCCGACCCGTCTGACCGGCGCGGCTGCCAACCCTTCCCAGCCCCACCGAGCCCTGGCCTGGAGCAGCAGCAGGGAGAGGAAAAGGAGGAGGAGCAGGGTGGCCTCATGGAGCCCAGGGCCCACAGGCTGGCCCCTACGGGGACTTTGTGTGGGGCACAACCTCACCCAGACAAAGCTGCGCTCACACAGGCTCTGCCGGGATCACCTCTTTTCTTCCCAAGCAAACCCTGGGGTCTCTGGGGATGCGTGTCAGTCCCTCAGTGAACGACATGGACAGAGGTCAGACGAGGAATCCAGAGGGGATGTGAAGTCCAGCCTGGCTGGGATTTAGAGCAGGAAGTTTCACAATATGCTGTTTTCTGCCGTGATGTCACGGGCGCGGCGAGACAAACAAGGGCTGCGCGTCACAGGCGGATCCTGCCGGGGCTTGATTCCCGTTCTCCCCTCCCCTCCACACTCGATGCCATGTGGATGCCTCATCCAGGCCCTGCTACAAAGCTGCCCTTAAAAAACAGCAAACAGGACACAATCAGGGCTTTGTGCCACTGTCCCGACACTGGGAAGGGCCCTGGAAGGACGAAGTGGGAGCAGGGAGCCAGGAGGGGTTTGCTGAACACATTTTCAAGGGTTCCTTCACTCACCAGGGGTTTTTTCCTTCAGGATGGTCCTGATGTCCCACTGCTCAATTCCCCCACACTCTCCATCAAAGGAGCTGGAAGGGAGCTCATGCTGCCCAGAAAACCCCAATCCCACCAGTGTTCCAAGCAGCTCCATCCAGCCCTGGAATCAAACATCCCAAAACAAGGGATCTCCCTTGAGCGCCCCAAACAAGGGGGTTTAATTCCAGTGCTGACCTCTCTGGTGGTCACCTGTTTACCCAGCACATTCCTCAGCCAGGTAGGGCTGGGACAGGGACAGGATATGGGGACAGCAGGGCTCTGCCAGGGACAAGGACATGGGGACAGAGCCACTATAAGGACACCGAGCTCAGAACAGTCCCTCCCTTCCTCCCTACGGCAAAAGAGGAAGAGAAACCCTCCTGCCACAAAATCCCCACCATCATCCCCTTCACACAGGATGTCCCCTCCCTGAGCAGGCTGAGGTGACACCAAGGTGGCTCTCAGACCCCACTGAGGTGTCGCAGCCCCCACCTGAGCCCTCAGACCCCTGTCCATCACCTCACGGGTCCCCAGGAGGGTTTTGGGGCGCTGCCAGCTGAGGAAATCCCCCCTCCCTGGCTCTGGGGGTGCCTTCCCCAGGGGCAGAACCGGCGGCAGGGCCTGTTTGCCCACATACCACCCCTGCCCCTGCCTCTGCCTCTGCTCCTTCCCAGCCCTGCCGAGGAGGAGACAGCCTTCGAGCCACCCCATTAACACAGACACCGAGTTAGATCTGCACAGAGAGCTGGGCTCTGCATCACACCCAGGAGCAAAAAAAGCTGAGCTTTAAAGACCTTTTCAGGTGTTGTTTTCTCCCTGGGGGATTTTTCCCCTGCCAAAAAAAAGGAGAAAACCTCATTGGCAATGGACCCGAGGGGCTGGGAGCCACAGTTCCCCCATCCGTGGGGTTCAGGAGGGGATACAGAACCCCCCAGGAGGCTGAGCTGAGCTCCGGAAGGGGCAGGACACGCAGTGCTGCCAGCTAGGTGGCAGCTGGGGCCACCACACCCCTAGCTGGGCACCTCCTTCTTCCCCACCACCCTGGAACATGCAGCGAGATCCAAGGAAAAGCAGCTACAGTCCCCTCCTCAGCAAAGGTTCCTTTTCCATTCGCCTCCCCTCAGAAGCAGAGGAGCTTTTCCTGCTCCAAAAATCCCTCTCAACTCCCTGCCTGGAGCAGAAATTTCCAGCACAAACGGAGGCTTGGAAAACACTCAGGGATTTGGGATTTGGGCAGTGTGGAGAACAAACCCCTCCCTCAAATTCCCATTGGAGAGCTCGGATCTGGAGGGACACAGATCTGGAGGAGCTCAGCATCCCCTGGAGAGGGGCTGGTTGTGATTGGGGAAGGGAACGAAGGGACCCACCGCCATGTCTGAGGGACATGGCCGGAGAAAAACTCCTCCAGCCTGGAGTCAAATCCTGCCACTGGATCAGTGCCAGGAAGCTCTGTCCTGGCCACAGCTTCCCTCATTTCATCCCAGGAGCCTCCTGGCCCATCCCACCGAGTTGGGGCTCCCCAAAAAAATGCTTTGAACCCTGCTCTGGCTTTTCTTTTAAATGTCCCCATGTCACAGTGACAGTGCCAGCGTCATGTCCTCGGGGTTGGGGACAGAGCCAGGAGGCCCTGCTGCTGCTGCCACCGCTCGTGGGGAATTCGTCACCGCGGATCAAGGGCTGAGAGCTGCTGAGCTAAAAAAAAGGAAGAGGAGGAGAAGGAGGAGAAAGAGGAGGAGGAGGAGGAGGAGGCGGTGGCTTCGCAGCATGAGCACGTTGGATGGGTGGTCTCTAGAACGTTCCTCCCTGTCCCACCTCCGAGGGCAGAGCCAGGCACGAATACAGGAACTGGGGCTCGCCCATGCCTGTCTCCAGCGCCTTCAAAACAAGCAACGAGCCTGGGAACACACAAGGAATGAGCCCCAGCCTCGGCAGGAGCAGCCCCAGGCGCGGGGATTGCGGTGAGAGGACCCTGCACACCCCGCGGGTCAAAGAGGCCGTGCACGTCCCACCCACTCTGGGTGCCAGCCCCGGCTTGTGGGAGCCCCCCGCGGGTCCCTGTGCTCGGGGAAATCCCAGGATCAGGCTAATCCTGAGGCTGGAGTGACCCATGGCTCACCTTCGAGCCAAGCTGCTGTAGCAACAGCCCAAAATAATGCTGCAAAACAAGCCCGGGGGAGCAGCCGCGCCTCTCGCGAGAGGGAAACGCGGGCTGGATTGAGCAACGTTTTCTGCTGCCTCTCAACTGTGACTAAATCCAGCAACAGCCCCTTTTAGCCAGAGCCAGAACGCAAAAAAAAAAAAAAAACAACAAAAAAATGCCCCTAAAAACCCCAAGGAAAACAGTGGAAAAGCAAGTGGAGAGTGTTCCCAGAACCGATCCCTTCCGCAGCGGAAGCTGAGCAGGCTCCAGCTCAGTTCCCACATCCACGTATCCCACTTTTCCGAGGCTGTGGGAGATAGTAGGATGGATCCCTGGGGATCTGAGCAGGGTGCCCTGTGCCCACGGGACCGTCTGGGCCACGATGAGGTCACGCTGTCCCGCGCCAGCACCCAGACACTTAATAAGCCCTTTCTTCCGCCTCTGTGAGGAAATTCCCCACGGCTCCATGACTCTGTTTGTTTTCATGGGGTTTTCAGTTAATCCCTGTGTTTTATGGCCATGACTCTTTACAGGCTCAGCCAAGGAGCTGAGTTGGACTTGGGTCCTCATCCCAGCCCTGACCCGAGACCCCTGGGTGGCCACCAGGGCAGGACAGTGGCACAAAACCAGGTGTCCCTCTTCTCCACTTTCCCCCCACAGCCACCTCCTCCCTTTCTTTCCAAGACTTAAACTCCCCCAAAAGCCTTTTAGTGTCTTCTGGTGATCAACACAGGTTTCACACTCCGTCCTCAGGGCCAGCACAAGCCCCACCCCACCCGCCAACACCATTTGACACCAACCACGCCCAGCCCAGCCCCAGCCAGCCCCACGGGGCCAGCGTTTCTCCTTCCCGCGCCTGGCTGTGAAACGGGACCCGAGCACTCACCGGGGGCGTTGGCGATGGCCAGGGGCAGCCCCTGCAGCTGGTGCACCTGGATCCCGGATGCTCCCAAGGCACTGAGGTTAATAGTCTGGAGGCCTGGCACGGAGGAGAGCTGGGCGGCGTTGACGGTGACGGTGCCACTGGGCAGGGAGGCGATGGGGGTCAGCGTGGTGCTGGTGCTGCCCGTCTGGCCCAGTGACACTCCCTGCATGGGGGCCAGGGTGATTGTCTGCGCCTGGGGGTTCTGCACCTGCAGGTTCTGCAGCTGGATGGTCTGCCAGCTCACCTGCCCGTTGGGACCCACCGTGGGTGTGCGGATGATGATGGGGCCAGAGTTGGGCACAGCTTGGAGCTGCAGGTTCTGCAAGGTGTCTTGGGAGATGGCTTGAGTGGCGAAGGTCTGGCCGGATAGCGGGGTGGTCTGGAGGGCTTGGATCGTCTGCCCTCCTTGGACCAGCTGTGGCTGGATCAAGATCTGCTGCTGCTGCTGCGACTGCTGACTCTGATCCCCCTCCTTCTGCTGCCCTGGCGGCAGAGCCACCCCGGACACCGGGGTCTGCAGAGAGTCTGAGCTGGGGACGCTGCTGGCCCTCTGGGGTGTCTGCACCTGCACATTGGTGCCCACTGTGGCACTGGTGGAGAAATTCATGACACCCACATTACTGGTGGTGGTGGTGGTGGAGTAGCTGTTGGCGTTGGTGAAGAAGGCGCCCGAGCTAGCCTGGGACGTGGCTGTGCTGCTCGAGCTGCTGGCAGCCCCCGAGGTGGCCGGCTGGGAGCTGCTGTCCGGTGAGCCCGAGCTGCTCAGGGTGCCTGTCTGGGATGTGGGCGCCAGGCTGGCAGCCACGCTGTTGACTGGCAGCAGGGTGATGTTGCCGTTCAGGGCCACGGGCACGTTGGCCACGTACTGGGTCTGCCCAGAGAGGCTGTTGTTGGCCAGCCCCACGCCCTGGATGGGCACGGCCTGCTGCAGCAGGTTGGGCATGGCGATGAGGTTGCTGCCGCCTGCACGGCTCGTGATGATCTGCTGGTTGGAGCCGGGGATGATCTGCAACTGACCCGAGGCATCCTGCTGCACGTTCACCTGCGCTGGGGTGGTGGCAAACTGCAGCTGTTGCCCGTCAATGGTCTGGAACTGGGGGATCACTTGGTACTGGATGTTGGGGATGACGCCTGGCAGGCCCGTGAGCACCTGCTGGTTCTGCAGGCCGGACGCCGAGGTGACCACGTAGGGCCCGGCACTGACCGGGCGGCTCTTGGAGGCATCGCCGCCGTTGCTGCCGTTGCTGCCTGGCTCCTTGGAGCCCGTGGGGGTGCTGGAGCCCGCCGAGATGATCTGCCAGCCGTTGGCCGACTGGGTGAGCTGGGCGGCGGCCGCGTTCAGGTCCAGCTCGCCGCTCCCGCCCTGCTGGCCCTGGGAGCTATTGGAGTTCTCATTGGGAGACTCGATGCGGCTGCAGGTGGCTGCCAGCAGGGCCAGAGGGGACGGCTGTGACTCCTGGGGACGAGAGGAGGAGTTACAGGGGTGGGAGGCGGCCCGAGGGGCAGGCCCGGAGTGAAAAAAAAACGGGGAAACAAAAAAAACCTTTAGAGAAAACAGGGAGGAGCGTCGTCGGAAAAGATAAACACTCCTTCCTGAACAAACCCACCCACAGCCCGAAAAATACAACTGCCAAGCACATTGCTGTCAGGCCGGGACAGCCTGAACACACAGACAAAAGCCCTCTGGGAGGGAGGAAAGGGGAGGGAGCCTGCCTGGGAAAGCGGACAGAGGAGAGGGCTCCTCCACCCCGAAGCCGGGGAATCCCCCTGCGGCACAACAAACCCCCAGGAAGGAGGGTCATTCCTGGGCTCCCTGAACTTCCCCTCCTCCCCGGCCAGCGGGGGCTGTGGTGTCACTGGGAGCAGGGGAACTGCGTGTTTCCGAGGAGAGCCGGGGAGGAGGGGAAGCCACGGTTGCTGCTTGGCAGCGCTCACCCTCCTCTTCCTGCCCGAGCTGAAACGCTCGCCTGGGCCCAGCAATCAGCTCGGCCCGGCCCTGGACTTTGCAACCAGTTCCCCGGGGCCAGCGAGGCCGGGTGGGGGCCGATCCTCCCCCCACTCACCTGGGCCTCCCCACCGCCGGCGCTGCTCGTGCTGCTGGCGTCGCCTTCGCCCTTGTCGGGCTTCACAGACGACATCTCCTCGGGGCTCTCTTGGTCTGCGTGAGAGGGAAGCGACAGCCCCAGTTAGGGACATTTTGGGGCAGGGCAGTGGCACCAGGCTTGGGAGGGCCAGGCACGGCCTGGAGGGGACACGGCGGGCTGGCTCTGGGGGGACCATGTGCTCCTGGCACAGCCGGGAAGAGGCTGGGAAGCGCAGGGAGCTGCCAAAGGGGAGCTGGCAGTGGGACAGGGGGGGAGGACCCTGCCGTGCTCCAGGCCCCAGCTCCTCCCCACCCGCTCGGGACACTCCCTGGCCCCCGCCGAGGTCCTCCCCGGGCCTCCCCCTCGCCTTGCCCGCCGGCCTGGGCACACACCTCCCGCCCCGGCCCCGCGGATCCACCCCGGGATTCCCCCGCGTGGGTCCGGCCCGCGGGATCCCCCGCCCAGGGCTGCCCCACCCGCGACCCCCCCGAGCGCACGGGTCCCCGCTCCCACCAAATCCTTCCTTTCCCAGTGCTCAGGAGCCTTCTCATCCTCCGCCGGCCACCGAGGCTGCGCCCCCTGGTCCTGCCCTCACCCCCAGCATCTCTCACTGGGGTCTACCATGGGGCTGAACGCCTCCCAGGTCCCCCCGGCCGCTCACACCTTCCCACGGCCCTCCCGCACGGCCCCCCCCCGCTCTCAGCTCCCGCATCCGCCCCCGCAGGGCGTCTTGCCCGGGAATGGGGGAAAGCCCCCCAGTCCCTGCGCTCGCAGCCGCCCACCCCCACGGCCTCCCCCGCTATCTCCGCGCCTGATCCCCCGGGATCTCGCTCCTCCCCAGCCCCCCAGCCCCGATTCTCGGGGCCTCCCCATCACTCCCCGCCGCCCCCTCCTCCGCTCCAGCCCAGCCCGGGGCGGGCGGCGGTCCCT
>VWPU01012199.1:0-27606 GCA_013398955.1 Callaeas wilsoni
GGGCGCGGCGGCGGCGGGCGGGCAGCAGGCGCCTCCGGGGGCAGCGGCGGTGCTGGGCGGCACGAGTTTCAGGAGCAGCCCCTGGGAGCTGCCGCCGGCGGCGGCGGAGGGCACGGTCTCCAGCCCCGCTGCCGGCGGGGAAGGGGAGCCAGAGGAGGAGGACGAAGGCGGCGAGAAGCGGAGCGGCCGGCCTGGCGGCAGCCACAACGGGAGCGGGGACTGGGGGGGCGCCCAGGGCTGCACCAAGCCCCGCAACTTCCTCTACGTGGGAGTGATGACGGCCCAGAAGTACCTGGGCAGTCGGGCGGTGGCGGCGCAGCGGACGTGGGCGCCCTCGGTGCCTGGCCGCGTGGAGTTCTTCTCCAGCCAGGGGTCCGCCGCGCCCCCAGGGATGCCTCCGCTGCCCGTCGTCGCCCTGCCAGGAGTGGACGACTCTTACCCGCCGCAAAAGAAGTCCTTCATGATGATCAAGTACATGCACGACCACTACCTGGACAAGTACGAGTGGTTCATGCGGGCGGACGACGACGTCTACATAAAAGGTGACCGGGGCGCATCCCGCCGGCTGGAGGCAGGGAGGAGGGGGAGCGGTGTCTGGGAGCCCGGCGGAGTCCCACGGTGGGTTGGGGAGAGATTCTGTTCTCGCCTGGAGCGGGAAGAGCATGAGGTACCTCAATCTGCCACCGCCTCGCCGGCATTTGCTTCCAGCCCAGTGTGCAGGGCATGGGGAGCCGCCCCATCCCTGAGGGAACCCCGACGTGCCCGGGCCGGGCCGTCTCTGCGGAGGCCGCGATTCACTGGAGAGACAAAACTGCGGGTTAGACCACGCCGGGTACGGTGAGCGGTCCCTTGGATGGGCGTGTGGTCTCGGTGCTGCCGTCCCCTCTCTCGCTTCCGTGGCGATTCTCCGGTCGAGCCTCCTCCGTGGTCCGGCGGAGAGGGTCCTGTCCAACGGGGCGCGGCGAGCAGCAGGGCAGAGCAGGACCCACGACCCGACCGCAGGGTGTCTGGCGGTCCCGCCTCGCCCCGGCCCCCCCGGTGGAGTCGTTGCGGGACTCCTCGGGAGCGGTGCTGTTGTCACCAGTACCGGCTCTCTGCCTGCCGCGACCGTCGGCTGGGCGAGCGCAGCCGCCACGGGCTCCTAGTGAAGCTGCTGTTCAGTGCAGCGGGTGCCTCCGGGCAGCATCAGCCCTGCTCCCATGCGAGTTTCACAGCACCGTTAGGACGTGATGTTCTGCAGCCTGCTTCCTTTTGGTCTGCGCTTGAGGCTGGCGTTGTTCGTGCCTTGTCCCGCGCTTAGGAGAGAGAAGCTGAAGTTGTAAGCATAAGCCCGGGTTGTGAGCTTGGTTGCTTACACTGTTGTAAGTTCATTGGTGGTGGCTGTACCCTTCCCTATTTGTCACTTAATTCTGAGTCTTTTAATAGGGTGCCTGCTCATCAGCTGTCATTCATCTGTCAGATACTTGCACATGTACACGTGTATGTATATTCAGTTGCTGACCTAAAGTTGTGTTTTCTTTGAGCTCATTTTGAAGTTGTACTGAACCTATCTTTAATTGATTACATGGTTCCAAATTAAACCTATCTGGAAACCTTTAATTTCAAATAAATAGTAAACAAAATTTCTTAAAATAACTAGCTAAGGGATTTGGAGGAAAACCGTGTAAACATTGTAGCACTGGAACTACCAACAGGAGTTTTACTTTTTTTCCAAGGATTAGACTGTAATCAAATATGTTTCTCTTAGTTAATTTAGATTTGCTCTGGTATTTTCAAAAATTAATCCTATAAAAATCTTGCCTGGTATTTCTCATCCACTCTCTTTCCTCCCAAGCCTGGAACTATATTGTCCAAATTGTTCAACTTTAGAGAGTTTTATACTAGCAAGTGACTGCTTTCCATCAGTATTGTTTGAACAGAACAAAGTTCACTGTTAAAATTTAAGTTTGGACTGTATTTCAGCGTTTGGCTGGAAGGAAAATGTCATTGTAATGTTAATTTAAAAAAACCTGTTAATTTGTTCAAAGATGTTTTCTGTGTGGTGTAGGATATTGCTTTGGAAGTGATTTCCTCTGGCAGTCTCAGGTACCTGTTATATTTTTATAAAAGCTTGAAGTACAGGAAAAGAGATGTCTGGCAGAGTAGTCAGAGAAATAACAGTAATCTTGTCTTTTTTCAGGTGAAAAATTGGAGGAGTTTCTTCGCTCGCTGAACAGCAGTAAACCTCTGTATTTGGGGCAGACTGGTCTGGGTAATATTGAAGAACTCGGAAAACTTGGGCTGGAGCCTGGAGAAAATTTCTGCATGGGAGGGCCGGGAATGATCTTCAGCCGGGAAGTTCTCCGGAGGATGGTGCCACATATAGGTGAATGCCTTCGAGAAATGTACACCACTCATGAGGATGTGGAAGTGGGCAGGTGTGTCCGAAGGTTTGGAGGAACTCAGTGTGTTTGGTCCTATGAGGTAAGTGGCAGTGTAAATTGCAATGTGCTATTTGTTTACAGAGTTTTTTGTCTTGCAAGGTAAGTAGCTGTATCTGCAATCTCTTTCCACATTAATTATCTTCCAGTGCTTGCATCAGAATGTGAACTGCAGACTGCAAGGAAAAAAGAGAGGAAAACGTTCACAGCATATTGCTGTAATCATACCTATTTCTACTTGTGCCTTACAGTTTTCATTGGTGACAATTACTGCAGCCATGTTGTGAGCATTGCTATGCTGTAAGTTGCTAGGGCATTACCTAGAGGGTTTCAAAATAGGGTTTTCTTGATAGGAAGCTGTTGTGTTTGATATATATACTGTTCAGGTCAGATCTTTTTAAGGAGATCTTTTCAAGTTTGGACAAACATGCATTTGAAGAATTGTCTGTATTTTCTTAATTACTCAGGTGTATTTTATTCAAGTTTGTTACTGACAGAAGCAGAAATAGGTGTTGCTTGGTTGTTTTGGTTTTTTTTGTGCAGAAATGAAATTTGTTACACTGCTTTTCTATGATACAACTTTAATAGTGTTTTTCTTAGTGTAGAAGAGTGTGAAAATATATTAAGAACATGTACAGTGTAACAAATTTTTCTATGTTGAAGTAATTTTAGGAACAAATTACTTCATTCAGTAGTAGCATTTTGTAAAGTAATAAGGGTCTGTTGCAGTACTCAGAAGGTTTATCTGCAATGCCGTAACTACAATTCATGCTGGTTTCTCTGGAATTACTGTGGTTATTTGCAAGACTATCTTCGTAGATAAAAATAGGCTGAGCATACAACTATAAGAAAGGGTAAAGGGTGATACCTAATATGATGAATATTATTTCACTTATTTTGAACAATTCTTTAGTATTAATATGTGCTTGCTCAATTAATCAGGAAAAATGCATTTAAATAGCCCACAGAAAGAGGTTATGTGGTATTTAGTGTCAAAAAGTCAGAAAATTCTGTGGAATAGCACTTTTCTGAATGGCCCAGGGAAAGGCGACCATTTATAAGTGGGTTTGGTAGGCTACAGTGTATGTAAACAGGTGAACAAAAGAAAATATTGCATGCTTGGTACTAATTAGGTAGAAATCTTAGAGGGGCAAATCTTCTTTACTTCACAATAGAAGGATGCTTTTCAAGACTATTTCATTACATGTTGCAAATGCCACTGCGAAATAATACACCTGTTCCTCTGGTAAAGCAGGGAAGGCATTTATGGTGTTGATGGAAATCAGTGTAGGACTATGTAGGGCCAGTGGTTCTTAATCAGACATCCAAATCGCATGGTACCTTCGCAGCCTAATCTTACACTCTGATGTGTTTGGGCTGTGTCTGTACAAGGCTGTTTTCCAGTCCTTATGTGCATGTGATGCTTGCTGATCTGTATCAGGTGGCAGTGTTACGGTTCTGCCTTGACAGTTGTATCGTGGAAGGGGTTTGGGTTTTGGATTTGGTTTTGTTTTTATGGCTTGGCTTGGGGAGAAATCTGTGGAAGGGAAGAAAACTGATGATAGATAATATTGTCACCATAGTTATAATGTATTTTGATATTGAGTGTCAGGAAATGTTGGCTCCAGGCACTGATCTTAAGGGGTATGGAACAAAAAAGTACGGTTTTGGAGACTGATTTATATAACTGCCCAGAAGCTCAGCTTTTCATGGTAGGATTGAAAACTTTTTGAAAAAATCTCATGCTTGTATGGCATCTGGAATAGAATGACACCAGTCTTGGTTGTCAGTTGCTCTTGAAGGACCTGGGTCTATGTAGTAAAGAATAGAAGAAGAAAAAATGTGTTGGGCATTGCAATAGTCCCTACTAATTTCTGACTAGTATTTCTATCTGATTCTGAAGAATCTTTGACTCTGTTGCAAGTGCAGAAGCTGCTTGGGAAAATGCAGATGATTAAGACAAAGCTGCTTAGGCTGTTATCCCAGCATTAAACCTATTTAGATGGGAAGGAGTGAAATAGGGTGTCTGGAAAGAGAAGCTGCATTTTTGCTTTGGCGTAGTTTGTGCCATGCAACAGTATGATACTCCACCTCAGCTGATCTGTGTGTTGCAGATTGCTAGATTATTTGGTGACAAGAAGGACTTTTTTTTTTTTCCTGGGGCACTGAAACTGCCTCTGTGTGCTTTTTCAAGATCAGAAATGCTCTCTGTGTGCTAGAAGAGGAATATTCCTTCAGATACATGTACACAAAATCTAAGATTGAGGCCAGGACTTCCTGTATAGCCAGTTGCACTTTTGTCCTGTGTGAGTATTAAACTGAGTCCTGTTGAGCTGCAGGATTATTTTGAACTTAGTTGATTTTGGTAAGATGAATAATTTGTATTTTGCATGTATTGGTAAAGACTGATGTGAGCTGGAAACAATTACATCAAAATTCATAGGAGCTTTTTAGCTCCAGAAGAGTTGAATCACTGTTGCTGCATTTATTACTAGATTTCTTTTCTAAGAACTGGATCGGAAAGTCAGAGTTGCTGAGAAAACCTGAAATGCTTGATCTTTGCTGGTGCTTCAGCTGGTGTAGTTGACTGGGTACTTGTCAGAGTTTGTTCTGCTGCTACTTAGGGTTAGACAGGAATGGTAGACAGAATATGGTAGCTTATATGCATAATATGCTTGCTGACAAGAAGAGGGTAACAACTTTGCCTTCTTTAAAAAAAAAAAATTTAAATTTTTTTGTTGTAAGAATGAATAAGAAAATAAGAGATTTATGAGCCTGCAGTGAGCCACTCTTACGGTTTTAGCTTTCTAGAGTTAAATTCTAGTTCTGCCAGATTTGAAGCCAGGTCTAAAGATTGGGTCTCCCACGTACCAAGTGACTCATGGCTGAGGTGATGAGCCTCTCTCTGTCTCTGCTGATGGAGCTCCTCCGCTCCAAATAAAGAATTAGTCATTAGGTTGCTGAGAGAGTGAATCTAATGACAGTGTTTTTAGGGTCCTTGTGAAAAATGGAAGACAGAAAGAGCAGAATGCTTGGGTTAGTGTCTCTTTTTGGTTGCTGTCCTGTTCTGCTGGGTTTTGGCAGCCCTGTGGTAGGCTTGAATGGGGGCAGGATCCACTTTGCTGAGCATGAGCATCAGGAGAAAAAGAGGTGGTCATAGCCGGGAATAAAGGACGAGAAAAGTACGAAACTGCCGTCTTGACAGCAGCTTAGATTCAAATTGGCTGGAAGCAACAGCTGAACTGTAGCCTAAATCTAGTCCATTTCCTTGCTTCATGAGAAGGTATCTGCTAGAAGTGTATTTTGGGTGGATAATTTTCTTTCTAGAAAAGATCCATCCTTGTTCTGGTATATTTTTTTGATTATGTTTTAATTTATCCTCCAGTTTTGATGATGCTGTAAGGATTGAGGTATAATAAACCTGAAAAATTTGTCCAGAATATCTCTGTAAAAAGTCTGTTAGTTTTTGTAAGGTCATAGCATCTTCTGCTTCCCCAAATCAGAAACTAAAGATTAAAAGGGCGTTTTAATTTGTTTACAGAATCTATATTTCAAGCTATCACTCTCTTCTACTAATTTTGAAGCCTTCAAATGTTTTTCTTTTAAAGGAATGAAGAAGTTAGCGTGATTTTAGTGAGTCATATGTGTTCTATTCTTCTGAAAACAAAAATACAGTTGAAAAGCTGAGATGATGTGTACTTCTTCATTTTGCTATTTAAAAGGGACTTGAGTATAGAGGACCATTTGAAATAAAGGGCTGATTTCTTTATCTCTCTCCCCTTCCTCCTTTTTTTAAAATATATTTTGGGTTTCGGAAGACCACTTTATAATTTATAACCTGAGATTTTAACAGATCGAATAGTGCAGTTCCATAAAATGACTAAATAAAGTGCTGTGTGTGAAATAAGTGGCTGTAACAATTGAAGAAGGCGTTGTCAGGGTGTAAATACTATCAGAGTGTTTTATTAGAAAATGAAAAATGACAAATGCAGCAAAAATGTCTAAAGACAATTCATTGGTATGTTTGTAACATATATTCAAATGCTTGCAAAGCTTTTATTTTTGTAGCCTTTTTTCCCTTCTGGATGAAAATCATATCTAATATCTTAAGGTAGAAGAGACCCATAAGGATTCTCAAGTCCAGTGCTTGCTGCGTTCACTTTAAAGTTAAAAACTACATTCCTCCAAAGCATCCTATACAGTATTGATCCTTTGGTGTTGTGTAGGTTGATGTTGAGAGAAAGTATGGTAGTTTGTACATACAAGTAGTCCACATAAATGATATATCTATTTTCTCCATTGTTTGTCTTCCCGCTTTGTTTCCAAAGTTCAAGGACAACCATAGAATACAGTCTCATTACTGTAACATTTTTTAGTAAAAAGGCTCTCTATTATCCTATTTCTTGTTGACTCCCAGTAGTTACAGTAAATGTCATGGGAAAATGCCTCTTTGGATCAAGCTGTGTACTCAGAAATGTTTCCTTTACAGTGCATTGGTATTTTGACTGTCTCTGGTGGTACTGAAACTTTGTAAATATGTCTCTTCCTCTAAAAATACTTTATATTTTCCATTTTAAGTTTTCCTTCCTGATGCATTTTAATTTCTCATTTGAGGCTATATCTCTCTCTTTAGTGAAGATCACTCCTAAGCTTTGAGTTCAGCTCTGCACCAAACAGAAACATTAGATGTGTGTGTGCCTTTGATGATGATAAGATGGTATTTTGCTCATTTGGGTAATGATCAGTCTTGAAGCAGCAGAGCCCACCCCCACTTAAGCTGTTGAATTTGGAAAGCGTCATTAGGTAGTTACATAAATGCAGCCAATAGTTTAAAAAAACCCCATGAAAACAGAGTGAGCTATCAGTGATCCTAGAATAAAAATGCATAGAAGAGTGGACCCTTGCAGTAGGCGTCTCTGAGGGTGTATAAAGAGAAATCAGATGATCCCAGAGGCCTTAGAACTACGAGCATAAATGGACATTTTCTGATACAGGATTGCTTGTGTGCTGTCTTAACTGTTTGTTACTAATATCTGTCCAATTAGTGATTGTTAACTATACTCGTCAAGCTTCTTTACTTTATGTGATTGTCACCTGGCTAGAAAAATGAGTATATTTTCATACTATTGTAGTATAGTGTTTCTGTGTGTACATAATACAAATAAATGTAAATCCTTAAGTGCATATCCTATTGCTATAACCGTGCTGATAAATTGGGTCATTACTCTTGCCCTGTCTGGTCCTCATTTGAGCTGCCAGCCCTGACTGTGCTGTGCAGAATTCTTGCGCTTTCTCTGGCTTTCTGCATAACCTCCTGTCATTCATTTGCTCTTTTACCTGGGGAATTTGGGGAGACTGCCTGAGGACACTGCCTCCCCTGGCTTCATGAACCCTCGGGACTCCTTTTCTTCTTACCCCTTCTTGATCCTGCCATGATCAGCTTGGCTGGGAAGTTGAGGAATGTCATGGTGAGAAAGCAGAGTCATCCCTGGTACTTGCATGTTACTGAGTCAAAAGTGCTTCCTCATGTGGCAGGACAACAGCAGGAGTTGGAGATACCATTTTTTGGTATCATTATTGTGACCTTTGGCATTCCCATAGCTACCACAGAGATGTGCAGAAGAGCGCACAAGCCTGTGGCTGTGGTCCACTGTATAAGGGCATCTGATCTGTGGAGCCAAGAGCTAAGAGAGCTGTTTCTCACCTGGATGAGTGCTAAGGTCTCTTACGTTTCTGTCTTGCTTTCAGGTTGAGTGTTCTGTGTTTTCTGCTCTGGAAATATTACTTGTGCCTTTTTGGAGTTCTACAGCTGTGTAATTCTGACACCTGGTGCTGAGTTACCAAGTTGCTGAAAGACCGGAGCATGTTTTCATGTCCCTGGTATGAAGAATGCATGGCTACACCTTCCTTCTAACGTGTATTTATCTAACAGCAGCTCTTTGTGTGGAGGACTAAGTGAGCTAGCAAACAGCTTTCTAGTCAGTTGCAAATGTTTGAATATTCTTAAACCAAGTATTTCAGAGTTTTTCCTCTTTAAGAATAAGCTCTTGTTTAACTTACAAAGGATCACACAGACAAGAAGAAAAAAAGTTCCTAAATTATTAGAAATGTGTCTGCATATGGGTATTCTGAATGATGTCTCAATGTCTCTGAATGTTTAAAGCTAACTATGTTAGATTTTTTCCCTCAAGTTTGCTCTCATTTTGTTGGAAATATTTTCTTAAGACTTACTTGCTATTGAATATATCTAGGTGGTACTTCCACAGGTGGTACTTCCACAGTCTAGTGGAGAAGTCTAGGTGTTCAAGTGTCTTTTAGAGAGCATTTGTCATGAGCTGATAGAATCATGGCACAACTATTGTAAGAGATAGCTCATTTAAACCCATCAGATCATTGTCTTTACAGTGCCCTGTTACAGTACATGAAATAAGCTTGATTTTTAAAATGAGAGTAACAGATGAATAACTGTATTAATGTCAGTTTTCATTGAATTAATGAAACAAAGCAAGATGAAACTGTTATGTTTACTTTTTTTTCTGAAATAGTTTTCCATACTTTACCTTAAAATCAATAAGCCTAACCAAACAGGAAGCATTAGTTTCTATAGATATTTTCAGAATTACCTGTATTTTCAAAGTTTTGTCTTCTCTACAAGTTCTAAAATAACTGTGTTTCACATGTACAGATCTGATTGTGGTAACTGATCATGCTTTGACGAACGGTTTTGTTAAACTGTTCCACTTCAGCCTTTCCAAAGATGAACTGTTAGTTGAAATGAAAGAACAGAGTTACTGAAAGTGTGTTTAGTCTTCTCAAAGACACAGATAATCCACAAATTGTTTCCTCCTGCTCCCTCCCAACTCCCGGTGTAGATGGGTTTTGTTACTTGTTCTGGGCTATTCTTTGTATATCTTCTCATCCTAACTTAGAAAAATCTCACAGAGATAACTTTTTCCTGACTTTGACTTTGCAACTACACTTTTTTTGAGATCAAAAGACATACTTTTACTGAAATAGAAAATGCTCACAAAAGAGAGAAGCTGGAAGTTGTAAACAGGGAGAGTTACAAAAATTATTTGAAAGCTAATTAAATGTACTCTTGAAACCTAATGGAATACTACAGTAGGATATGTCTCTTTTTAGAATAAGCTTTCCAGCTACTCTTCCAGTTTGTATCTTTCTCGGGAGTTTTCTTCAGGTAGACAAGTAGGCATAAAGTGTAGCTGGATCATTTGAGGTCTTCTTGCTTTATTTTTTGGTTCTCATTACTAAAGTGCTTGCTAGCTCTTTTCAGTTTTTGTGTGAGAAGACATATATTAACTCATCATCAGTAAATGCTGCTGTACCATATTCTCTACAATATGTTTTTATTTAGTTACTTCATTGCATTGTATAACACAAAATATTTGAAGAATACCTCTCATATTAAAATTGTAGCTAGGATTGCAAGCTTTGAGGAGTTTATTCCATCAGACCAGTACTGGGTACTGAGTTAAGCTCAAGAGGAGTGCCAGGTTGGTCACTTTTTAGTACGTATTTGGAACTGGGCAGCAAATAAATGTGTAGTTCCACCCCATCTGCAATATTTTTAGGTTCTGGGTATTACTCTAAGGAAAGATTTTTGGCGTGCCTGTAAGAAATCTTTTAAAGCATTCATATACTTACAAAAATAAAGAACATCTTGAACTAGAGGTATAATTTTAGGAATTCTGGAGGAGGATAAGCAGCCTGGTAACTGATACAGGCTTCTTGAATGCTGTTTTATGTATGATTTAGTCTTGAAATGAACCTAGGAAAGGAGTTAGCTTTTTTTTTTAAATGCAATGCTGTTAAGATACATTTCCATTATCTTTTGTGTACTACTTTTGAGATACACTTTCAACACATTGGTTGAAGTTTTACCTTTAGTAAAATGAACATGTAAAAACATTTTTAAAAAAAGCTTAAAATAAGTCTTCTGGAGTTTGTTGGTTTAATCATACAGTTGAATACTGAAAGCTAAAACCTGAGGTTCTGACTGGATAGATTGTCTATTTGGTTTTAATTTTTAGTTTATGATATTTTATTTAGAAACTTGGAAGTGTTAATTTGAATAAGTTTAAAATAGGATGGTAAGCTTTTTGGTTGGTTGGTTTGGGGTTTTTTTGTGTGTGTGTGTGTACTTGTTACTTTGACGAACTTTATACTTTCAGGAGTACTTTAAAGTGCTTTGCAGTTCTTTTAAAACATTTGAGTCCCTAAACTGTTTTGCTTTTTTATTTTCAAATTATTGCTATTTTTAAACAAACATTCAATGACAAATTAACATCTGAAGGACAAAATTCTTATCACCAGGGACACTGCTTCTTTTGACTCTGCATTTGCTGATATAAGAGAAGTGCATGTTCATGGGGTCCTTTCTGAGTGCAGCGTCTGTGAGCGAGCTCCTCATGGTGTACAAACAAACACATTGAAGAAATGCAGTATTTCTTTAGCAGTATATGTGGCTGCAATGCAGTGGAAATGTATGTGGCCTTTGCTGCTACACGAGGCATACGCTGTAAATCTGCATGCACGGAAATGTGCATGTGTACGTAGGCATATGTTTAAACCTTGTGCCTAGGTGATAACCAAGCTTCCTGGGCCATCAGTGAAAGGCCTTTGGAAAATAAGCTGTGCTTCTAAGTAGTTACTGCAGTCTCTACTGTAAAGCTTAAGAATGTAGCTTTCAGTTTGTTTTTAATTTATCTTTTTAGTTAGATCTGTGTCTTTCTGTTCTGTATATATGTATTTTTTTTGCCTTCAATTTAACATAGCTTTTTTTAGCTTTCCTTGAAAGCTTTTTCTTTACTGCTGCAGATGGTAGTATACCTATTATAATGACTTTTCATCATGGAAAGGGCCCATCTTATGGACCAGCTCTTATCCTACTAGAATTGCACACGTTCCTGTTGTTGATCGTGACAAAACACAGTGTCATTTTTTATCAGTTTGGGGCAAAACTTTCTGAAGTGCAGTGAGTCTCAGTTCCAGAAGTCAAGGAATTTAGCTACAACAAATGTAGCTGATGACTAAGCTTTTAGGGGAGTGCTTAACTCAGCAAATGAAACGGTTTTGTTAGGTGCTTTTGATGTATTTAATTGTTGTTTTAAAATAGTTGGTTAGGTATGAATCTGGCCTGCAAGAAGGAATTAGAGCAGATGCTAGTATTCTGCATCCTTTTCTTCTGTGCTAAATTTTTGTGGTTTCTGTTTCTTCATTTGGTAGGGGGAAAAACTGCACCTAATTGAGAGTAATTGACTATAATAGAAAATATGGTCAAATGGTACAAAATAATTTTGAAAAATATAATATTAATGGGTCCAAGATGATCATGTAAGTGTATATGCATTTCTTTTGTGGGATTTAATGTTTGAGGCTTGCTTAGGGTTATGGAGTGTGTCTGTTACATCCTTGCAAAAATTGATTATTGTTTTTACTTTCAAGAAGGAATTCTGTACCAAAACTATGCATTGAGCATTGCTCCATCCTTCCCATAGTAAGCCGATGCTCATGTTCCATGTTCCAAATCTATTAGCCTTAGTTTTCAGTCTGTTAACTCCAAGAATAAACCTACCTTTCTGTTCTTAAATTCCTAGCCATGCTGTGGTGCTGGCATGTATGCTTGAAGGTGGCAACTCTGTCATGGGAGTGAGATGTAAAAGAGGTATAGTCTTTATGGGGCAGAGAGCCATGAGTGAGCTAAGACTGGCCTTCTTTTTGCAGTACGCTTATCAACTTGCCCATCCTGAGCTTCCTAACTCATGGCTGGAAAAATGTTTTGAGCAGCAGTGGCTTTATTATTTTAACTGTACTCCTCCTAGAAAAACTGACTGCCCGTGTCTTGGATGGGTGGACTCTTTAATGGGTAAAACACTGGATGGCTGGGCCCAGACAGTTGTGGTGAATGGAGGTAAATCCAGTTGGTGGCTGATGGCTAGCAGTGTTCCCCTGGCCTTGACTTTGGAGCCAGTCTTGTTTAACATCTTCATTGATGATCTGGACATGAGGATTGAAGGCACCCTCACTAAATTTGTAGACAACACAAAGCTGGGTGAGAGCATTGAATTCCTCGAGGGCAGGAAGGCTCTGCAGAGACCTGGACAGACTCGATCAGTGGGCCAAGGACACCTGCATGGGGCTGAACAAGGCAGGGTGCTGGGTTCTGCCCTTTAGCCTCAGCAAACCCGTGCAGCTCCACAGGCTGGAGGAGGAGTGGCTCGAGAGCTGCTCGGCAAAAAGGGACTTGGAGGTGCTCATTGAGAGCCAGCTCAGTGTGAGCCAGTGTGTGCCCAGGTGGCCAAGAAGGCCAAAGGCACTTGGCCTGAACCAAGCATAGTGTGGCCAGCAGGACGAGAGAAGTGATCATCCTCCTGTACTTGGCATTGCTGAGGCTGCACCTCAAGTCCAGTTTTGGCCCACTCACACCTCCAGGACATTGGGGTGCTGGAGCTTGTCCAGTGAAAGTCAACAAGGCCCATGAAAGGACTGGAAAACTTGTCTTACGAGGAATGGCTGAGGGAGTTGGGTTTGTTCAGTCACAAGAAGAGGAGGCTCAGGGGTATCCCCATCGCTCTCTGCATCTCCCTGCAAGGAGGCTGTAGTGAGGTGGGGGTCAGTCTCTTCAACTGTGCCTGCAGTGAGAGGACCAGAGCAAGTGCTCTTCAGCTGAGACAGGAGAATCAGATTNAGGTATTAGAAAAATTATCTCTGTTAGGGTGGTCAGGCATTGGAATAGATTGTCCTGGGAGGTGGTGGAGTCACTATCCCTGGAGGTGTTTAAGAGGCATCTGGATCTGATGCTGAGTGATGTGGTTTATGGGTTACAGTGGTAGTGCTGGGTTGATGGTTGAACTTGATCTTGAAGGTCTCTTCCAACCTTGAAAATTCAATTAATCTGTGAGTGCTTGAAGCAGGAGAGGGAAATACTGGAAGGAGGTGAGTTGGAATAACAGACTGGCTTGCCTTTGAATTTGCCAAGTTAGAAAACAGCTATTACAAATCAGCTGCTTGTGACTGGGTTTCATCCCTGCAGGTAGGACTTCTTTCATGAGTTTCTGCCTGAAGATAGGATGTGTTGATGTTCTCTGTGTGTGTGTAGATGTGTGTATATACATATGTGCATGTGGAGGTATTTATTTATATTTTTAAGTATAACGCACGGTATTGGCATTTGCCTTTTTACTCCGCTTCGGGGAGCGAATAATCATAAAGACCATTAAATACTTGTAATTTAGTTTGTTACCAACTTTTTCTGGAGACAGGTTATTGCTAAAGAAATTGTTGTGCCTAGAACTATCTGGTAGTGTAGGGCCCTCATCCCCATGTGAGAATCCAGCATTAGAACGTTGTTATATTTCTATTAAATATGCCAGCTATTTTCTATAGTATTCTCTTACTGCCTGTGTTTTGCTAGTGTATTGAGAGATGTGAAAGCACTTAATCATCCACATTGATCTGAATAGTATTTCAATTAGGTATGTGTGGTATTGATAAAATGCTGATAAAACTTAGTGAGTTCAGAAGGGCAAAAATCTAACTGAGGACCTCAGAACAATTGTGTTAAAATATGTTCCTGAGTGTAGGAGCAGTCAAATTTTTCATAGTTCTGAATGCTGGTGATACTTTCTTTTTTATAGGAAAATATGCTTCAGAAGTAGCATTCCTGCAGGGTAAGTCCAGATCTGCAGGAGCTTCCTGCTCATCTCAATTTAAAAGAACTCTGCTGTTGCTAATTGGAATGTTTAGTTTAGTACTAAACTAATAATTTTAGTAAATAAATTCATTGTTAATTTTTCATTGCTAAACATCATTTGGGTACCTACTGCTTTTCTTGGAAATGGCCTTCAAAAAGATTAATTTGAAGGTTCTGTCATAAATCTGTGATGTGGCCAACAAAAACAAATGAGCCGATGCTTTTACTAGTTTTAATATTCATGTTACCTTCAGTGTAAGTACACTCTGTGTACTTTCTAACTTGAAATAAAATAAAACATGTTGCCCTGAGTTGGGAGGAGGAAGGGATTTTTTTCTTTCCTTGTTGGGCTTCATTTAGTTATTTCTGTTTGACCATAATTATATTAGTCAGTTTGGTCCAAAGAAGTCCTTCTCTGCAGAGTAGATACTAGCCTGTGCAAATGAAGTAACTTTTTGCCCTTGTCAAACCCATAATGACCATATAGGTAGGTAACAAAAATAGTTGCTGGGTTAAGTATTTCAGTTTTATGGGAAAAGAAGCTTTAGTGACTAGTATGAAAATGGAATCATAAAGAGTTGCTCTGTTACTTTCTTATAAACAGTTTAAATAATTTTGTTAATGTTTCATGGTATAGTTATTACTCTTAGTTCACTGGGGAAAAATACGTAATATTGAGAGATGTTACATAGAGTTTTAGGCATCTGTTAATCAGTACAGATAATAAACCAGCAATGCTGTTGTATTTAACAGGTTGATATTTCCATTCATTCAGAGACTCTGAGGAGGTATTTAAGATACCTTCCACACATCTCCTCATTAGTTTTTTATAAACACATTGAGCTCTGTCTAAAATAATAGCATTTTCCATTTTACTTGTCCTTTGCCTCTGGAATATTGTTGTATAAATGCAGTTTTCTTAATAAGTGGCACTTTTAACTTATTTGAGGCAAATATGCAGCCTTTTTTTTTTTTTCTATAAGCTGTTATTTACTTTAGAAAGCTTTTGTTTTTTCTCTTGTATCTATACTGGTAAAGTACTCCTGAGTTTTTATTTGGCAAGGTATAAGGATTCACGATCCTCTTGTTTCTGTAATCACCCTTGCTTTCATTTGCCTTACTCACTTACTTTATTTATTTATTTATTTATTTATTTATTTATTTATTTAATGTATGATCAGGATTGCCTGTAACTTCTACAGTGATGCTTAATGTTCAGCCTTGCTACTGCGGCTCTGGATTCCATTTATCATTTTTAAGGCTCTGTCACTCTGTAAATTCATCAACATTTTTCAGTTGGTTAGTACTGCCAGGTCAGTGTCATCTTTGGCTGTTTTCGCCTACTGAACTTCTGGCTGACAGAACATTCCAGTTGTGTTAAAATTTATTAGCATAGTAGTCCCATTGTTTAATCGTGTTGCTATTGGAAAACTGTGCCGTCCTAAACATTATGTTGTAATATCAGCCAAAAATTGCTTTTTCTTGTGTAAAGGGAATGTTCCTGGTTCCCACAGTGACCTCTACAGCAAAGGCAAGTGCCATGGTAGTATGAGAGGGAGCGTGTAGTAATGTGTGATCCTGTCCCATGTGGAAAATGCCAGCCATTGTGTCCAGTCTACTTGTAGCTCCTAGCAGGCAAATGGTCAGTGAATAAAAAAGGTGTCATCTCACAAAGAGCTAAGTCACATTATGGTACTTGTTGAGGGCTTTAATTCCAACTAAAGGGAGCAATTCAGTGCATCTTAGAAGAAAGTCACCTTTTGGTTTTTCAACTTTATCGTCTGTCATTTGCCATTTTCTTTTTTGCTCTTCATTGTTAGTTAAATAATTCCAAATACACATCTAGGTGATCAGAAACCCCCAAAGGATCATCTTTGAACACAGGACTTCCTTTTTCAAATCTGTTATGTGAATCTAAACCTGAACATCTGTGGAAGACAAGCATACAGTAGTTTCCCATTTTGCTCTGCACCCTTTCTAGCCAGGACAAATAACGAATGAATACTGGAGTCTGCTGGCAGAGTTGATGTTTCTGGTTGAAGCATGTTGACTGTGTAATACAGGTCCTTTTGTGCTATGAATTTGTACCTAAATTAGAAAAAAAAATCCTCTGTGTACTGTTCATGAATTGCTTAATTCATGAAGAATTAAAGTGGAAGATTCTGATTAATTGTTTATGGAAATAAAAATTGAAGAAGTGTGTATGTATAAGTGTGCACACACGTGTGTGTATGTAGATATGTGTATATATGTGACAAATGCTAGAAGAGCGTGCCACTGCTTTTCAATGTGGCAGCTTGAGGCAATTTCCTTGAAATATCTAAAATAATATGCAAACTTTTAAAAGAGGTTTTTGGCTAGGTTGGCAATCATGTTCTTGTGAAAACAAGACTTGCATAAATGCATGGATTTTTTCCAGTGTTGCTTCTTCAGAGCTTTTAAACTTCAGTAATAAGTAGTAAATATATGTGCGTTAAATCTTATGTGTGCCTGTATTCCTTAGGCAGTTTAGTTCATGCCTGTGTGTTCAGGTTGGCACCAGTCCTGCAACTGATACCAAACAAATGGCTCAGTCATTGCAGTGTGGAAGCAGTCTGCTCCTGCCAGCTCTGACAGCCTTCTTGGAAGAGATGTCAACTTTTGCAGAACTTAGCTTTTCCTAAGTAAGTAAATGAATGCAAGTTGTAGACCTAAAACTGCCTTTGGAGTCTGCTTGCAGGGATCTGTGTTAGATGCTGATATATCCTTCGGTATGAAAAGATATGCTTTCAGTGCCTTTTTGGCATTCAAAGGATGAGAAGAGGCATAAAACTCTTGAGGACGCTCTGAGGGCCCTTAGTACGTGCAGACATTAAAGCTACTGCCCATGAAGAGTGTTCTGAGCCAAGATGAAATCAGTCCACCTTCTCTCTTTGCTCTGATAAAAATCACCATTTTTTTATGTCCTTCACTTACAGCTGTAGCAAGGAACCTGTGGCTTGCCAGAGAGATGCAGCCCCTTGGATTTGTCATAGTCTGCAGCAGCTTTTTTGTGTTCTGCTTTTGGGTGACACAAAACCATGTGGGAGCAGGAAACTCACCGAAGTGTTTGATTAAGAGGAGTCATTTCTTCCCTAGGGGAATTTTGTCTCCGCTCCTACCTTGCTGCACTTGCTGTGTGTATATATCTCTTTAGCCTACTTTGTGGGAAGTCTCTTCAATTTAAAGTTCAATTAAATGTTTGTCACATACTGAATATAGTGACTTATTTTCTGCCATAAAATTGCCTCCTTGCTCAGAGCTTACATTCCCTTCATCCTCCGTCTCTTTCTATGCCTTTACCCTTTGTGTTCTGTTGCCACTTGGTCTCCTTTGCAGTAAAATTTTTGCTCTGACTATTGCCTCTGCTTTTGAAGTGACATGAAAGCCTATAAAACCATACAAATTTTCTCTGTTACTGTGGAAGTGAAACTGTTTCAATAAAAGCTGTGATCTGCCTATGAAAAGAAAAAAATCTTGCTAATGAAATAGATGTGCACGGCAAACATATTAAAGGAATGATGCGGGCTGTTAATGTTTCCCTCAGTGGTTTGAACACACACAGAAAGTGGAGATGTCATTTTCAGTGCATGAAACATTAATCACTTTTGGAAGTTATTAAGGAGGAAGTATGATTTTCTGTAGTTTTTGAGCTTTTTTTTTCTGCCAAGGTCCCAGAAAAGTATCTTTTAAGTAAGCTGCTTGCTTCAATGAAGAAATATGTCCATAGACACTTCTCAGCTATATTCTTTTCCTCAAATCTTCAGATTTCTTAATTGATATATGTATTTTCTTAAGAATACTGCTTCTATAGTCTTAGGTTTCCAGAGAAAGTCTTACAATTTTTTAAAAGGTTTTTTAGTTTTGTAGGAAGGTGACAACAGGAAGGTAATTCTCTGAAATTGAGTGGAGCATAGGTTACTGCTGTGTCAATCTGTGGTGCACTCCAGGCTGAAATGAAAGGCTGTGAGACACCAGGTTGTTTTTTCTCACGCAGTGATGACAGCATTGAAGATGGTGCTCTGCTTTCTTCCTTCTGTGTTACCTCATAGTGCTGAGCACCTGAATGCCATGGCCTGAAGTGTTGCTTTGACAGCAGACAGATTTTAAGATAAACTCAATTTTGGGGCTTCCTGTATACCCCTATGTCTTGAGTATTATTTTATTATTTTTATTATTATTTATTATTTATCTTCAGTACCTATTTTCAGTGGCAAAAAGTCATGTAAACTGCTGCTGAACTCATGAGACCACATTTTTTATACATACCCTTTTTGTTCACTCATGATCCATAGTTCTTCAGCTCTAGAATATTAATGACGTGTAGCATTTTTTTGTTACAAATTTTCAAAACCTGAACAGTGTAATCTCCATGGGACACATCTTCAAGGTTCTGCCTAATAAGAGGGCAGTAATAGCTTTTAGAAAGCATTTTTAGTGTTTAATAATTTCATACACATTAATACCATAATGTTCTCCAGATGGTGAAATCACAAAGCAATAAAAATGCTTTCACCTTGGTAATGTGTGTGTCTCCCTGAATGCCTGCAGCCATGTTCTCTGTTCTAAATCTTTCAGATGTAATCAGTTAAGTGTGGTTAGTTCTCAAAATTAGTTGGATGGGAGACTTATGGAAGACATTAAGTGTTTGAAAGAAATGATCTTGGCAGTACCTGGTGCATTTCTCACTTTCCTGAATCCACACTCAGGGAATGCCTTCAGACCAGAGTGGAGAGTGGAGCTCTTGGGGTACTGCTTGCTGAGGCACTTCCTCTAGAAGGAGTATGTTGATTGTGGTTCCGGCAACTAGTGACCCAGAGAAGTCCCATGTTACTCTTCTTGACAATCTTGGTCTAACTTTTTCTGTTTTATGGTCAGCTGATATAAATCTCCTTGAAAATTGTTACAGTATTGCCATGCATTATTAACCAGCTCAACAATGTTAATTTTGTAGCTAGGTGGATTCTTGCCCTGTTCAAGAGCTGAACTATTTGGTCTTCTGCACAGGTGATTACAAAATATTCCAGTGTTCAAATGGTTTATGATCTTTATTGAGGTGACTTTTTACTATGTGTGTGCATTGTAAGTAATTGGTGGTAAGCAAAGCCGAATTGGTTGTTTGGATTGTGAACTGCTAGTGCATACTGTTGGTTTGCCTGCAGAGTTTCTGTAACAGGATTGTGGATTGTTTCTGAAGTATAGATACAGAAAAAAAAGACATCCTTTAAGAATGTATATGCTCTCAAGGCCAGGTGCTAACAAAGCCCTGCAGTGCTGAAGAGTTGGAAGGGATGGGAGCATCACATGCGCAGCTTGGACATCTGCACGATCATCACGGAAGATGGAAGGCGAGACTGAGAGATGTTTTTACTAGGCAAAATGAGGATACCTGAAGAGATGCTCAATTGAAAAGTTTTCTATGAGCTTTGAAGAGACACCATACAACAGTCTCACCATTGTCTTCTGTGTACGGGGAGATGGATGTGACAAAGTGAGCGTGAAAGAGGAAAGTGGAGAGAAAGGAAAAAAATATGCTCATCTGGGAAGGGATAAAACCAAGTATCTCCAGTCTGGGGTAATGTGTATAGTCTTGGGATAGGGCCTTGAAGTTGAGGACTTTGAATCAAGTGCTGTTAGAGCTAAAAACAGAGGGAGGCTTTCTGTGCTTGTGTTTGTTTCCAGCTAAGGAGGTATGTGTGGGGGCCTTGTAGGTAAGGGGAGAAAGGATAAACTGGAAGAACTACTAAATGCTAATAATGTCAAAACATAGTGGTAGTGGTGATGGGATGTTCTGAGGAAAATTAAAGTTGCAGTAGTTAAGACATGATATATTTTGATGGAAGAAGCTAAAGTGCTCTCACTCTTTAAAAAAGGAGCCAGTTCATAAAGGGTTCATACCTAACATAAAGGACACTTGAATCAAGGGTTTCGTCAGCTGCAGTTTTAATAACAAAAATTCCTCTCCTTAAGCAGCCTTAAGAAACTGGATTTATTTTTTCTTTTTTACAGCTCTCCTGGTTAATTTAGTTCCCTTTTTTATTTTATAACTGATTTTTATTTTTATTGTATATGTGATAGGCACCCAAATCAACACAAAATTAATAAAGGTGTACAAAAAAGCAATGATTCATGCATTCAAGAGTGAGAGTAAGTTCAAATGTATGAAGCTGTATTTTATAGGGATTTGGGACTGTTGCTGTTTTGTTTTTTCTTGTTGGTTTTGTTTGGGTTTTTTTTGTTTGTTTCCTTTTATCGGGGGTTTTTTGCGTTTCTGGGGTTTTTTTTCTCCCCCAGTTTAATGGATTAGTGCTGGCACTGAGGCATGCTTGGTCTACAATTTCTTGGGACAATAAATCCGCAGCCTTTCGCTATTATCTACGCTACCAACAAGAAGTCACATCAGAGTCTGTGCTGTAGGCTGATGATGTTCATCACCTTCACTTTCAGAATGCACATGTGCATCTTGCTTCCTAGTTAAGTGCTGGACTGAAACACCCAGTTCTAGCATCTGGTTGCTTCACCAGTTAAGTCAGACAAGACTGACAGTGTCCATACTACTAAGTCTGCCCCAGTTGGGTTAATTTTCTGTAAAAGTTTTGCTATGGGTCCAGTCTAAGTGGGCAGCAGGGGAAAAAAAAAAGTATAAAATTGCAGCTTTTGTGACTCCCTATCAACTTATGGTAATAATTTATAAGTAGAAGTTAGCCCATATTAAATACCTATCAGGCTCATGTTTTCCTTCAGTTGTTGCTTTTCAGGCACTGGATAAAACTGGACCTCTTCTTCCACAGTCCAAATCCATAGTCCAAGTCAAGAGCACCTCTGTGCAGAGGCTCTGGTACCTACGATTTCAAACAGGCTTCTCACACCATGGGGAGCAATACAGTGTTTGAATGCAGAATTTTCAAATGCATGGGATTTTTTTTACTCTCTACTTATTGACTGCTTCCCATCTTGCATTAAATATTTTTTGTTTTCAGTCAGTCTGTTCTCTTCCTATGAAAAATGTCAATAGAAAAAAAAAAAAAGGAACGGGAAAATATGTTTCTGTTTATTATGTTAGATTTGTTGTTTTGCTCTCTTGGCAGTCTCATTATCAAATTTCAGTCACCTTCTGATTCTACTTGGTGATTTTTTGGACATATTTTATTTTTAAACCAGTGTATATGTTATGTTGTTCTTTCATACAGGCTTTCAGCGGAAAATTGTACTTCATTTCTGTCAACAGCTATCTTCAGTAAACTTACTGGAAAGCAGCTCAGTTTTTAATATGCTGCATTCTAGAATAAGTTCTGCAAGTGTGAGCTAAAAGTAAAATTTTGATGCTTGGCAGATGTGGTTTTTGCAGACTATTGTGTGCAGTTCAGAGGTAGAAAAGCAAACTGACTTCAGAACAGCTGCAGTTTAGAAACATTATTAACATCACAGTTGATCTCTGTTCCAGGACAGTTTACAGACTTACAGGGTTTTTAGTAGTTTGCCTAAAGGTGGTAGCTTTAAATAATATGTCAATTGTGTAGTGATTTATCATAATCAATTTTAGTAATTCTTCTTTGCTTGCAGTTAATAAGATGTAATTTCTTTTAAATGCTTGCTAGACAGATGATGTTAATTTGTCCGTTTTCCATCCCAACGTTTCAAGAGTGTTGTAATGAAGATAGCAATCCAACATGAAAGCAAATTACCATCTCATAAAAAAAAGCCCATAAAGCCAAGTGGAGATAAATGAATTGTGAATGTTCTGATTTTTCCTTACTGTCATAGTCCACAACACTTCCATTATGCCTGTCATCTATCACGAAAAGCTCTTTGGGAGGAAGCTCTGTGAGGAAACTCTCCATCAGCACATCTGTTAGTTTGAGGAAGTGGTAGGATACATCATCAGCTGGCAGAGGAATGCAAAGGAAAAGGCAGGAGTCTTCCTTTTGGCAGCCAGAGAGGGGCAGGAAGGTGTTTTCTCTTTCTAGGTGCAACCAGCCATGGACTGGTATATAGCAGTTCAAGTAGTTTTTCCTCCCTTCAGGCCATATATTGGCATCCTCTGAGACCCTCCTTACTCACAGGAGAGTCCTCACAAACTGGACAGTCCTCCACTTGCTGTAACACAGGAGGGAAGTAATGTGTTCCTATATGAAGGAACTGGGGAGGATCACGAAATAGAGGCTTTTCTGAATGCATTTTTCTTTATCCTCTGACATTGCAATTCCCAAGCTTTGTCCCATCAAGAAAAGGCAGGTATAATTTGCCATGCAAATTGCCAGCTCCATAAGAATTAGGTGGGGTTTTTTTAGTTCTAAATTATAATATCTGAACATTTTAAAGTATCTAGGATGCATATGACACGGTGTGGCATTTCTGTCTCTGACTGACTTTCAATTGAGTATTTTTACAGACATTCTTTTTGCCATTTTCTCCCACAAAGTGTAGGAGAATCAGGATATTCTCTAAGTGAAGAGCATACATATTTCCCTCTCCTGGGCTTGTTTTGTGTAAATCTGTCTGAGGGGCACAGGAAGAAGAAAAACCCCACAATTATTTGGTCAACTATATATTGTGATTGCACACACAATACTCGGAGCACTTTTCTGCTTCATGATTACATTATCAAGACTGATTTGTTCAAGGTTTTATTTCCACCTTTTATTTACAGTCTATACTAATGGTAAGCATGTTATCAGCAAACTTCCTCTGATATGTAAGCCAGTGTAATTTAAAATATGCAGGATTTCTCTGCCGTGCAGTAACAGATATTTTATTCTGTGCAGGTGCAAGAGGAACATGTATGTATATATAATAAACTTGCTATTTATGGAAGAGTGTGTGCATGAATACCTATTCTGTCATTTCTTCATCCAGGTTTTTATTCCAAAGTTCCTTTCCACAGATCTTGTGTTGGTCAAGGAAGTGTCGTGACATACTGTTCTTCCTGAAAAAGTTGTAGTCCAACGCTTTCTCCCCGAGGTAGTGAGACCCTGTAAAATAACCTCTGTGTGGATGATAAACTGTACTGAAGGGTTTGTTACCACGTGAGAAGAATCTTGATTTCAGCAGCTTTGCTGATAGACTAAGCTTTACTATGTGGCTGTGTGCTGCTTTTACAAAGAGGTATCCTTCAACCTTTTATTGAAAGCTAAACCAAAATACAGTTTCTTCAAAGACAAGCAGCGTGTGTTAATTGCCTAGCTCAAACCCATAGCATTCATGAGCTGTACTAGTGTGGAATGACAACTTAGCTTATGCTTTGCATGTTATTTTTTATTACTTCTTTCGATCCCTGGGGTAAAGTCTTGTAATTTTTCCCATCTGTTGATATAAGTGTTTCTTTTGGTTCTTAAATTCTAAGTGTTCTTCCACTGTGCCTAGTGCTTTTCATAGTTATCCAGCAGTTTCCCAGGATCTTTAAATATTTGATATAGAATCTGTTATTATAAGAAGAATTAAACAAGAATGAATTTTTCAGATTTCTCTGTAATATTTATCCTGTTTCCCTTTTTGCAAGGTATTCTGAGGATTTATCAAGTTGTTTTTTTTTCAAGTGTTGATTTTTTTCTTAACTAGGTCAAAAGTTGTGTGTTAAGTTTATGATTAAAATTGAAATACGGATGGTTTGACTAAAAGCAGTATTTAGCTATTACAGAATTGAAGGACACATTGATTCACTTCAGCTCTGTGGGAAAGAGCTTATATAGTTTTAAGTATTCATCTTGTCACTTAATAAACCTTCTCTTTTTGCTAGTATGTAAGAGATGGACAAATAGTAAACTCCATTGAACATTTAGCAGAGATGGATAGACATTTTCTTTGATGATACATCTTCGGTGATGGTATCTTCTGGTTTCTAACAGACTTTTATAAATGATCAGATTAATTCACTGGCAGTGATTTAGCTGTTGTAATTAGATTCATTTGGTTTTGGTGCACTCAGTTCATAAATAGTAAGTATCATGTGCTTTTTTTCCCCTGTACCATCTCTGAAAGAGCTGACATTATGATGGTGTTCTCTAAGAAGATTGCTAAAGTGGCTATTCTCATACTACTTTGACTTACAGAATCAAATACAACTGAATTTAAAAAGACTGACTGAAAGCAAAAATCTATTTAAGAAACTTTTTCTATATTGTTCTATCTGTTCTTAGCTGTTCACCTTCTTGATACTTTGCTTACATTTTGAAGTTTGCTTTCTGTGTTCAAGCTTATGTTCTTACATAGTGAGAGCTCTGCTGCTTCTTAATTGTGTTGTTATGTTTCAGTGTGTAAAGAAACTTGCTTTTTAATGTTTTTTAAAGTAGAGGAATACATAAATATGTCTACTTTGTTTACATTGTTGCTGGAGAAGATGGAAATACTTTATAACAATTTCAAAAATGTTAAAAAAGATTGGAAATTTTTTCCTATAAAGACTGAAGGTGATCTTTATGTCAATATTCTTCGTGTTCGGAAAGTAATTACAAGTGCAAATAATTTGCTTTCTCTACATGAAAAAGAAAGAAGATCAAAGTTCGAGAGAAGCACTTTCTTCCCAAAAAGCAGTTAGTGTTTAAATTGGTTTCAAGGCACATTATTTACAATGTCTTCTTAGCTCTTGACTATAATGGTTATGTTTTTGTTACTTAAATTTGCATACACAAAGTGAGTTTTATTTCAGCCCATTAGTATGGCATAAGGGTAGGATATATTGGAAAAACTGACTTTAAATATTTAGTTTCAAGTGAGACAGTTCTTATTTATTGCAGGAAATACAGTAAAGCTACATGACAAAAACAGTAGCAAGGATATTCCGTTTATTATATGTTTTCTCTCAGTGGTTAAATAGTTTCAGGCAATCCTAATTGCAAAAGCTCCTTTTCAATGGTGAGTTCTGAAAAAAAAAGTATTTAAAAAAAAGTGTTTTCTGTAATTCTATTATTTTCTCCCTTTGCAAATTTATTTTTCTCAGTATTTTCCCAATATTTATTTGTGCTAACAAAATTTTTGAATAAAACCTGTCTTAATTCTGCGTTTCTCTCAGTATTAAAATATTATTTCTTAATATCAGTTTGAAATTAAACTTCAGGCTCATGACAGGTGTGGAAATATGACAACAGAATGGAAACTGGTAATGATAATTTTTAGGTTCTAAGAAATTTCTAGGATTTTTTTTCTTCTATTATTCAAGCTTATATCAAAAATTACTTGTCAGTGCTTGACAAAATTTACATGCTTGATATTTTCTCCAAGGTCTGAACTACCTAATTAATTGTGAGTATTTTTAGAATATGTTTTTGTGTTGTTATTGTGCTGGGTTTGTACTTCATTAGTTCTCATGCTACAGCAGATAATATAGTTCTCTTGGAGGTATGATGACAATTAATAGTTTAAAGTCCTTGAATAAGAATTGTAATGTTTGTATTTGATAAGGATAATGCAGTGCCATTTTTTTCATTTCCAGGAAGCATATTTCTTCTGACATCTCTTAAAAAAATTGGTTTGATATTGTAAGGGAAATTTCCAGTTTCCAACAAATACCTAAAGGAAGATGGATTTATTTGTCCAGTTGGTTTCAGTTTAGGTCTGTATGCACACGGCAGCTAATCCAATGCACTCTCTGTTAATTTCCTTGAACACAGAATCACAGTAAAATACTGCTGTGGTTAGTCAGAGGATCGTGACTTGGTGAAGGCTGATCAGCTTGTGTCATGAGTAGTGATATGGCTGTAGGGAGTAAATTAATCTGGTAAAAAGTGTTTTTACCTGTACTGGAAAGGAGGCTTGCTTCATCTGCCTGTGGTAGATGAATGGGGAGAACAATGAAATAGTAAAAAAAAAAATGGAGAAGGCTTTGATCATAGTCCTGTTTGAATGGAAATACTCTGGCTTAAGGAATATGTGGAAAAAGTGGATCAAAATATGTACTTTTTTTTTCCTTACCAGAAAATACAAAGTAATCAGAAAAGGTCTATTCTGTCAGTTGCAGCTGCAGGCCTGGTATTTACTATTTAACAAGAAAAGGGAATTATAATATTTTATATTTTTAATTGTAGCAATTTGATATTAATCCTATTTAAATTCATTAATAAGAAGAAGTGTATCACAAAACCCACATTGTTAAAATTTGATGTCACGTTAGTTTTCAGTTTTAAAATCTGTTGGGTTATGTTGACTGGACAGTAGTATGTAGGAACTAATTTTGATTTATACAAAAAAGACACTAAGATGCTGAACTAATAACTAATTGTTATTAGTAACTAATCAATGGTGCTGCCTGATGCTAGGAAGATCTGTACAAATTATGCACTGTTTGAGTGAAATGTCATGACATCAGTTCTATCTTTTCAAGTTTAAATGACTCAGCTGCACAAATGTTTCATAGTATAAAAATATCTGTACATTAATAAGCATGTTTCTTTAAGTACATAGATAGCTATGGACCAAGACATGAATGAATTTGAAGAACAAAAAGTAGGAAAAAATGGATTATCTTAATAATTTCAAGTATTCATATAATTAAAGTTATGGCATTAGAATTTGCCAAGATATTTAGAAAAATTGAAGTTTCAGCATTCTTAAACCATAAGCAGAGAGAAAATAAATGTGATTGAAGTCTGAAAAAAGCAGAATGATATAAGTCAGTAGCTTAAATACTGCTTTTCATCAAAGTGGAGCCTTGTACAAAACACATGAAAATGTCTAATTTTCCATAATGGTTTTAAATGGCATATATTGTTTGGTTGTATTGATTGGCTATTTCATTATAGTTTTCATAAACTTCATTCAAGTGTAAGGCAGGATTATTGTATTTTTTCAGTGCTCTTACGCTCAATAGACTCACTGTTTCATATTTTTATCTCAAATTTTGCTCATGTTCTCTAAGTAAAAAGTAGTGTCAGTTGTATAAACTCTTTGACTTGGCAACTTTTAATGATATCAAATTGCAGCAATATTTTGTCTTTAAGAAGTTGGTCAAAGATTTCTCTTTGTCAGATTGGACTTAAAACATAGAGACTCAGGGCTACTTTTCTGTCCCTTTCATAGTCTTTTTCTTCCAGCTGTAGAGAAAAGACTTAATTAATGAGATTATTAGGATGTACAGTTAGCAAAAACTAGTGTCACTATATGCAGAAAACTCAGTTGTTTAAAAACACGACAATGCACAGTTCTGATCAGAATGAAAGACTTCCTATCAGAACCATATGTTACCTGTCAGTAACATACATTGACAGGTAGTGGTCTCACAGTATTGTTATGTAGTATTGATGATCAGAAATCAGACTACGTAGTATTGATGATCAGAAATCAGACTAGTGAGTGTCCTTGCTGTTTTGAAGACATGCAAGCTTTTCTTGCCAACTGGTTACACTGCAGTTGTGGTTAGTCAAAGGAAGTGACCCAGAAGACTTGGCTGCATTTAATACAAGGTGAAAATCACAGTTTTATTATGTTAAGAAAACCGATAGAAATAGTTTCTTTCTTTCTTTC
>VWPU01012204.1:0-68100 GCA_013398955.1 Callaeas wilsoni
GTGGGAGCTGTCCCCACACGTGCTGGGGCTCGAGGAAGAGGCCCAAGCCAGAGAAGACTTTCTGTGGCTCCGGGGGGAAGAGCTGCAGGGGCGACAGGAATGGCCTCATCTGAAGTACCTGCGGACCCAGGTGGCCCCCGCGTCGGGCTCTGTGTCCCCAAGGAGCCTGAGGGCTGCTGCTTTGCAGGAAGGGGCTCAGGCTTTACCAGCACGAGCACACTGATGAGTGTTACTACAGCTCTGCGTGCATCTACGCGTTTGTTTTGGGACAAACACTCAAGTCGACACTCCAGCAAAGTGTTACAAACAAAACCCAGGAATTTATATGCAATGGAGAATGAAAAGGGACAACGGTGCAGTTCGTGTCACTTGACACCTTCCAAAGCCACAAAAATCAGGAAGAAGCTGCAGGAGCCTGCAATTCAAATCTTAGAAGAAAAAATACCAGGGAATGAGTTAATCTTTAAGTTCATGAATAGTATTCAAAAGGACAGATTAAAAGCAGTCATGTGGAGGTAGCATCTTCAATATGATACTATTTTTTGCAGCTCTAGGGAGTCCCCTCAGTAGAAGCTTCTCCTCAAATCTGTATTTCCCATTTCTGGAGTGCATTTCAAACACTCTGGGTCACATCCTTCAAAGGTGTAAAGCTGATGGAGGAAGATGGGAGATGGTTCATTTACACTGACTTGGATTTGAACATATACATGAATTTTCTCACCATACCCTCCAGTCATGCTTGTGCATGAATTCAGTCACACAAACAGTAACTTCATTTTCACTTCTATTTCAGTGTTAGCAAAAATAGTTTCCCAAATTTCTCTTCCTATTACCTCTTACAAGATTGGAATTTTCCAAAACTGCTAACAAAACAAATGCTGTAAAAAGATACTGACCATTATACTTTAAAAAGTGTCTACAGTTTCTTAATACCATGGCTTTCTAAAAAACGGATATAATTTATGCCCAGTGTAAAGTCTCTTTATGCAACCGTTGACATGTGAGAAACTCCTACCTGAAGCAAAAGAAGCAGGCGTTTAAAGCCCTTGGGTCAAACCAGATTTCTACCAGCTGACAGTATATTTCAAGGCACACAGACATAGATGAATGGAGATGCTTCCTGATGGAAATTTCCAAATGTAGGAACGTGGAGTTAGGTTCATAATTCTATTCAGAGATCCCCAATTAAATCTCACGTCTTACATCAGTGTGCCCCTTCATTCTGATCGAGCGAATTTTGCAAGAGAGTTTATAGACCAATTTGACATTATTCCACTCAGCTTTCAGGATGCTGCTTAAGGTCCTCTGCACTTTCCTCAGCATGGGTGCTGGTGGGGATTTTAGAGCTGTAAAATATTTCAGCTCTGCACACAGAAGTCACACTTCAGGAACAAATGACAGCCCCTGCAGGAAGAGGCTCTGCCCCATAACCTCTGTCCCTGGTCTCAGGGGTGTCACCATGCAGCACAGCACACCTGTGCAAGCAAGGTGCCCTGGCTGCAGGGAGTCAAGGTAGTCTTCCTCCTGTTCTTTGACATGCCACAATGATCTTGAAGGTGCAGGATAGTGTTTTGCCAAGGAATTTTCCTCAGACACCTGAATGGGCACATTGAGATCGAGATGCTTAAACGCAGCTCTCTAGCAGGGACCTCGTGCACAGAACTGACAGACCGAGATCCTGTGGGAATCACAAGGACTCTTGTGCTGATTCCAGCTGGGATTGAAGGGAACTGGCACCCGTACAGACTGCTGGCATTTCACAGACACCCGAGTGGGTCTCCCTGATGCAGTAACTGTGGGACAGGTAAATCTCAGACGTCTTTAGGGCCCAAGCCACCCAGCTGAAGTTGTTGAACCGCTTGGTCCTTGTGCTGTAGGGGAGCCATGCATGCAAGGCAACCGTGCAACGAGCACTGAGGGCAAGGCAGCGCTCAGCCTGCCGGTCAGAGCCACGTCCTGAGCAAGAACTACCGAGGTCCTGAAGGCCTGAGTTGTGCCTTGCTGCCACCCACGGCTCCACATAAATTTAACACACTGGAAACCACTTAAACTACAGATCAGCAAGGCAGAAAAGAAATCAGGATCTTGGGTAAAAACATCAACGAATCTGAGTTTTAAGTCAGCAATACTGTCATACTGTAACCCAGCAGCGAGCTGGTCCTGCGGGAGCTGAGCATAAGGAGGCAGCTGTAGAACCACTGATTGTCAGTCAGGTGACGTTTCCTCCTTTTGAAGTGAGTGCCTGAAATTCAAACCCCAGACAAGTGCCTCTTAGCTGTCCCTTGACCACTCACTGGGGACTTAACCCAGTTCCCCAGAGCTGAAAGGAAGAGCTCTGAAGTCAAGGCTTGAACGAGAGCATCCCCTGATGGCTCCACACAAGACACGCTGAGCCTGCTCCCCTGCATGCCACAAGTCTTGGCCTAGGGATAAACTTACCCATAACAGATACCTGGTTCCTCACAGGTAAGCTTTCACCTTGAAAAATCCTACATATAACATATAACATTTGTTATAAGCCACTCAGAATGCTTACTTCCATTTTTGATGGGCTGGAGAGCAGAAAAATCAAGGTCTTCTCAGTTCTAGCTTGATTTCTGAGGTTTGCAACTCCTGAAGCCGTGGCCCCATGCAGCACACACCACCTCCTCCACGTAGCACACCTGTGGAGATCAGCTGCCAGAGGGAAAATCCCCTAAAACCAGACACTGGTGTCTGCTGCCTGTAGCACTGAAGTCGGCTCAGGGCACCCAGGACCTCAGGGGCAATATGCCTCATGCTTCATCCTAGGACTTCATCATTTATCCTCTGTAATACTGACCCTTCTCTCTTCTGCTCTTCCAGATTGTTTCTCTGCTCTGAGGAGCATGGAAGCTCTTCTCCCATCCAGGAGATATCCACCACCAGAGGCCATCCAGCTGCCTTTTTCCAGCCTGCTCTGCCCACGGCGGCAAGGGGTCCGAGACAAAGCACGTGTGGCAGAACAGGGCTGCTGCTCCCTTGGCAAGGATGCCTGTGCTCCTGAGTCCAGAGGTGTGTGCACTCCTGAGTATTCCGGCTGCTAAACTTCCAAGGGAAGCATGTAATCACGTCCATGTTCTTCAGGGATCTTCTTCTGAATTGTTTTGGGGGTTTTCCTCGTGGCCTGTTCTTTGCTTGACATTCTCGAGCGCTGATCGGCTACTAACACTGCTGGGAAATGCGAGGCTTTGGAAGCAATCTCCCTAATCTTGTTTCTCTGCTACCCTCTGGCACAGAAGGTCTAGATTTTTAGGTATTAAGAGCTAATAACCCAATTTGCTGATGTGGAGAGGCAGGAATGCTTGGACGAGGGTGTCAAAAGATTAAAGACAATCCCTGCAGCGATTAGCCTTAAGAGTCTATGGAGGTCAACGGAGATGTGCCAGCAGTGAATCCACCACTGTCAAAAGGCATCCAGAAGCAGAGAATCGGGGTCAGACCTCATGCTGCCCCTCTTTGATGTGGACTGCACAGAAGCGATTAGGGAAGCTCTTACACCACCGTAGCAGATGCTGGGATCTGGCTTCCTAGCGCTTGTCCGTGCCGCCTGACAGAGCTGCTGCTCGCTGTGATCCCTTGCAAGCCCCGGGCCCGTGACAGCCGGCCGGCAGCGCGCCGCGTCAGCCCTCTGGATCAGCTGCAGCCAGACGCCGTGGAACCCCCTGGCACGCTGCTCCTGGTTTGCAGCAGCTGCCCTCGGAGCCGAGGAGGGGCCTTCTGGAGCCTGCTGGGGTCCTCTCCAGGAGGGGCTGTGCCCCTGATACTACTGCTCAGCAAACCCTCAACGCGACTTCAAATCAGCCCCGTGGAAACATAGCAGGATCTCACGCCGAAGCAAGAGAAATGACCAACCGCTGGCCACTGTTACAGGAAGCAGTGAACTCAGGTGGAGGTCTGGGACAGATTTTCAGGGAATCAGGCTGGCTGTAGTGTGGGATCTTCGTCTTGGTTGGTTTGGACGGTCGGGACGGCTACAGATGAGAGATCTCTGAGGGTGGGTCTCAGAGTATGTAGTTTATTTATGAAGGGCATGGGTACAGTGGCCCTGCTTGGAGCTGCCAGCTGCAGCTCGAGGCAGGCCAGAAAAGTAAGAGAGCAAGAGAAGCAAGGGTAAGAGCAAGAGAGAGTAAGGGCGAGGGGAAGTAGTGGAAGTAGTAAAAGGAGAGGGAAAAGAGAGAAGGAAAAGAGAGGGAAAAGAGGGAAAGGAGAGAAGGACAAGAGAGGGGAAAAAACAGCAAAGAAGAGAGCGAGGTTCTCGTTCACAATACAATAAATCTTCTTCTGTGTTGAATATTCTAATCTCCACTAACCAACCTAGTACAAGATACAAATCCTATAGTATTTCCATACAGCCTATAAGAATTGTTACATTACCATACTGCATTACATTTCAAACTCTAGAAACTCCTCTTTGGACCCCTGCTGGCAAGCTAGCAGGGTCTGCTCTGCCCTTTGGACCTGTCTGCAGGCCGAGGGTATTGTTAAACAGAGAGGGGATTACCTTCTGCCGGCCATCCCTTTGTTTTCCAGTTGTTCAGTAACTAAGGCTTGGTATCTCAAAGCTTGCTTTCATTTCAATCTCACTTAGAGTTTCCCTATTCTCAGCATCTTTTGCCAGGCAATCATATTTATAAGGCTTTCCTGTTTCATCTTCCCCAACACTGTAGTTTGCAGTTAATCCATGTCTTATGCATTTAGAAGTATACAAAAATAAAAAGGGCTCTACCTCAGGTACCAGCTCTCATCCAGGAAGAGGGTGGGAAGACAAAAGCCAGCAGCGGTTCGAAGAATCACGGAACTGTTAATGTAGGAAAAGCCCCCAAAGTTCACCGAGCCCAACCGTCCCCCCAAGGCAACCGCTAGCCCACGTGCCCACGTGCCACATCTGCCCTGGGATGGGCCGCAGCAGAGCACATCAGCTGAAGTATCGGAGCCACCGCCGAAGAGAGGAGGCCGGGAGAAGCTGCAGGACACGCGCGCGTTGTGCCGCTCGCCCAGCCGGACGCGGCCGTGCGCGGCTCCCGGGTGCTGCGCGGATCCCGCTCCCTCGTCTCTCCAAACGCAACGCCAGGAGCTACACCGCTGGGATTTGTTTCAAAACAGCCTGCTGCGCTCACACTGTCTACGATCCCTGAAAAGCCAAACAGCCCTGGCTGCCTTTGGAGAACCTGCCGGGGCCTGATGTTCCAGGACAGCCCTGACAGAGACCGATCTCTCAGGGATTCTCTGTTTCCCTCGACAGGGCACAAGCTCTGCCTTTAAACTTTGCAGCTGATTATTTTGCTCAGCTCAGGTAATTCCAAGGACCTGGCCACCTGCCTGCTCATTCTCACTGGTCATGGTATCAGTGAAGCATCACAGATTAATGTGAGAATGTGAAAGTCCCTTCCTTGTATTCATCTTTACATTAAATTAGGCTGCAGATCCATCTGTGGCTGTCAGCAAGAAGCCACTGCAGAGCCTCTGCACCTATCCTGGCAGGCACACACAGGACTTGGTATGGTTTGGAGGGTGGTGGGCTCCTGGTGGCACTTCTGACACATCCATAATTCAGGCAGAGAATCGGCCAAGCAGGTCCAACAGGATCTCAGAGGTGCCATCTCCCAGCACAGCAGGAGTGCTGATCCCACACCCCCTCCCGGCACACCAAGCCACTCTGCCACAGCAGACCTTTTAGACAGATTTCTGCATGGAAAGCCTGTGCAGGGCCCTGGGAAAGCCAGCAGGCAGCCAGCATCAGCCAGAGGCCCCCGTGCTGGGACTGACAGCACAGCAGTGTGTCCTGGACCAAGCGACACTCCCTCGATACCCCACGGTCATGTCCGAATATCCCAGGACACTATGAGTACCCAGCTTAGTCTCCAGACCACGATCTTGGCCAAAGAACCCCAGGGTCCCATGATGCAGCATTCAGGCTTGCCTGAGGCTTTGACCAATACTAACCACCACTCCCAGCTTCAGCAAAGCACCAAATACGAGCACAGGTCAGGCCAAAGAAAAATCCAGGCCTTGAAATACCCATCTCTCTCAGATGGTTAAAGCAGCCATGATCTGAGAGGCCCGCTGTGAGGAAAGCCTCCTTCCAATTACTGGCCCCCTAATTTTACCTCTGGTCTGCCATTCTCTCCAGAATGTCACTCTGGCTCCCAGTGCGTACACTGCGCACCGACTCCATCTATTCTCATTACTTCCCCAAGAATATTTGCTTTTTTAAGCCTCTCTTGATATTTTCATCACTGCTGCAGCAATCTGTCTCTGTGACATTATCAGAATGGAAACAGTGGACACTCTCCAAACCCCAGGACAAAGCCAAAAATATTTCCCTGCTCAACTGGTAGTCATAATCATCCATGAGTTATTTGGACCAGCGTGTCTCTTTAGTTCAGATTCCCACAGAGCTGAGGCAGCAGGACCCCAAGGCCTCTGCTGGACCACAAGATCCACAGCAGAATTCAAGGACAGCTGTAGACAGGAAGGCGTGCACAGAGTAAACATATCCCAGTCTCTTCAGATTGGCCAGTCCTTGTCAGAAGTAAAAAACAGATTTTGTGATTTCCCTTGCTTTTACACTATAAATGATTTGAGAAAAAAATCCCACAAATTGTGCCTCCACAGTATTGATCTGTGTGCTAATTTTGACAGAGAAAACCTGAAACGATGATGGTGTTTTGTGGCAGTTAGGAAGTAGCCTTGGTTTGATGCTGATGGGAATCCATTTGCAACTCTTCTGATTGCCTTGGGCAGCATCTCTGAATTAATGGTGCCTCTCTGTCCTGAAACTCCATCCACAGCTCTGTGTCCCGGCTGCAGTCTCAGCACCTTGCAGACCGCCTGATGTTCCACAGGACAGCAGGAATGGCACTGCCAGCATCCCCCTGTGCCTTCCCTGCACCTGGGGTTTCAGGCACCACGGCCACGCCAGCAGCTCTAGGCACCCAAGGACTACAGCCTTGGCTTCTGGCACCGCTTCAGTCTGACTCATTCGTCTGTCCCACGTCTGCAACACACCCCTGCCAGCCAAAGACCAGGCTCATGGTCACTCTAAAATGCTGCCAGCACCGAAGCCCAATGTGCCCTGAGCTGTGAGAGCAGTGAACAGTCCCAACAGCTGGCATTAAGTTCTGCTTAAAGTACTTCCCCAGAGTTTTAGGTGTTTTCCACCGATGGTCACAGATCAATGAAGAAAAAGCAACAGCATACCAACTCTCCCCTTTTAGAACTCCTCCACAGTTGAGGAGAAGAAAATAAAAGAGCTCATGAATGCAATCATAAAGCCAAAAGTCAGTAATGACTGCAGTCTGAGTTGTGAGGGAAATTAAAGCTTAAAAGATTAAGAAGCATGCAAGCTGGCTGAATGGCAGAAGTGGGGTAAAACAGATTACAGAAGTCCCAGTTGCTTCATTAGAAAACGTTCTACCAGGTTATTAAACTCTGTTTAGTGTCCTTGTCAGTACTCCTAACACTATTTTCCACGGACATAACCCACGGCAGCTGGTAATTCCGAGAGGCGCCTCGGCTGGCTCAAGGGTTCCGTGACCCGGGTAAAGGAGAGAGTGCTGGACTGAGTTCACTTCCTGAGGTGAAAGAATCCCACCGGAACAGGAGGAGGCAGGTCAGAGAGTCAGAGTAGTCCTTTTCCGCTCCAGTGAGTGGAGGAATGATGCCTCGCCACCAACCAGACCCCTTGACAGAACAAACAACTGGAAGAACATCTGTGGCACAACCCAGCATTCCTGGTCCCCTGCTCCACCCAGAGAAGCCTGCCTGTTTCTGGGGAAATGTAAAATAGAGAAACTTGGGCTTAACTGAAAAACACAGCAGTTAAATACTAATTAACAAATCAAGCCATGCACATTCAGAATTACAGAGTAATGCCGGGGAGACTTGCAGCTCATGGTTGTACTGCTCTCACACAAGCACTTCTCACCCTCCATCCTCCTCCGCAGCGCTGCAAAAGGCTGTGGGTCAGTGCTGGGAGAGGACAGAGCGGGCCTGGGTGGCGAGGAGGGAGCAGCAGAGCTGCAAAAACAAGACGAATCTGGATGGGGGAATGTCCAAAACCGAACAAACTCTGCTTGTGCTGGCTTGAATGAGAGCTGAATTAAGCAAGGGCTGCTTCCGAGAATGCCGCGTCCTCGCCGCCAAGGACGGTGAGAGGGCAGGGGAAGGAGGGGAGAGCCTGTGAAGCACAAACACGAGCGTGAGAGGAGACAGGACAGAGCGACCAAGGCCTGGAGGGGACCCCAGGCTAAGGTCAAGCTCCCCACACACAGCTGGCTTGCAAGCATGGAAAAAGCCTGACACAATCCATCACAGCGCAGACAGCAGCCTCCTCGCTGCTATCCAGCGTGAGTCCCTGTGAATGCTGCTGGACTACCGTCTGACGGGCTGCGTCTGCTGCCATTTCATCCTCCCTCACTGCTCTCTTACCTCCTCGTTCCCCCTCTGCCAGAAGGAAGCAAAGCAGACTCAGCAGCTAAAGAACAACATTTGGGTTACGTGCCTTAGCATAATAACATAACTTAACACATTTGGGTTATGAGCCTACCTGCAAGGAGACGTGCTGGTGTCCCAGGTGTATGGACACAGGAGGAAACAGCTGCAGACACATCCAACCTGCACTGCACAGGCACAGCTCCTAACATACTTCCATCTACTAAACCATCTACAGCTTAAAAATTGTATCTACCGCCTGCATGAAATAAGAGAACTCTTCCTCTGGGTGTGTGTCCTATGCAGAATATTTAGACAGGCTGCAAGGAGAAAGAAGGAAGAGCTACTGAGGCTCGCTGCCACAGGCACACGGGCAGCACTCGCCGTCCACGGGGAGAACTTGAGCTCTCTCTCCAAACACGCCTTGGTCAGACACCTCAACACACACCAGAGGCGAAAGCCCTTCTGCTTCCAGAGGTCCAGTTTAAGGTATGTTTGAGAGCCCAGATTTTCAGTGTGTGGATGCTAGTTCACAAAACCCAGCCTTTAGGGGCCGGTTCTCGTTTGGCCATCAAACACACGGGCAGCCTGCACCCACTGCCACTTTTTGAACCCCTCCAGTCCAGAATTTCTGGAGGAGATGGAAACAGTGGACAATATGATTTCCCTTGCTGCAGAGCAGACTCCTGTACCTCAAGAGGTGCCTCCCTGGCATGGGTAACATTAGCCAGGAGAAGTCAGGCCAAGGAGACAGAGCAGAGGAGTGGGGAGAGGAGAAGGGATCACAACCACTGGAAGAAAGCTGGATGCTCAAAAGGCAGCTATGGGTGGATGCATGGCCCAGGGGAAGGATCTGCTGAAAGCTTTTCTCTCAAGCCTCAAGCGACGGAGGGGCCGTGACTAGAAGGAACACCAGCACACTGGCCAAAGCAACCAGTAAATGTTAGGAGATGCAGTTAAGCCACTTGCTTAGCTCCAGACAAGAACAGCCCCAGGGATGAGGGCACGGCTCAGGACAGAGGCGCTCTGTGTGGTGCCCTGTGGAAGGTGGGCCATGAGCCGGAGTGAGGAGAAGAAGAGGGGCTCATACGGCTCAAGGAGCTGAATGCTCCCAAGGAGAGCTGGGCTGTGTGGAGCCTGATGTGGCCACTCAAACCAAGGCCAGTCCAGCAAGGAATCCCCTGTGGAGCAGCGGGAGCAGCACCTGGAGCCAGGACCCACGAGCATGCCACAGAATGCTACGCATCAGGGGAAAGAGCAGGCCTGTGCCAGCTCTAATTGGCCCCTAAAACGACAAGTTACTCTTTTTTGATTGAATCTCTCTGTGCTTTGTTTCCCCATCTTTAAAACATCCCTTCATCTCACAGAGGTTTGGGGAAAATTAATTAACTGCTCATCAACTGCTCAGATACAATAGCGATGAGATCGGCAGAAGTTCAAGAGGAAATTAATAATTCTGCCTCTGGAACCGGGCTTGAATAGAGCCTGGTAAATAAGGCAGAAGGGCACAGAGTGAACAATAAGGGAAAACAAAATCCTGAATAGCTGCTCGTTAAGTGAGCAAAGTCCATTCTGTGTGCAGAGGGAGGCAGGGAGCCCGTGGAGAACCCGGCAAGGGACCCCGTAATTAAAGCCTGGATAATAATGCACACGCACCGGGGGGGCAAATTAAGGGTGCACAGGGAACCCTAACACTGCTATTTTCTAACTTTTCGGTGTTTGACTTTCCACCCTCACAAAGCACTTTTAATGCCTTTTTTAGGTGTGCAGTGTCGTACAGAGGCGTGGGCACACTTCGCTTCTCCTGTTCCAGCAGTGGGATGCGTATTCTGATTTATTCTGAAAAATGTGCACATACAGCCAGTAAAGGCTTGGAAGAATTAACAACTAGGGCTGGTGCTCAAGCAAATGCGTACCAGCTTTTTGGGGCTGTGCAATTGTTTCTTTTTCTAAACAAGGTGCACATAACCAAAGCCAGTCCTTCCTTAAGCCAAAGAACAATACATCCAACACAGCGCATACAAACTACAACTTAATTTAAAAAAACCCACATATCCTGGAGAGACCTGGGCAGTATTTTACAACTCAACTGTTTACCAGTCAAAAAAAGGAAAAAAATTTCCAAAAAACAAACAAACAAAAAACCCCAAACGAAACCAAAACAAAAACAAAAGAAAACAACCAAAAAAACCGCAACCAAACAAAAACTCCAACAACAACAACAAGCAAAACAAACAAAACAAAACCAAAAGAAGGCTTTCTGAAAGAGTGCTGCTGGAAACACAGCAGAAGGCCCCTGTAGGTCTGAGCTCTGGGATTCCCAGCCCACAGGCAATACATCTGAAAATCTGAGGGCTCCAGCTGCTCACTCCACAGGTCTGAGCCCCAGGAAAAAACCCCGGAGCAGAGCAAGCAGCTTTGACCAAGAGCCAGCCCCCAGGCTCACCTGGCAACTCAGTGCTGAGATCCAGGCCCTCAGCAGAACAGAAATGTCACCAACAACCAAAATTAGCACCTATGTTAGTGCCTCTGCAGAGACACTGTTGGTAATAAAACCAAACTCCTGTTCATACTAACACAAAACAAATGATGAATCACACCACTAAAAGGGAATGACTTTTTGGTGAAAGGCTGGGAGTGGGAAACAATGAAAAGCATGAATCGATCCAGACTTTTATCTAAAACACTGGAATTACTGGCACTGAAATTCCTAATTTGCTCACTAAAATCACAATTCCACATGGTGACGTCAATCATGCCAGTGCTCACCCATCCTCTGAGGGTTAAACTGCAGCAAACAGCGGTTGTGTGACTTGACAAAACCACGCACAAATCACCAGCAGAGTCAAGGAAAACAAAGACGGGGCAAAGCAGTCAAAATCTCAACTCTTGGCTTGAAAGAGACTCACAGACCATGCTCAGGATGACTTGAACTTCTGGAAGCTACCACGGCTGGAAGGCTGAAGGCATTTACAAGAGCATTTTGGCTGTGATATACCCTTCTGAAACAAAGATCTCCCACCTGTAAAAGGCCTCTGGAGAAGACTGACATTCTCTGTCAAGCCCTGAACTCTAGCAGGCCTTTTCCACCAAAAGCTGTGGTTTGTAGCCCTCTTTTTTAGCAGGTTTGAGGCATGCAATCAATACTGTGGAGAGCAAACATCAGAACCGGCTCCTCTGCCATCATGCTAGACAGTGAATCACCTTCACTTGCATGAAAAAAGCAGCCTGAGAAGGAAGTCCTGTTGATGGCAGGAGAACACCTCTGGGGAACAGAGCCTCATGCCCTGGGAAGGCTTTGGTCATTAAAAATCTACCTCAGTTAACTGGGTTTTCATAGTAAGAGTTCCAGCAGCACCACTGGCCCGTCGAGCACCTGCAGCTGCCAGCTGCATGTTCCACGCACATCAGGACACGTGGGTGGCTAAAAGGCGCTGCTGTGGCCTTACCCTGGGGCCTCCTCACGCTGACAGCATTCGCCTTCAGCCTGCAGAAGTTCACTGCTAATGGAAACAGAACGGGATCACGAGGAAAGCCCCATCTCTCTGCACCCCTTCCCAGACTGAGCGAGGTCCCTTCTCCTCGGCTCTCCTTCCACTGCCCTGTGTCGGTAACATGACCCTGCTTCCCCTCTTCACAAATCAGTCTGCGCAGCAACACGTCAAAGAACATTTATGAGATTGTAAAAATACCTCGCGTGTTGGCAAGTGCGAAGGTAAACGCGGATTCAGGTGTTTAATTATACAGTCAATCATGTCTGCAATTCAGACAGCAGCTCAGATCTCACAACTTAATTACTTTAATTTCAGACGAGTAGCTTGTGTTGTCGTAAGCGGTTTGACACGCTGGAGAACAGTCGCAAACTACACTAGGAGCAAACAACCAACGTTTATTCCTCTGCCCACCCACACACCTTGGGCAGCTCAAAATGCCCGAGCTGACGTTTGCTGCTCTGTTTTTCATTTCAAAAACGCGGGAGGAACAGCACGGGGCCCTATTAAAAACAACAAAACCAGAGAAATTTGTGGCAAGGCTGTGAACCTGGCATCTGATTTCACAGTACAGCCAAGGCACGAGGTGAAGCAAGAACTGTAAGGAATCATTAAATGCTCTTACCTGTCCTGCAAAAAGCCCACACACGCCAATAATACAGAGGATGTTGAATACAGCTGAGCCCACGATGGTTCCAACGCCTACGTCTCCTTTTGTGATAAAAACACCTGAAAAACAAGTTCAAGAGGAGCTGCGTAAATGGGAAAGAGCAGATTCTTTTCACATAAAATTGCAGACCTCATACCCCATTAATGAATCTAAAGGCAGGTACTAGTTCTGCCACTTTTTCTCGTATTTAATAGCGCAAACTGCAGAGACTTGCTTTCTGAGGGGACCTGGATGGATCGTGTGAGGGAAACCAAGTACCTCAGACACATCTAAGTTGCTAACTTCCTGCTCTCGCGACCCAGCCTTAGGGCAATGCACACCATAAAACACTGTAAGCTCATGGGGGCAGCGGGCTGGACACACATCTGCAGGAAACTGGCTCCTGTAAGACGTTCCCTGACCAGCACTCTGCTCCTTCCCATATCCCCATCCCAGGCTTCAGCAGGGACAAAGCTTCAGTAGAAGCTGGAGATGATTCAGAGCTGTCTGGCCACAGCTACTCACAAGCTGAGTGATGCCCCTCAGGATGAGTTATGGGGCTATGTTACAAGCTTTTTTCAGAGCTCTTCTGTCAAATTTGGTTAAAATTGGCCAATGAGGTTAATGGTGAGGGAGATGAACTGACAGACACATGCATCACGGTGCTGCACAAAATCCTTTCCTTAGGAAGCCAGCCTAAAAATAACACTCCATCTCCTGCTCGCTGTCAGTCTGTTTAAATTCACCACTTGCTTTTAAGGTTCCAACGGCATTTATCTGGCCAGTGCAGTTTATGTATTTTTTCCAACTTTACCCTTTTCTCAGCAACACAGAAGCACTCACCTGCCACGTGACACACGGCACCTGGTGGGTTACACCACAGCGGGAAAATGATCTGATGACCATCAGGGCTTCTCTAAGTCGCCTGAAGGAATCTGCTTTTATTTTCACCCTGCTACTGCACTACCCTTAACCGAAGGACAATCCCAACTCGGTCCAATCTAAGTTCCCAAATGATAAGGCTTTGCTTGTGTACTCAGACCTCTCTGCAGAGCACACAGCTTTGCGTGAATTAACTCGTGCTCTGCGTCTGGCAGCTGTGACTGAAAGACAGGTGTCTCTTAGAGGAAGGACTGAGCTGAGAACTAATTCTGCTTGGTGATGGAGAGCCCTCTGTACCCTCCCAGCTGCCGCCCTCGCGGTGCCCCGCCGAAGGAGATGTGGATGAGTCAAACTGCAGAACACTTCAGCCTTGTGCTTAGGTACAGCATCGCTCTGTAACACTGCCTGTGCCACGAGAGCTTCCCGGGTTTTGAAGGACCGCAGAATCCCCCTTCAGCACACTTCCCATAAGCGGAGAGCTGCTTTGGAAGTGGGATGCTCTGACCAACTTGTTGCTGTGAGAAAGCATCTCAAACCCTCCTCTCCTCCCCACTCTGGCTTTTCCAGGGAAAAGTGGAGTTGGAAGACTAACCAGAGGGGAGGTGATGGCAGAGAACCTGCCGCTGAGGACAGGAATAGTGTGTCAGGGTACCAACCCGGGAGGCTGGGGGAAATCCTTTCCCACTGTGCCCTGGAGCTGGCGTGGCAGATGGGGTGGGAAAGTGGACAGGAGAGGATAAGGCTGTAGGTGCAGCCTGGCTAATGGGCAGCTGTGGTGAAGTGCCCACTGGCCCTGGCTTGACAGGGCCACATCCAAGCCCTGCTGTGAGATAATGGCACTCTCAGAGTCACTTCACCTGGCGAGGGCTCCCCACAGTCAGTGCCATGTGTGTCCAGGAGGGATCATAACAAGCCTTGCAGGCACACAGCAATCCCATTTCAGCTCTGAAAACAGCCAGGGAAACGTGCAGGTTTTGGGAAGCAGCAGCAGCAGCAGCAGGCTCCTTACCTATGACAGATGTGAACAGCTCGGGAGCGGAGCTTCCTGCTGCCATGAAAGTTGCCCCAGCCACATCCTCGCTAAGATGCAAGCGCTGCAGAGAAACACAGAGTCACTGATTACCACACTGAGCACTGAAGGAATTCCACTCCCAACGCTGAACTGCCTGCCGAGAGCGGACACCTGTAAAGTTTTGTGTAAACGAAGCTTAAGTGTAGGGGAAAAGTCACCACAGGCTCTGGCTAGCCAAGTCAGCATCCCTCGGCAGAGAGGGCGGGTTATGCCAGTGACACCTTCAGAGAGGAGGGAAAGGGCAGCATTCCAGACAACAGGAAGGCAGCTTCACCACCACGTGTCTGTCTGCTCCAGGACCCCAGCAACATACACCTTATCTCTTCCCCTTTGGCCCGTAAAGGCCAGGGCTGGGGCTCAGGCTTGGTTCACCCCCAGCCACCTTCCCTGGTACGACTTCTGCCTTGGACATTTACCCTCTCCGTGCCCCCTTTCCCTGGACTACATCACTTGCATCCTGTACCTGTCCCTCAGCAGCACCCAGGGACTGTCTAAAAAAGGGGGGCTTCTGGAAGGGAAAGGACCCACTGTTCTACAAAAACTTCATCGGCGTATGCTGCTTCCAAAGATTTCCTCGGTTAATTCCACCCGCTACGCTGTCTGCACTCCCACTGCTCCATCTGCAGCAGCTGCTGCTCAGCAGATGCCACAAGGCACCTTCCCCTGCTGAAGAGGAGCAACAAGCAGCCCCTGCCATACGGCCACCACCCGGAGCTGTCACCACAGCACGGCAGCGGCTGCCACTGTGCGAGCACACCGAGGGCAGCCAGGAGCAAGGGGAAGGCAGCCCGGGGTGCTGGGAAGCGTCTCTGGCAGAGCTGGCTTTGGAGGCAGCCCCCCCAGCCTGGCTGGGGAAACCTCCCTCTGTCCCCGTCCCCCTGCAGCACTGCAGGGCTCCTCTGCTGCTTCATCCTTGCCAAAGTGAGACAAGAGCGCAGAAATCCTCACAGCGGCCTTTCCTGAAGCTTCCACAACGGATATTCCCAGCCCCTGAGGGAGGGGAACTCTATCCACTGACCGTACATAGGTAAGAACCCTTCACACAGAAGTTATGGGGACAAGGGAAAAGGACAGGATGTGCCCTCACCAGGAATGCCTTTGAAGCAGAAGACCACGGCATTGCTGGAGTGATATAAAAGCTTGTGGAACCCGGTAAAATACAGCTTTATGGAAAATGATTTTAAACAGGATTAAAACTATCATGAAAGAAGTTCACAGGACCAGAAGCAGACCCCTAAAGGCCAGGTTCTCCTGCAGGATGCTCTGTGAAACTATGGAGACAGCCATCCTACAATAGCTGCTGGAACTCACGGTGCCTCTTGAAAGCAAAGCCACCAGCCAAGGAAACCAGCTGTCCTGACTTCCTGGGGGGGTGGTTTAATTCAAAGCTCCAGTACGTGCCCTCGAGGACGGTTTCTAGAGAATTCACTGAAAAGCACATGATGATTAAGCTGATATAACAGAGCAGAAAACAGCGCCCTGCGTGGGAGGCAAAAATGTATTTGCAGACAAATGTTTGCCAATGATGTCATGTAAATGCTCTGTAACACCAGGAATGGAGCAGCCAGGCAAGCACAAGTAGAAACTGCTCCAGAAAACAAAATAATATCAGGGTTTTGTTCTAAGCACATCTGAACTAACACAGAATGTGAAGGTCTACCATAGCGAGGATTCTGGAGCAAATTCCCATGTCAACACACATTTGGGAGAGCGAATGGCTTGTTGGTTCAGCTCAACAACCGCTTCCCAAACTAGATGGAGCTAAGCCAGAAAAAGGACATTTGTTTTAGAATCAGAGCATCTAAACTGTGAACAGATGTAGAATAACTACTGGTTGATCTTCAAGGCCAAAAAAGCCTTCAGGCAGGAGGCCTGAATTCTTAGTGCATAAAATACATAAAAATATTTGAATGTCTCCAAACATCACCTGCGGGGTGAGAAAAGACTTTTCTGGGAGACAATCAAGCAGGAGCAATAGAACAGTTAAAGTCTGATCCATTTACATGACCCATTTTGATAATCCCTAATGCCACAGCACCTTTCTCCCGGACAGTAACTTCTCCATACAAGTACTCCAGATCTGGTTTTCAATTGCTAAGCTTTCTGTTTTACACACAGTTGAACAGAAATCATTATCATCATCTTATTGGTGGTGCTGGATAACAGAATGGTTCAGAACCCCTGAGGCACATGAGGAATTGTTGTGTACCATTGAGAAGACAACAAATAACCAAAAAAGCAGAGATCTGGGCAAGTGAAATCTGCCTTCTAGGGCCCAGGGGCTTGCAAATACTGCAGTAAATGACACAGGCAGGGTGTTTGCTTTTTAGACCCCAGATGTCCACACAAACCCGAGCACATCTGAGAATTTGTGAGAAGAACAAATGGCACCACAAGGCCGGCACTTGTTTGACCAGCTTCTGGGGCAGGCGGAGACACACAGACCCTGCACGTGCAGAGAATTAACGACCGTGACAGAGCCCCTCGCTTACCACCATGAAGTTTACCACGGGTGAAGTCAGAAGCCGTTGACACTGTGCACAGTGTTATCATCATTCATAAACGCAGTCAAGGATCAACTTTTCTCCTGAGCAGTGCAGGAAATAGAGGCGCTGGGAAGCGATGGAGCTTGTCCACGGCCACTCGGAGCCCCTGGCAGAACTGTGACAGGAGCTGGTGCTCCACGGACCCAGGCCAGGCCTCTGGCCATGAGGGAGGCTCAGTCAAAACACGCTCATGGGTGGTGTTTGATGAGCGCTCACTCAAGAGAAGTAACAATCTCCCTCCACCTCCTGTGCCCCTGTGTCCCTCTGGATGGCTGGCCTGCCCTTGGGCACACTGACAGCACCCCGAAATGCAAGCCTGGACACTGGTCGCTCAGCTCAGGTTTTGTTCATCCACAGCGACCTGAGCCAGCTCCCAGAGCCACATTTCCCAGCGAGGTGCACTTGCCTGGGAGGGGAGGGTGGAAGAACTCAGCGTGTCTACATTCCCCAGCATCTCCCAGCCCCACGTCCCCACCGGTGTTCCCTCTCCTGAACCTTGCAGTGGGGTTCCCCAGATTCAGCCGCAGAGGGTGCAGCAACTTTGCAGGACAGAAGCTCCTGCCCCGTGTTGTTACCCTTCAGTTGCCTCTATACTTAAGCACCAAAACAGTGGAATTCCCTGGGGGCTTTTTTCCTTCGTGATGCAAGAACGGCTTGCACAGCAGCGTGCTGAACTACAAATATCAGGTTAGTTTAGAGACAGCTTCCATCAGAGCTGTCAGCACACACGACTTGTCCTGCCAACTTCCACATCTCTCCCAGGGCCAGCACAGCCCACGCCCTGACTGGTGACACTTGTACCCAGGCACAGGGGCAGGCGTCTTCTGCAAATGAGACAGACCTCTCACTGCCAAGACCAAACCATATTTTCCACACACAAAGATTTCACTGCTGGGAACTGACAGCGGGCACGGCTCGCAGTAACTTTGGGCATGCGGTCTGTGTTGGCTCTGTAGCTGTCTGAGCTGATTTAGGATGAAATGTACTCCTTGTCTTCTAAAATTTAGGCGTCCCGACCTTATCAAAGAGAAACGGAGTCCCTTGCAATTGCTGGAAGCATTCACAAGCTTCTTTACAGCTGACCTAGCTGTCCCTGCTGCTTTACAACTTACACCCACACAACACAAGGTATGACAGTCATGACTTCGAGGGCAAGGTGCAAGATCCGCGATTTCTACCGGGATAAATCACCAGAGGTTTTTTAAATTTGTGTCAGCTAAGGCTAGGGCCTGGTGTCTCTGCAGAGACATCTGCAAAGACACACAAACGAGAGGCAACAGCAGCCAGCACAGTGTGAACGCCTGGAACACCTGGAGAGCCTGTCCTGCGAGGAAGAACACGGAGCTGAGCCAACGCCACGCACCGTGCTGAGCAACAAGACGGAGCTGAGCCAACGCCACGCACCGTGCTGAGCAACAAGACGGAGCTGAGCCAACGCCACGCACCGTGCTGAGCAACAAGACGGAGCTGAGCCAACGCCACGCACCGTGCTGAGCAACAAGACGGAGCTGAGCCAACGCCACGCACCGTGCTGAGCAACAAGACGGAGCTGAGCCAACGCCACGCACCGTGCTGAGCAACAAGACGGAGCTGAGCCAACGCCACGCACCGTGCTGAGCAACAAGACGGAGCTGAGCCAACGCCACGCACCGTGCTGAGCAACAAGACGGAGCTGAGCCAACGCCACGCACCGTGCTGAGCAACAAGACGGAGCTGAGCCAACGCCACGCACCGTGCTGAGCAACAAGACGAGCAGCACGAGCAACGCTGCAGGACAGCCGTAAATACACCCTCGCCACGGCCCGGGGCTCTGCAGAGCTGCTGTGCAAGCAGCACGAGGAAGGAACACCCAACGCTTACCTCGCAGATCTTTTCCAGCGAGGGGACGAAGAAGTCGTCGCAGACGATCGCCAGCGCGTAGAACATGTACACAGCCTGCAAGGAGAGGAGAAAAGGTTGAGTCTGGACACCGCCACACAGAACTGAACGGCAGCACCCCGACGCATCTCAGGTTTGATTGGGTATGGACTTTCCAGGAAAATAAAATGCTCTTGCAAGAACAGTTCATAGAGCTGTCTGGGATTTATTTGAAAGATCGTGAAGTATTTATTCAAAAGTTCTTACAAACTATCAAGAGCTTCCAACATTTTGTTTTCACTGCAAAGATTGCTTTTTTTTTGCTTTTTTTTTTTAAATTCTCTGGACATTGCTAAGCTACACTGAAGTATTTTTGCCTTCCTTCTTTTCCCCCATTGTGCAGTGCAAGGCTTTTTTATCACTGTGTTCTGTGAAAATCTAAACCCTGGAGGAATCATTTTTGAAATCCAGTGTTCTGAGAAAGGGGAAAGGAGCTTGTTTTCTGCAACTGAAGCGCCCTGCCATGTCACTTGGGTCCCAGTGGTAAATCTTGCTGAACTTCACATAGGAACAAATGAAACCAAGGGGGAAACACAAGACTCGAAAGGACACCGAGCCAATCAGCTCTTCAATTTCACGTGAGAAGCACTTAGTCTGGGTTTCTGTGCTATTAAACTCAGTGTGCTGGGGCCTGATCTCTGCCCCAAGAGGCAAAGGGCACAGCGTGGCTCACATCCACCAAGCAAAGCCCTCCACCTCGACACCAAGACTGCCACTGGACAGGAAAAGGCCCGCTGGCATAGGGGCAAACCGGGGGAAAGCACGCCAGGTCCCAGCAGAGCGCGGCCCCACAGCCGGGCTGTCTGCCTCCCAGCCCGCCCTGGCTCTCCGGCGCGGGCACGAGGGAGGCCACGCAGGCTGCTCCGGCACCGCTCACGCCAGCAGGCCCGCGGGGAAGGAAGGGAGCCGGGAACAGCGAGGGGCGGAGGAGCAAGGGCGGGAGCCCAGCAAAGCTTTAAAGCCAGGGAGCAGCCGGGCAGGGGGAGGGAAGCGGGACGGCACTCTCTGGGGATCCGCGTCCTGCAGAAGCTCAGGTGATGGGAGGAGACCAGGGTATTTTCTTCTGGAGAAGAAAGCAGCAATAAAAATGGCCTTCAGGATTTTGTTCCTGTTTTGATTTTCCCGGAACACGTTTAAATCCCCCAACCCCATCAAAAACACAGATTCTAATTTGCCAGAATTACAATTTTCCTGCAAAAACCCTGTAATTACTGTACATCTCAGCCATGAAAACTTTTCGACCTCAAAAATAATTCAAGTGTAATTTTTTTTCAGGATTAGAGATGGGATTTTCATCGTAACAAACGATTTTGACACAATCTTGAGGAATACGTGCCAGAACGTCACTTGGACAGTTTCTGTGCTTCTTTGTCCCTCATCATAAACATGACTAAGTGTAACTTAGGCTTTTTGAAAATCTTACGCTGCAAAACAGCCCCGAGGACTACAAGAGTAAGCAAAACGCCAGGTCTCCAGCTCTGCTGGGTGCAGCAAAGAACCTGATCTTGCAAAGGGAGCACCAGCTGCTGACACAACACCAACTGCATGAACAGAGATAAAGGAAGAAAATGGCTCGGAGGCATCATGCATCATAGGAACAAGGATCAGAGAGCTCTGGGGCCAAATTCCATTGGAATACAATGGATAGCGGGTGCCTAGCTTCAGCCTGGATTTTTGATCTGCTAATCATATTAATCTGCAGCGGGTCGTGCCCTCGCTGTCCCGCCCACACACACAGCAATGCCTCTGAAGAGCGCTGATCCGTCCATCGGCATCGTCCCCGCAAAGCGAGCGCGTCCTCTCCGTTTGACGCGCTCCACGCCCACGGAGCGCAGGGCTCGGCCTGCCTGCTGGGCTTCCTGCACTCCCAGGGGCAGGCAAGGAAACGGGGGCCAAGGGGGGACAGCCGCCCACAGCAGCACGAGCCCCAGAGCCCAAGCAGCCCAGCCCCGATGCCCCGCCCGTGGCACACTCTCCCTCAGACGATGCCGAGCTCCGCGGCGCTCACCGGAGGCACCGGGGCAGGACACTCACCACTTTTTCAGTTTAGAAAATCCCCTCTCTGAATTTTCATACGCACGTTCAAATGGTCCCCGGGGAGGGTTTGTGTCCCTTCCAGTGCAGGCGAGACTGCCAAAGCATCTCCACGGCCCAGCACCCATGGGCTGGCAATGAAGTGGAATCTGAGGGCATCCCGGTTTTTAGAGGGCACAACAACAACCTTCAAGGGTGACACGGGAATCTTCTTTTGTGCACCCATGCTTTCTCATTAGCAGCATGAGGTACAAGAAGAAAGGCAAAAAGGGGACTGAAATGAGTAAGGAATGGAAAATCAAATGTGAAGGAACCCCCTCCAGGCTCTCACTCATCCCCCCGGAGGCATGGGGACTGGCTCCCGCTGCAGGAGCTGGAAGCGTGGAGCCAGAGCCGCTGCACTCCTGGGGATGATGGCTAACACCAGCTCCGACCCGGCTGAGCCCACGGGAGCTGCACAAGCCAGCATTTACTTTCGTGACCTCGTCACAAACCTGGTTTTGGCTGTGGGTCTTCCCTCATTTTATTCAAGTGGCTTGAGTGCAATAAAGTGTAAAGTGTCAGAATCTCAGGAGCTAGTGCCTAAACCCCAGCCTTGTTCACAGACTAAACCACTGGAAGCAACCCAAAGTCAGTGAACACATGAGGACAGTGTTACTTCCTTGGAAGTTCTTAGCAGCTTTTTGGTGGGGCTTTTCTTGTTTGTTTGCTTTTTAAACAAACAAAACAAAGCAATGTTTAGAGTTTGGGCCAGCAGGAGCACAACCAAAACATTTAATTTCATGTCAAGCCAGACTCGGAAAGAGACCAGTGACCAGTGGGGGCTTTTTTATGCAAGAGAGAGGAAGGCAGCAGCATCAGGGAGGCCAGTCCCGTGGGGAGCCAACAGCATGGCTGAGACACTCAGCAGCTGATGAGCTGGTATCATCTTCCATCTAAGTTATCCTGGGATTCCACCCAGGAGTCCCTCGGATTTCCCCTTCAGCATACACCCTGTCCTTGCAGGCACCACGGGAGCAGCAGCTCCGGAAAGGAGCAGGGCAGCGCGGACTGAAGCCCGTTCCAGCTGAAACTGCCACCGGGAGTTAAGGAAGTGGTTGGGGGACACAGAACATGGCCTGTGCAATGGCAGCAGAGCACAATGTGGGGGACTCCACACACAAAATAAGGCTCTGCCCCAGCACCACTCGGTTGTGTCCAGCTCCAAGTGGTGATATGGGAGTCTTTAGCCAGGCAACACACCTGAAAAACACACTCACTCCTCCTCCCCTAAAGGACATTAAAAAATTAGGAAAATGCGATGGCCCTGCGTAAAAGGATTATAAATGCCAGATTAAGTATCGCATTAGGACTGATTTTAAAATGATGATTCTAACAAACAAACATGCAGCCTCTGCATCAAAGGTGATGAAGTATCTTACTCAAAATACCTGTTCCACTGCACAGGACAGAAATGGTCATTTTTCATGTTTGCCCAGCAGTCCTTTGAGCTTCCCATGACAGTCTTCATACTCGAACTACAACTCGCTTCGCTGAGCTGAAGAAGCTTTTCACAAGAGAACATAATGCTGTAGGAGCAGCAATCCCTATAGCCCTGCCCTACAGAACAATGGCTGAGGTGGCTGTCCCTGCTGCTGCCCCACAGACCCCCTGCCCCAGGGGCAGAACTAGCAAGGGGCCACCCCTGAAACCACGATAACCAAGCACAGGGTTTTCCTCAACTCTGACTGCACCACAAACCCACCTGAACCTCCGGTGTTGGAGGGAAATTAAAAAACCCCAACCAAAGCAGGAAGCCCCGGAGCCCAGGTTTACTCCGGCCAGCAGCCTGTGAACCGCGATGTGCCCGGCAGTGCTCCCACAGTACCAGCACGGAGAAATAACCCCCAAGGAGACAGCTCCGTGCTGCAGGAATGAGATGTGCCTGGGTACTGACCCGATGCAGAAATAGGTAGAGACAGGACCCGGCCAGGGCGACCTACATTTCCCGGGAGCGCCTCACGGAGGGAGGCAGGTGCCTGTTAGAGCCCCCCGTTCCCATGGCTACAGGAAGCAGAGAGAGGCAAGCCAGGTGCAGGAGGGATGGCTGAGCACAGACACTGCTCCTCCACCCTGCTCAGCGCCGAGGGCCCAGCTCTGCCCAGGGACAGGCTTAACTCTGACCATGCGCAGGCTCCTCACGCTGGCAACCCGACGTGTCCTGGCACTGCACTTCAGATTTGCTGGAGGAAGCCGGGAAAAGGGGAAGCAACTGTCAAAAACACCCTGATAATGCAGAGACCCAAAGCCCCCATTCTCAGCTGTCAGCCAACACCTTGGCAATTTCTCAGCAAAGCCATTTCCCTCCCGTCTCGAGGGGGTAACGGGTGCCAGCGCCCCTGAGCACGACAGAGCTGAAGATCCGCACGGGGACATCAGCTGGAACAAACTGAAAACCAGGAAAAGGGCAAGAGAACAACTACACGGCCTTCCAGTACCCAAAGGGATGCAAGAGAGCTGGAGAGGAATTTTGACAAGGGCCTGGAGTGACAGGATAAGGGGGAATGGCCTCACGCTGACAGAGGGCGGGGTAGATTGGGTGTAAGGAAGAAATTGCTCCTTCTGAGGGTGCTGAGGCCCTGGCACAGGTTGCTAAGAGAACCTGTGGCTGCCCCTGCATCCCTGGAAAGGTCCACGGCCAGGCTGGACGGGGCTTGGAGCAACCTGGGACAGTGGAAGGTGTCCCAGCCTGTTGCAGGAGAGTGGGAACTGGATAATGTGTAAGGTTCCAATCCCAGCCAGTCCACGATTCTACAAACAACAATGTTAAGGTTGCAAAAAGAAGCCCTTGGGTGCTGGGGAGCTCCCAGGCTGCAGGAACAGCACCAGACTTAAAATCCAGACCCCGGCCCCTCCAAAGGCAGCATCCCAAACCAGTGACTTAGTGGGGAGTTACTGGCTGTAGCAGCTCAGCCTCTTCTCAGAGGAGACATGGAAATAATGAATGGCAGTGAAGCAGTCAGCTGCTGAGCTCTGAAAAAGTGTCCAGGAGAAATTAAACACCACGACTCCAACCTGTAATATCCCCTCAGTGGCCCACTTTTCCTTCAAACCAAAGCATTTTCAGTTCAGACTTAAAACTATTGCTGACCTGCCCAGTTTTTTCCAGATTTTTCAAGTGCTCAGGGATTGACTTTCATCTTTGTGAAGCAACAGATCATGTTCAGTAATTCACACAGCCCCACTGTGAAGATTTGCTGGGGTCTTTTTTCCCTTTTCATTAAACAATAGGGAGAAGATGCCCTGGGAAGCCTCCTGCACTCCCCCAAGGTCCCAGTGATAGCTTCTGTCCCGTTCCCCTGGCTTCTGGTAAACCAGCTTTGCCTGGACATCTTTCAGGAAAAAACATGAAAGTATGGGCAAAGGGGCAGAGGAGAGAGAGCAACACTTTTACTGAAATGAATAGAAACTGCTTAAGGGGAGGTCACTAACATGAGAAGCATGATGATGACCTCTCATCATCACTGCATTGTTCTCCCTACGATTAGAGAGCCCCTTTTACAGTCCAATTTCCTCAAACCCATGAGGAAACCTCAGTGAAGACAATTAAACACTGTCTGTATCCTTTTTTTTTTCACAAAAAAGTGCATTTCTGCTTATGCTCTGATTTCATCACACGTTTGGTAACTGCATTTCCAGGAGGTAAAAAACAGAACGAGAGGTTCCTTGCCCCAGCACAAAGACCAGCCCTCCCAACCCAGAGCAGAGGCAGGCTGCTGAATGCTGACAGTTTTCTGCTTTCGCTAAGTACCTTTTCTTTCTTTGACCAGAGGCTGTCTCCAGCTACCCCAGTGCTAGAGAGGCTGAATGCAGCCAGGTCCTGCACCTCAGGGACCACGAGAGAAAGAGTGGTCATCACATTTTCCTAAGTCCACGAAACTGCTACAGAGAACGATAAAGCACTGATAGACGGAGGGAGCTGCCTTGCTGTGTGCTAGAAGGGCAGAAACCGAGTGCATTTCTGCTGGGACAGAGGATGCTTTTCTACTCTGCATTAAAAACAGATTTTTCTTTTTATTCTGAACTAGACAGCTCAGTCCTCCAGACTCCATTCTGATACATGCTAAAGGCACATTCAGCGCATTCAGAACCGAATTCATACGTGAATTTTTAGGAGTATTCTTGTCGGTGATATGAATCCAGCTTGGCTCAGTTTCCAAAACATCTCAAAGCTCAATGTTCCCACAGAAACTTGGGATTCTTGAACTTGCCAGGCACGGTTACTCAACAAATTTTTGCAGCTATTTAGCCAAAATAAAATCCTAACACAGAGGGCTCACATCAAAATACACAATACAATCTAATTTATACTCAAAAAGAAATCATGAATCACTTCTCACAGCTAATGGTGACTGCTCGTTTAGGCTGACTAAAAATTATTAAAAGCTTCTAAACATTCACGAGGAGCAGGTATTTTCTTGGCTGCTTAAGAATGCCTCTAATGTAACTCAAAGAGCTGATAAAGCAAACTTTCCAATCCATGTAATCCCATGGATATTTCTGTGTCAATAATACTACCCCATACATTTCAGAGCGTTCCAGAGTTACTTCTTGCAGAACTCTTGTATCTTTTAGCTCTCTGACATTTAGTTTTCATCTTGAAGATGCCAAACCGTCCCGTTTCCAGAGACAACATTCCCTTCCCTATGGCCTGACATGCTACCGGTGTCTGCAGAAGAAATGAAAACAGGAAGCAAGTTTAAACCACCCTTCCATTATGGACTCCTTTTTATCAGAAGATCCCAAGAACAAAAAGCTATCACATCCCTGACTTCACAGCCCATACAGGAGATGAAAATGCAGCGAAGAGAAAATAGCTTCAGTCAGAGCTCTGGAGCACACGGGGCCCTGTCCACGGCAGCAGGAGAAGAAAGGCAAAGTCACAACACTTACACAGAGGACGTGCAGGACCACAGCTCCATGTCTCCTGTCCTCGTTCGTGAAGATGTCATTGGGGAACTCATGGAGAGCTGCAAAAAGCAGGGAGGGGGGAAAGAAAGCTCAGATGTTTAATCAGCCACTCACACCCTCCCCACGTGCTGTTCAGTAATACAGCGAGAGGCTGCCCAACTCCACCCTGCAGCCACCTGCCAGAGGCTGTGCCTCACCTCCCTGCGCCTCAGCTTACCTTCTCCTCGGGCACCCCCTTCCCCCAGATGTTTGCTGTGCCACTTCCTTGGTGGCCGGCACCACGCTGTGACCCACAGACGCCCAAGGAGGGACAGACACCGCCCCAGAGCACAGCACGGCTCCTTCCTCGAGGGAAGCACTCAGAGCTGTCCAGAGCGGGCACAGTTATCTCCTGGAGGGGTTGGCAGCTCTGTTCCCACTGCCCAACAAGCCACAGAGCCATCGAGAGGAGTGTGCCACGCGCTTCCCAGCCTTTGCTGCGAATACACTGTCACAAGCGGCTGAAAGACAAATTCCCTCCGTTTGCTCAAATGCTTTGTTACTGCTCTGGATGGTAATTGGATTATAAAGCTCCTAGGGACAGCCTGCCAGTTAGGCTGCAGGAATGGCTTTGGGTTGGAAACCAAAAAGCCAGCGTGAAGATGAAGCTCTGGCATTCAAGTGCTTCTCAGTAACTCCGGATTTTGAAACAACAGCTTTCTGCTAATGGTCAGTTCTTCACATTCAGCCATCAGAGGGAAAAAAACAAACTGCCTTTCACATCTTTAGCATTATTAAAGCTCCAGCAATAGGAACTTAATTAGCAATTGCACAGAAGATTAAATGGAAAAACAATCCAGCTCACTCTCCCGGTTTTGCTGCCTCTGAAGCAATAACTGAGCAAAAGGCAGCTGCATTTTAATTTTGTTCCTCACACAAGCAACAGCTCTACCCAGGCACTGCACCTGAGGAGGAAAACACTCTTTTTTACATACCATCTTCTGCCCAAAGGCTCAGGTTATAGCTGTTAATTGTATTCCTATGGATTGGTAAATTCTACAATGAGTCCTAACAAATTAGCAGGAGCTACTGGAGCAGTACAGACGGCATCTTTAAAATATCCATAAGGGAAGAACACAGCAATACCCTTCTCCTTCACGAGAACCAGCTACGCCCGTGACTTTTTATCACCTGTCAGGACTCACCCGCCAGGAGCTGAAACTATTTCCAGGAGCTGCAACTACTTCCAGGAGCTGCAACTACCTTCCTTCTGAGGCAGAACCAGTCCTGCCAGGCTGCCTTCCCCTCCCCTCCCACCCCAGCACATGTGCTGTGCTAGAGCTGCCACAAGCTGCCAGAAACACCCTTAGGTGTGCAGCCTAAGGAAGCAGTCAGGGAGGTGCCAGCACGAGGACAGGAGTGAGAAAAACCCCAACAAGCAACATAAAACACCATGGAAGCAGGGAGACAATGAAGGTAAATCAGGTGGAAAGGATTCATCTTTCCTCAGCAAAACATGTGAAATCCAGTGTTTCCATCCCAGCTTTAAGAAACGTTTCTGACCACTCCCTGTTCCACAGGCGAAGGAAACACGGGGAGGTCTGTCTGCAGCTGTATGCAAAAGGGTTTGCTAACACACGTGTGTGTGTGTGCTTCCCCTCCTCCTGCAGCTGCCTCTGAGATTTTACCTCCATTACAGACAGATGACAAAAATCCAATCCCTCTATCAGGAGTCTCTGGGAGGTTCAAGGAGCCTGAAGTGCACCTAAGGTGAGGGCATACAGGGAAAAAACAGTACAAAAATAGCAAGAGCTGTCTCCAGTGTCAGTGGCTGGGAATCCTGGCCCTCCTCCCTCAGGTTCAGGTTCCCACCCCACACCGGCACCTCCTCTTCAGAGGAAATCCAAGGTGTCCATCTCCAAGGTGTCCATGCATGCTTACTCCACGACATTGTCCGAACACAAACGCTCTTAGCGGGTTACACTTGGACGCATGCAATCACAAAATAATGTATGCAAATTTGAAATCTGCTGCATTTTTATTAGCTGCATCAGGTGCAGATGAGTATAGATAAGAGGAGAGTTTTGCAAAACACAGGAGCTCCTTTCTAAGAGGAAATAAAGGGTGCTGCTGGAACACCACTCCAACAACAGCTGCCCTATTTAGCGGGTTATAAAAGCTCAGACTGTTATTTTGCTAAAAGAGTCCCCAGCCTTTGAACAGAAAATAGGTGCAGATTTTGCCAGGTTTGTTTTGATTGCACAGAAAAAACCCCAACCACCCTGCCAATGAACCTAAACCCAAAGAATAAAACACTTCTGCCTAATAATCCGCTCTGGTCCCGCAGACTTGGCAGGTATCAGCCTGGAGCAGCAGAAGGGCAGGATCTTCACAGAGCTCAGCCCCTCCCCAGTCACCTCCTGCGTGGGCATTAGACACAATCCTGGGAGCAGCCCAGCACCGGGCGCATTCCCAGGGGGTTCCAGCCCTTGGACACACACAGCTCAGCCTCAGTTGTCAGTTCCTGAGGGTCACATTCCCAGAAAACTGAGGGCAGGAGTCTGCAGCTCAACACAACACTCCTTCCAAAGGCGCAGCTCTATCTTGCACCGGCAACTTGTAGAACCATGAATAAATATTGACATTACTCGCATTTGGAAGTAACTGGAATTAGAAGGCAATTAGCAAGGTATGGATTGGCCTCAGAAAGGGACATAAATATTACAGGAACAGATGAGCACTAGGAGTGAGAAGTTGTGCTCTTGTGCCCTTGACTCCAGGTGTTCTGACAGGCGGTGGCTGCTGTGTAGGACAGGGAGCCCACACCTTTTGGAGCCACCATTACAAAGGGATGGCCAGATCCAGAGGAAAAGTTTGGATCCATACCCGCCAAGGGAAAATTATTTTACTCATAATACAATGAGCTGGAATGAATTCTTATCCTGTTATTCTCCATCAGTGAACAATTCTTTACAACTGGAACCCTGTTCAGCCCTGGCCATAGGAGACTTACAGAATGCTCTGCATCACACTGCACTCGGAGGATTTGCTGGCACAACGCAAACCTGTCTCTGCCCAGGCCAGGTGTGCAGGGAAGGTGCTGCTGTACCGCTTCTCGGGGGCGGCACTTTTCACAACCCTTTTCCCAGCTACTCCTTCCCCTCTCACATCTAATGTTCCCATCTCTCCAAAATGATTACTTTTCAAAATACCCAGCACTGTACTGGATCAATAGTTCTAAAAGCTGCGACATTCACATATTTTTTAAGAAGTCTTTATATTGCTAGCCAGTGTATCTACTCTGGAGACAAGAAAACCCTCGGGGAATCTCCCACTGCTTTAACAGATGGAAGATGTTCAGCCTGGCCAATGAATTACCAGCACAGAAAACTCTCAGATTTACAACCTTGCTTCATTTTCTCAGGCTGTCCCCACAATTCTTTCTCTGCGAATTCTGCTGCTGTCACCTATGACGGACGGATGTTAGCAGAGCAGACCTTGTGACCAGAACCCAGACAATGTTGTTTTGCATCCATGCTGGTAGCTTTCTACACAGGGAAACAAAAATAAACTTTAAAGCAACTCGTTACCTTTCTCCCCTTACGCTCACAATCATGGTTTTAAACCCAAGCTCGAGATTGCTGCTGGCTTCAAGGGACACAACAATACCACAACCAGCACCCAACTCCCCGACCTCCAGCAGCATCCCTGGACAGTACCAGCTCTGCCTCCTGTTGTCTGTCCCTCACAGGGAGCAGGGACGTGCCAGGGTGAACCTGCGGGCACGGGAGGTGAGGGGCCCAGGAACCGCTGGGTCTGTGCAGCCTCCCAGCTCCCACTGCCTGGAGACCAGCTCGGGCACACACAGCCCACCCAATGGGGAACAACATTAAATCCCACAGCACATCTGTAGCTGCCTTTAAAATCAATGAGATCGGTCAAATTCTCGCTGAAGGGAGGGCGAGTACCTCTTTTTTTTTAAGGTATATATATAAATGTTTTACAGTCTGCCAAGCGAGAATGGCCTTTGCATTGCAGCGGCATGAGCTAAAACGCAAAGAGANAGTCAAAATCTCGCTGAAGGGAGGGTGAGTACCTTTGCAATGGCATGAGCTAAAACGCAAAGAGAGCCAAACTATGATGATACATCAATAATAAAACATTTTGCTAATGTTTCACCCGTGTCTCCACTCAACTGCTGCAAACCAGCAGCTGAAGCAGCGCGGGGGTACGGCCCCCACAGTAAATCACGCAGCACGCCCAGAGGCACCATCCCACACCTCGCAGGGGCTTTTCCAGGCTCTGTGCCGGGCCCCTGGGGTGGACAGAGCAGTTATCCATCAGCTCCTCGGCAGCACGAGGCAGAGCCGTGGGAGCAGCCCAGGAGCCCCACCAGGTACCTGTTCGCAGGTGCCTGTGGTGGGATGAGGCAGACAGAGCCGGCGTGGTGTGAATAAACTGAGAGAGGTCTGCATTTCTACCCAGTAAATCATGCGTGGGCTGGGGCAAAGAAAGGAGGGAAAAGATGGAGGAGTGGGAATACAAGATGGTGAACCCTGAGCACCACGGGGAATTCAGAACCGGCAGCTCATTTGCGTGGGAAGTGAGAACCAACATTACTCCTTGCTACTCTGGAGGAAGCACTGGGGAGAAATCACTGCTCGGAAGCAGCCGGCAGAGCAGCTTCCAGGGCCCTCCACCCACGGAGCAGCTGGCAGTGCGGCTCCCGGGAAGCCCCGCTTCTGCCTCAGCAGCAATTCTAGGAAGGGCAGCTCCGGCCAGGCTTGTGGGTTTAAACTGCAGGGGTGTTTCACCCGGGTGTAAACACGCACACAGCTACGACACGCGTGGTTCTGCAGGCGTCCCTGGCAGCTGAGCTGCTCGTCATTCCATGCACACCTGACCGGCAGTTCTCCAGAATTTCAGACGTTCAGAGCCGCGCAGAAATTGCAAAATGCATTTCCTTTGGAGGGGGCACGTGAAGCGCCCAGCCCTGCACACCCCATACTGTGTGGTCCCCCTTTTCTTTACACTCTCCTGGCTGGGTGCTGGGTGCCACGGTGCCCCCAGGCTCAGGTCCTGCTCCATCGTGGGGCTCTTTCTCCATGCCAGCTGCACACGCGCTTTCCTGACGCTTTCCCCCGCTGCAGGAAGCAAAGCCTTGAAGGAACAAACCCCTAAACATAAGCAGAGCCCTTGTGAAGTCAAAAAGGTTCTGCCTTGGCTCCAGTGCAAATGAGTCGCTTGCAAGGTCAGAGGCGCATCGAGATCCAAGGACAACAAGCAAATATATCTCAACATAAATGGGGGAGAAATCAGAAATAATAAATAATATGCAACAGCATATGGTTCAGAGAGAGTTTAAGTCAAATAACAGCAGCAAGCGACCTCTGAAGAGAAGGTTATACTTTCCTTTGTTCAGTACAAGAACTGATTTCTGTCACAGCAAGAATCTGGCAGTTGTTTCCCAGGATCTTTGAGCTTTTATATTCCTGTGTTTCACTTGACCACGCTATAGCTAAGCTGCTTAAATATATATATATATGCATGCTTAAACTGACAGAGGGCAGACGGGTAGACTGGATACTAGGAAGAAATTCTTCCCCGTGAGGGTGGCCAGGCCCTGGACCAGGCTGCCCGAAGAACCTGTGGCTGCCCCATCCCTGCAAGCGTCCAGGGCCAGGTCAAACGGAACTTGGATCAACCTGGGACAGCGCAAGGTGTCCCTGCCCACGGCAGGGGGTGGAACTGGATGGGCTTTAAGGTCCCTTCCAACCCAAACCTTTCGGGGATCCTGCAGTAGATTTTGCTCTCCTCTGTGCCCCCGTCCCCCATCCCGACGGGGGCATCAGCAGAACTGCCAGAGTTACAGCTTCCACAGACCCAAGCACGGTGGGTGCTGGATCAAGATGTTTCCCCCGACAATCGCAATGCTTCTGCAAAGTGATCCATTATCAGCCACACACGCCGGTCAGAAATAGCTGGCACGAGGAAGGTTCTTAGCAAAACCACAGCAAAAAAAGAACAAATCCCTGGCTGGCTCCTGTCCTCACATGAACTGCCAGAAATTCCTAATAACTTACTGGCTTAATTACAGCTACTCCGGAGTTCCCGGACTCCTTTTGGTTTGGAACAGAATACAGTCCCTCTTTCACTAGCTTTATTTTGGGGAACAAATATTTATATCGTGTTCATATCCATGGGCAGACTAACCAAAAAAGGCAACTTTACAAGAAGCACTTCTATGAAGCCACCTGGAAAGGAAGAGATGCTGCTGTCACCTCTCTTCTTTTCTTGGGGGGAAAAGGGAGGGACTTTTTAATCTCTCAGCATGCCAAGTGCTGGATGCAGGGATGCCATGAGATCACTGTCTGCTTCTGTCTTAGCCCCATTATGGGGGTGGCTGGGAACCTGGATTGAAGCATATAAAAAAACCCACCTCCTGCAAAGAATCAAACTTCTGGATTTTGCCAAAAACACGTTAGAAATGGTGGCTTAAACACGTGGTCCAGGAATAGAGGCAGCTTCACCATGGGCCAGCCACAGCCAGCCCTGCCCGGCAAGCAGCAGGACGAGGCCATTGTGAGCACCTGGAATGTGGCAAAGGGACAGCACCCTGGGCTAGAGGAGGGTGTGAGGGGGGACAGAGATCCTAGAGCCACAGAAAAGGACTGGAAAAGGCTGGAAAAGCTCTCGAAGGTCATCGAGTCCAGCCCCCAACCCAGCACTGCCCTCCTGCCGAAGCGGGCTCTGCTCCAGGCACCCCAGCCCTCCGAGCCGGGAGGCTGCCGTGGGCTCTGCCTCCCACATGCCATCAGGGCAGGGATTTACTGCCTGCAAATGAATTCCAACATTTAAACTGCCCAGGCTCATCTGCGGAGCAGCTCTAATACGCTTTAAGCTCCCTCGAACGTATAAATGCTTAAAGCTATTACAATCTCTTTGTTATTTTACGCTAGGCATCCCATTAACTATTTTCTTACTTTGATCTAATCAGTGTTTACCACTATTTGGAGATTAATTCTGGATAACGAGGCCACATGGCCTGTGTCTCCTCTAGAGGCCACGAGTTGGTTGGCAAGGCAGGGCAGCCCTGCCATGACAGGGAGCCCCTGTCCTGACACCCTGGGGAGCACAGCACAGGACCCCAAGCGTGTTAGGATTTTCCATTTAAGCTTACACGACACACAGAGTCCCTTCCCCTCTCAGCCACAACAAAGACATCCTTTCCCATTTCCATCCCAACACAAGGTGCTTCAAGTGCTCAGGCACTTGTATCTTATGTAAATTATATTTAGCAAATCAGAGACAGTTCCATACTTCAGACATCCATCATTTTGCTCTTTGCATATAAAACTGGCAGGGAAAATTTCCATTCCAAGACTGCAAGGTTAAAATGCTACACCCAACTAAAGCGTGCATAAAAGGGAAATTAGAGCAATCCTTTACTTTGATAGAGCAATGAAAGTACATTAAAAGGGAATTTCTGGGGGTGTAAACATTAGCATGGGAGTGATTTTCAGGTGACAAAGCAACACGGCTCTCAGGATGTTAGCCAGCCTTCTCCAAGGCATCCCAACATCTCTGGCATCAGCTTGGCTTGGGATCAGCCACAAGCCCAGCTCTTCTGGAAGAGAGCTGCAGTCAGCCCTCTGCCTGGCTGAAACCCACAGCACAGGGCACTTACTTTTGCCCTTTGAACATCAGCACATCTTCTCGAGCCCCTTTTTCAGTTTACTGGGATTCCTGAACGCCACTCTGCTCCTCCAAGCATAACTCACACCCTCAGCTCACACCTCTGACAGGTCCCAAGAGTTACCTGCTAATGGTCTGGGCATTATTTAATCCAATTTTTCAGCTACTGCACTGTGAAGTTCATCATGTCCAGGCTCAGCTGGGAGGTTTCTCAGCCTACTAATTACCCTGCCACCAGCAATTCCCTTACTCCAGGCTGAGATTTCACCAATTTTCTCAGTGTTACACGCATTCATCGTGCACTTGGCGATGACCATCTCAGAGAAGACTGAGACACGTGCTGTCCCAAAAAATGGGATGAATCACCTTATTTCTAAAAAGAGTCGGGGCAACTGCACACCATTCTGCTGAGAAGAGTCAGCCGGGAACTGGAGACGGCTGTGGAGAGAAGAGGATGCAGCAAGCAAGATCCTCCATGGATAGGAACCACCACGGCTTTCCAGCAATTAGCACTGACTAAGGATCTCCAACCGACTTCCATCTGCTGCAAAGTGACTCCAGCAGCAAGGCTGCCACAACACCCTTCTGAATCAGTGCCCTCAGAGGGCTGAGGTCAGTGAAACTGGGGGTTCTGGCTCTCTGCCGCAGCCCTGACAGAGTACACGCTTTCTGTTCCCCACATCTCCGCTCCTGAACTGCACGGGAAGCTTGAGAGGTTTTTGTCTCCTTTGTAATTATCTATATAGTGCCACTCTTCCTTCTCGCTCTCATTTTGTCCAGAAGAGTGTCCCTGACGGAGGAGCTCAGTGCTGCTCAGTGGACCGAGCCAGAGAGCGAGCACCATCAGGGTCCGGATCTTTGGGAAACCCATGCTCTGAGCTCCCAGCAGCCCAGGCAGCACAGCGGGCCAAGGCCTGTCCTGTGCCACGTGGCAGAGATGGGTCCTGCCCTTCCTCTGGGGTCCCACTGACACGTTTCAGTTTTGCTTTCCTGTTCTCCTCCTAGCTGGTTTCTACACAAGAGAAGACACGGTTCGGTTTATTCTGTGACGTGGGGAAACGCAGCACATGCAGATGAAGCAAAGTACACGGCAGGTCCCTCTGCAGTTATGCATTTTGCTTTACGGTGACAGGCAGGCTTAGAGCCCAATCTCCAGCATAAAAATCGCATCAATCAATGTCAACATACTATTCATACATCAGAAAGACAACACTGGCTTTAAATAGGTACCAGCGGTTGCAGAAGACAAGGCGCTTCCAGAACTCCATCTCCGAAGAGCCTTTCATCTCACTCAGAAACTGAAAGCCCCTAAATATAGGACTACTGTTAAAAATTCATGAGCTTCAGCAGCTATTTATCAAAGTCGTGGAAATAGGATATTTTCATGATGGCGAATGGCTTGACATTCATTACTAATAAGCAAATGTGCCCTTTATTACCATTTTAGAACAGAACATCGCTACCGATACCCAAGGAACATTGCATTATCACTGGGCGTTAGCATTAGCTTTGCTACACTACACACATCATTCCTGCCATCTGGATGCCTCACGCTTGTTAGTTCCCAAATGGTGATGCGCACGAGGCCAGCTTTGTGGAGCTTGACCGCACGAGGCTGCCGGGAAGGTCCGTCCCAAAGGTGGGACAGCGCCGTGGTGCTCCTCTCCACCGGCCGTGCCCCAGCCCACACCTACAGTGATCCCTGTCTCCAGGGCCCTGGATGCTCTCAGCAGAGCCCGCTGTAGAGCCCCAGCTCCTCAGGGGCAGTGGCCACTGGACACAGGCAGCTCGCCCTGCTCACTGCAGGGCTGCAGATCAGCAGCAGTGACACTCGTGGGCTACAGCCCCAGGGCAGGTGAGGTGGTTTACCGGGACATCATCCACGGCAGCTCCTGTCACGCCCCACTCACGGCCTCCTACCACAGCCACCTGACCTTAGAGAATCAATCAGAATGCAGCCTGACTTCCATGCAGAAGAGGTGAAAGAATAGCTCCTCTCTGTGACGGTTTAAGTTTTTCCTGTCTTTTATATATGCAAACAATTATATGCTTTCTACGCTGACATGGAAAATGCACTCATTGCTGTCTGCTGGGAGAAAGGAGAAGCAGAGAGGAAGGAGGAACCCCCTCGCCTCCCTCACGTGTCAAGAGAAAGCTGGACACAAAAACGAGGTGGTTTGATTTCAGCGGATCCCCAAGAATTTGCTCTTCCCAAAAGGGCTCTTGAGGTAACTTGACCAACAGCCATCAAGTGAAGATGAGCTTTTTCTTGCCCCGCCTGGGCAGAGAATACACAATGGGCAGCCAAACCTTTTATACAGAGAGGCTTTTGCTGTGGTCTCCACCCGCATGCCCCTTGTTCTCCCCCTTTCTTTTTCCAGCTGGAACAAGCCCCCACCATCAGGTACTTATGGTTTCCTGACCTTCATCTCTCTAGGTGAAGCACTGGGGGCTGTCCCCAGCCCGACCATCCCCCTCGGGGTGATCAGACTCCCCAACACTCCCCAGCCACCATCCCCACAGCCCCGGTGCCGTGTCTCCTGTGGGGAACACCTATCCCTCGGCTGCCCTGCTCAGACCCAGACACAGGTCTCGCTCTGCCCTTGTGCCTGGGATGCTGAGGCCATTTGCCAAGGTGGTGGGTCATTTCCAGAGGGCAGGGGTTTTCCTGCTCAGTCCCTTTTCCTGGCTGAGTGTCAGTCGGAGCACCAGAAACACTGGGACACGGATGTGCGCACACCGTGAGGCGTCCAGGCCTCCACAAGAGAGACAACAGCACACACACAATTCTCTGCCTCCTTCAGAGAGCATCAGAGGAACCTACAAGGGCAGCTGTAATTACATCTAAATCCCCACAAAGGCAGGACTCTGTTTCACTTGCGGCTGGAGAAAGGACCATCTGTTTTATGAAGGTACTACTAGGCTCTTTTTTCATTTTCTTTTTTATCCCAATTATGCTCTTTTCCTCCCCTTCCTCCCTAAATGGAAGCATTGCCTTGGTAATATCAAGAGTCTTAAAAAAAGATTATCTTTTCAAATGAGAGAGTCTTTAAAGTGGGATTATACCTTACAAGAGCGAACTAGTCTTTCCATCAATTCAGGAGGATACACTTACAACTTCATTAGTCTGGAAGAGCCTACACTTACCGGGCAACAAATGAGAAGCATTTAGAGGAAGTGCCTCCAGCCTCTCCTTGGCTGAGCACCCCAGAACTGCCCTCTGGTGCTCCTCCAGAGCTCCAGACCTGCTCCAGACCTGCCAGAGGAGGAAGAAGGGTGTGGTCCTGGTTTCAGAGGTGCCACCAGCCAGCAGGAGGCTGAGGATGGACAGGCCAGCTGGCAGGAAGGGGACCATGACACAGCAATCTGGAGGGGCTTTTAAACTATTTCTCCTCTTGCAACCCCTCCTAGCTCTGTTTTCTACAGCAAAATCCTGTGTCATCAAAAGGTCGGCTTGTCAGGGTGGTGCTTGCATTGCCGACGTTACAGCTACAGCTGGAGACAGAAAAAGAGCACCCCAGAGATGTTCTCCCATCAAGGCCTTATTTAACACCTTCCACTTTTACATCAAATGTCACTCACCTCATCACCCTATCCCCCCTCCTGCTGCCCTGCCTTCCAAGATGGAAAAACAAGAAGGCAGTATTCCTGTCCTCAAGGAAAGTCCCTCTGTGTGAAGGGCTGATCCCTGAGGAAGCCAGACATGACACACATCGTGTACAGCCCCCGCCTGCTCTCGGCCGGGCTGGAGCTGGAGAAGGGTCACATCGTCACAAGAACCTCCCACTGCATGTTGCTTCTCACCGAGCAAATTCCAGAGATCCCGGGAAAAGCACGTGTGCAGACCAGGGCCGGGAGCTCACATCCTTCCTCCTCTGGCAGCTGTGGATGCACTCTTGGGATGAGGGACCCACCTGCACCTTACTGGCTCCAGGACAGGCTCCCACACAGGGGCATCGGCCACTTTCAGCTGCTGGGCCCAAGTATTTACTGTGTGCTGCTGCCTGTGCCCTGACTTACATGAAATCCATCAATTCCATCCCATCCCAACACACGATTACGAGGGCACTTCATCAAAACCACAGCGATCCCTTGTTGCCTGCTGCACAGACACCTGGGGAGGACAGTGCTGATTCCTATGATCCGCTCTGGAAACTTGCTCCTCAGCTCTGACTGGGACCTTCCTGAGCGACAGGAAAAATGCCAATGCTTAAACTTCAGGCACTTCATATTGTAAATTCACAGTCTGACTCCACTTCCTAACAAGGCACATACAGGCTGCAATAAGAAGTGGCCTAGAGCCCCTGAAAGCGTCAATATAGGGAAAATCCACTCGCACGACACGTGGCTTTTAGTTTAATGGCTGCAAGGAGAAAAGACACGTTTAGAGCAAAGTCAGGGAGGATGGCAAGCATCTCCTTGCGTTTCATCGGGCTGCAGACAAGCACTGTGCCACTGAGGATGCTGAGCCAGAGGCCTGGCAAAGGCACAGGCAGCAGGAAGAGCCAGGCAGCCCAGAGAAGGACAGGAACCAGCTCGGGCTGTGAGCTGCTCCTGGCGATTCATCCTGTCAGGAGGAGGCTTCCCTCAGCCACGCAGCGATCCAGGCTAATTTCCTCTGCTGACCTATACACCGCTGTGTCACACTCGGGGAACACACGCCAGACACTTTCACAGAGCTTTGGGGAGGTTTAGCCAGAAGGGCAATGGATTTTAGCGGCAATCGCACTGCTAAATACCACGTTTCCCTTGGTGGCATAACCTTTGCATAACTGTTACACTTCCCTGCCGTGAATAATCTGCAAACAGCCTTAAAAAGGCCTCTCATCTCCCCTGCACGAACCATTTCAGGGGCACACCTACTAAGGGACCCTGTGCCCCCCGTCCCCGCGCAGTCTCCGATGGCGTTATTTCCAGGCGTCATTCCAGCCACTCGGAGGCCCAAGCACAGCACCTCTCTCTGCCTCGTCACTGGGCAGAACCAGGGCGAGCATCCAGCGGGGATCCAGGGACGTGTGAGCACGGCAACTGCAAGTCCCGTCAGCAGGGGAAACTCTGGGTGTCTGCAAAAGACCGAGGGCACGACACAGCACTGCGCACTGCCAAGCTCCGGGGCACGCGGCCGCGGCACTTGGCTGCCGCGCGGAGCGCGGGGAAACGGGCACGAAACAGTGAATCCTGTGGCTGCAGTGGTCTGGGAGAAGGGGATTGCCGAGAGCCAGGCAAGGCACGCCTGTGCATGCTAACAACCCGCCGGACAGCAGGGCCCTCCAGCGCGCCCGGGCGCCGTCAGAGGAGAAGCGCCATGGAAAGGCAAAAGGGTTTCTCGGGAGCTTGGAGCGCATCCATCCCCGGGAGCTGCAGGTGGCTGAACGCCAGCCGCGCCATCGGCCAGGCCAGCCCGGAGCGCTGCCCGCGGCGCAGCCGGCGAGGCTGGGCCAGACAGGCTGTGCCCACAGGGCTGCCCACGGGTGCGCGGCATGCCCAGCTCCCGGCCCAGCTCTGCTCTCGCTGCACTCACTGGCGAGACCGGCATCGGCCTCAGCAGCACTCACTCCCCACCCAACGCCTCCAGCACGCACGCTGGCACAGCAGCCGGCTGCTCTGCCGCGCCCTGCCCAGCCACACGCGCACCAGGGGATGCTCCACAGCTTTGTGCTCACGGGTTCACACTCGAGGCTCTTCCTTGGGCATTACACCCCTCTTACCCCCACCAAGGGAAGGGGAGGACAAACCACAGCGAGCACAGCCGTGATACCCCAGACAAGAACGCAGCAGTCAACAAAGAGGTCCCTACTCAGACAGGTTTTGTTGGTGAAGGAAGGAAAAGATGTACAACATTTTATCTACACACTGCTGTCGGCATCTCCGGGGCTAAACTAGATTTCCTAAAGCAGCAGAGTTCACTGTCACACAGGTGAGATGCAGGGGCATTTCAGAGAAAACAAGATGACAACACCACGGTGCTCGGCAATCTCCTGCTCTGCCTCCCGAAAGAGCCTGAGTTTTTAGAGACTTTAAAAGCCACTGTACATCCAGTGCATTTGGCTTGCCAGGAAGCAGAGTGGATGCAGAGGGAAGGCAGAGGCAAGGAATCACAAACAGCAAGGCAGTTGTGCCCCTCTGTGAGCAGACTGAGGCGCCAGGGCACAAATCAGGCCTGGCAGGAGACAGCGCACGCACCAGCATCTTCCAGTGCTGCCTCCTGCCAGCTCTGAGCCGCTGCTAATTCCACCAGATGCCCCCCCGGCTTGATAGGCATCCTTTTTACTCTACAGCCGAAGACACAAAACCTGGACACAGGAGACGTTCAAAATGCAGCTCGTTTCCTTCCCCCGGTTATCATTCCACATCAGTCAGACAGAAATAATTACTAGAGGGTAACAGGGTTGAGAAGAGACTTGCTGAGAAAGGATATGGCAAACCAATCCCATCATTCTGCAGGAAGGGGCAGCGCAGTTTGCCCCTGCTCCTGCACCTGTGTGCTGGCAAAGGGGGGTCTGCTCACCTTTGGGGGGTTCTGCTCAAGTCCAGGCAGCCTGCGTAACCCCAGTGCAGAGCCACAGCCTCACTGCCCTCTGCACAGCCCAAGCCTTGCCCCTCCTGCAACCCAGGCAGCAAATTTAAAAAAAAAAAAAAATTCTCTTCTTCCTTTCTGCCTCCTGACACACTCTTTCCTCCTTCTCACAGCTGCAGGATGCCAGCTGCTCCACTGAGGTGCCTCTGCTGATGCCTGGGGAAGGAGAGTGTCCCTCCACCTCCCTCCTGCCCGGGGTGCACAGCTGCCACTGCCCACAGTACGGTAGCTTGAGAAGGGAAAAAGCCCCAAATAACAGAGGCAACGGCCGCCAGTCCTGACCCCCTCCCCTGCGCTCAGGGCTGCCTTCAGGAAGTTCACGGGGTGAGGAACACTCAGCATCCCAAACACGCTACAGGTTGGGTTTGCAATGAAAGGCAGCCTCAGCCCTTCCAGGAGACATGCTGCACGGCAAACATGATACAGAAACCCCCACACGTGGAACTGGATCCGTGCTGCTGTAACCCAGGATGAGCGCAGAACTACTTACACAGGGCACAGGTAAAGACATAATTACCGAAATTAGCTGGGGACAACACCTGCAGGAAAGCAGTTTCTCTAGTGACTCCAGGCTACATTTTTTCAGTGCACACAGAAACCCTTGCACCGTCTCTCTAGATCACTTCAGCATCAACTTCCGGAGATAACCACAAACACCTCCAAAACAGGAATATCGGGAGCAGTATCACCCTCACCAGAGTGTAAACATCAACGACAACAAACTGTAAGAAGGCTGTTGAAACACACACAGCCCTAAATGACAGCAAAACCCCAGAGACCCTTGAAAACAGCCCCAGCACCACTGCTGGCCATCCCCAGGCTCTGCTGGAACCATGGCACTGTAGAACAGGAGATCCATTACAGGAATGAGCGCTGTCCTACAGGATGACACAGCCCTAAACCCGGCACCAACGCTCAATAACCTGCCACGTGGAAGTGCTTCTTATGGCCTGGTCAAAAAGTGAAATATCGCATGGATATCATCAGGCACCCAACGCTAGGGATTGACAGTACCTCTGCTGTGGGCCCTGACAGAACAACCACAGCCACAATTCCAAGGAAGGTTTAGCAAGGCAAAATATCACCAAAGAGCAGCTGAATATTAAGTAATGACACTGGAAGCCACAGCTCTTCACCCAGGAAAATCCTCCTGGCTATTCTGCGGAACACGACAAACGCGGCCAGATATAGTATCTGCTTTATTTCTCTGCACTGTTAGTTCCCAGCAGCAAACAGGAGAGGAAAGCAGCGCTGGGTAGAGGAGCCTGCCAGCTCTGACCCTCCGGCCCTTTCCTGAAGGAGGCACAGAAGCTCCTGAGCCGGAAAACAGGAATGTTTCTGGGTCATGGACCCAAACATCCCCTTCCAACAGACAGCACAGCTGGACGAAGCCGCATCTCCCTGCCCCAGCTCTGGGTAACTCGTCCCCCCTCTTCTCAGCCCCAGGCACGCTCCAGCTCCCACTGCTCCAGCCCCAGAGAAACACCATGTAATTGTGGTTGGACCTTCAAAGCTCTCCTCCAGCCCGAACGACTTCACGATTCCACGATAATCAACACGACAGAACAGAAACCTGCCGTGTAACAGCAGCGACCACGCTGACCCAGCACACCCCCGCCGACCACCTGGACACAGAGCCAAGGAGGCAGACCGGGGTGGCAGGAGCGGGAGGGTACGAGCCCCGCAGCCGCGGTGCTGGCCGGGACCGGCGCACGCCCGCGATCCTTCAAAAACCAGCTCCAAAATGATGGATGGCAGCGCGGCGCACGGGGGCACGCGGCAGCTGCTGGCAGCTGCAAATTCGGGATTGGGCAAGAAGTGGCAAAGTATTTGGATCACAAATACTAATTTGTTCCACCTCTAAGGCTCCTTTCCATGAGATTTCCCAAAACTACTGCGAAGAGCTGACTAATCCTCTCACGGCACAGGCATCACCCCGTCACTTCGCTGAGCGGCACGGAGGTGCAGGGGGCTGAAGTGACTCGCCAGATACCGAGGCGGCGCGGAACCCAGGGGCTGCCTTTCACACTCGCAGACTGAAATACTTTCTCACATTTCCACCAGGCTCAGCATCACACCAGAAGCCACCCCACCCCTTCCAAACCCCAATAAAAAGCCTTCAAGCCTGATTTTATGGGACTCGAACCATACAGCTTTTATGGAAAACTAAATGGTTTTTGTTAAATGCCTCCCTCCTGTCTCCAAAAGCTGCGATTTTATTCAGCTCTCTGCTGAGAATTTCCCTATCATAATTTGGCTCAGCCAGAGCAAACCAAAACCGAGGGAAGTTTTTCTGCTGACTGCTTTTAATATACCTGAAGCCCTAAATACACAGGGCTGGCTGGTTTCTAGGACAACGGTGCGAGCTGGGAGTAACACAGCTTCAGAAGTCTGGACCCCTTGGAGGGGACCTGGACATGGAACACAGCTCCGTCTTTGAGGGACAGAGGATCTGACCCATCCCAGCGCTCGGTTACTTCCATGGGAATCTGGGCTGTACCCTTCAGCTTGCCGTCAATGCCATAATTTAGTGTCGAGACCGAGAGCAGGATCTGACTCCCCTGAACTATTTAAAGTCATCTCCATTTATACGGAGTGACTGGATGGACGGAAGCTCCCTGCCCCACTGTTAACCGAACCGGAGCAGGAACATCCCTCTGCAAGGAGTTTGCCCCTGCCAGCGCTCGGGCAGGGAAGCACGTTTTCCCTCCTCCCTTCCCACGCCTGGCTTTTCCCTGGCCCACTGTGCAGGTGTCTGCAGGTGGCTGGGACAGAGCCACGGATCCCACACAGCAAACACTCTTCCCAAAGGGCACGCTGACACTGTGCCACAGCCACGAAAACAGGACACGCTGTGCGCTTTTCCCACAGCAAGGCTCCGTCGATCGGTGAAGCAGAATGTTTTTGCCCCAGCCACGGGGAAAGAATTAATCTGTAAAGCAGCACACCCTTGCACGATGCCTGGGGAGAGCACTGCCATCCCCGCCCAGTGCATTTTCCGATTAGTTTCCTGAAGGGCTTCCCAGCTCGTGGCAGCTCAGCCCGGCACGGGGTGGCTTTTCCTGCGCAGGATGAGGCTCTCTGGCACTCCACCACAGCCGCCTGCTTTCCATCCAAGCGCTACAGAGGCCAAGTTTTCCTTTCTGAACTGTTTGATATACGCAGCTGGAGCTCTAATATGTGGACAGGATCCCCAGGGAGGGTTTGTGGTTGGCTGGGAACATTTCCTAAGGTGTTTTTGAAATCTCTTTTAACTCCGAGATTTTTCCCTCTTCCCCGTCGTTCCTCTTATTGCTGCCAAGCTGAAACATAATGAGTTCATTTAAACTGGAAGTGGAAAGGCTTGCAAGGGATCCGTGAAGCTTTAGCTGTTCCCATGTCAGGGACAAAGGTGAGCAGGTCTGGCCGAAACGTCTCTAACAACCAGGTGTGTTTAGAACAGAAGAAGGAACCAACCAAACTCCCTAACACTGAAATTTGCATTTAACCAGTATTTCGGTGCTTGTCAAGCTCCCCAGGGAGGCTTTACCCGAGCTGACCTTTGATGATCTCCCTGGCACCAGGCCATGGAGGGAATCCCCAGACTCTCTGCTAGGGTCCCATCACTCACAGCAAAAAAGCCATCAGCTCATAAACGCCGGAGGAACACCAGGAATACAAAAGCAGTCCCAATTCACACCTCTGTCTGCTCCTTTCCTGCCTACTGTGCAATTTACAGTTCTGCCCTTACTGCCTGGCCACCCTCACCTGCCACAGGAGCGCACAGCCAGCAGCAGCAATCCGCCTTTTCCCGTCACCTCACAGACATGACGGGGATTTGCTAATCCCCCGATTCCCTCGGAGGCAGCCACTCCTGCTCACTGTCTTTTCCAGGTTAGACCCTTCCCCACCCAGAAGAGGCCACGATACTCCATGGGGACAGAAAAACCACAGGGTTAACATCCCTGCTGCTCCAGAAGGAGTCAGGAGGCTTCGGCCGAGATCCAACCATGCCGTGCTGGGCTGGGCACAGACAGCAGGATCGACTTGCACCTTCCTGGTGAGCAAATCACTCGTGCAAAAGGGCTCTCCCTGCCTCACCCAGCTGCCTGGTGGCAGATCTGGAACAATTAGCTCCAAAATTCCCGCTCTGCTCGCTGATTTTGGCTGCCAGTCCTACATCTGATGTGGCCTGTGTGACACAAAAAGGCACCCCAGCTCCCCGGGATTTTAGATGGCTAACACTCATTGTGTTGGCATTGAACTTCAGTGGGCTGCAGAGACCAAACGTTCAGATTCACTTAAACCAAAAGGTTTAAATTCATTTAAAAAGCACATTAGACTAACTCATGGGAGACAGGTCCTGTCGGTGCCTATCAGACTCCTCAATTCAGATGGAACTGCAGAAGAGCAACTGGCTCTGCTGGAGCTGGGATAGCAGGTAAAACCAACCTCTGGCCTGGCCCACTGCAGAAACTCTCTATACCTCCTAAATTATACCAAGGCACTCACCTGCAGCACTTTCTCTGCGGGGCGAGATCCAAAAATAGCCAGATTCTGCATACAACGCCTTCTGAGCTGGCATCCAGGGATGGCAAAGGTCAAGAGCGCTTTGTTTTGGCACTGCTCAAACAAGCCTGCCCCTTTCCAGAGAGGGCAGCCAGACCAAAGATCCTATTTCCAACACCAGCCACGAAGTTTATGTTTCACCTCCATCCTTGGCAGCTGCTTGCAGTTTTTACTGTTTACCCTCCTATGTATTCCAAAAACAATACAACGTGCTCAACAAAGATATGTCAGGAGAACGCAGCACACAAAATAATATCAGCAGGCAGGTCACTGGAAGTTTAGTGGCTGGATGCCAATCAGATAACGATTTGCAAGCTGTTTCTCAACACGTGGGTGAGCACATGGGACCCTGGACTGCAAGCAAAAGGCGTGCTTTTTCTTGGAGATGAAGCACTCTCAGCACACAAAGGTACCAGCCCACGAGTGATGGGGTTACTTGAAGCTGCGCTCAGCTTTTTTGGCTCATGGCAGTTCATCAAACAGAAGAGAAAGGCGTTCCCACCTGAGCGCTGAGCTCCCAGCGCTCTCTCCTGGTGCCCCAGGAATGCACTCAGCTTCGGAAGGAAACACGGCAGAGCATCCCTGAGACCCCTGAGCTCCCGAGGCAGGGACACCTCCACCCGAGCACGCTGCTCCACTGGGGCTCCAGGCTGGCACCTCCCCGAACACGTCCCTGCAGTCTTGTAAAGCATTTCTGCGTCACACTGGATTTGAGCTGGGACCTCACCGGTCCCAGTTTGGGGCTGGTCTGGTTTTCCCTCTCAATCCTTTCTAGGAAGCTCTTCCACACCACCCATTTGTGTCCAGAAATTCCTTGTTTCCAGCCTGTGTTTATTCACTGCCCATTCCTATCCCCTGTTCTAGAGCCAGCCCTGTCTACCAGTTTAGTGCTAACCCCTGGGTATGCACAGGTGGCACTCTGTTTTTCTTACTTACTGCACCAAACAAGACCAAGGTGTTGTTTTCGTGTTTTGAGCCTCCACAGTCCCCTGATTATCCCAGTATTTCACATTTACCTGCTCCAGCCTGACTTACTTCCTCAGGGTGCTGACACTGTTGCAGTGAGCAGTCCTAACAAGCTCTCAGTAGGGCTGTGGGCTGGAGCAGGAACATTTTCTGATCCCTGCTGGAGAGGCTTCATGTGCCAGAGCTCAGGAACTGTGCTGTGAATCCCCTCTCACAGCTATGGCTGCTGTGCTCATCCTCATGCCAGCCCGGCTCTCCTCCATCCCGACTCGCAGCTGCTCGCCTTCCAACCCCTGCACACAAACCACCAGCAAACACACGAGAAACGACCTGTCCCAAGACCCAAATCTGGATGAACTCCTCCACTAAATTGTTTCCAAGCTGCCTGCTTCTGCAGGAGCATAAAATTTTAGGGCCATGGAGTCGGGCAGCGCAAATCCTACCTGAGGGATTCGTCTGCTCCCTCGGTGGTTTCCCAAAGGGCTTAGGAACGGCACGGACTCACCCCGTGCGTCCTCTCCCTACTTCGCGAGTCCTTAAGACCTCGGAGTGCGCTTTACCCAACGAGTTCCACTTCACAGGGACCCTCTCCCCGTGCTGTGGGAAGAGGCTGGGGAAATGGGATCGTGCTCCAGAGCCACCCAAGCTCGGTGACGGCGGCACGGGCCCAAGAGCCACCACCGGAGCGAGCACTTTGGCCACGCGCCGTGTCCGGCGCGCACGAGGAGCCGACGCCTGCACGCCAGGAGAACCGGCTCAGAGCACGGCCCAGCCGAGCTGTCCTCTCTCCGATCCNTGGTGACGGCGGCATGGGCCCAAGAGCCCAAGAGCCACCACCGGAGCGAGCACTTTGGCCACGCGCCGTGTCCGGCGCGCACGAGGAGCCGACGCCTGCACGCCAGGAGAACCGGCTCAGAGCACGGCCCAGCCGAGCTGTCCTCTCTCCGATCCATCACAAACACAGCGGTGGGGACTGAGAAATCAGCAGAGGCCGCACAACACTGCCGAGCACGTGCGGGCTGCAACAGAAGCCACCCGGCTCTGCACCGAGCTCCTCCTTCTCCTGCTCCTGTCACCAGTGAAGAACTGCTTCAGCAAAGTGCACAGACCTCACAGGCAGCAGAGGACACCAGGAAAGAGCTGGCACAGGATGACGGGCTCCTGGAGGGGTGGAGAGTGGCTCCTAAAAGGGTGCATTGGAAAGGTTACAGCTGACCTCTGTCTTACTGAACATACCCATCCTTCCTGCTCAATAAGGCCATTATTTCTGGTTACAATTCTTGAATTGCAACATTTTTCACTCCTTCTAAAAAACCCCATACCCATGCTTTCTGCTCAACAAGGTGGATGCTATTATTTGTGGTTACAATTATTGAATCGCAACATTTTTGATTCCTTAAAAAGAAAAAAAATACCTATCCTCCTGCTCAACGAGGTGGATGCTATTATTTGTGGTTACAATTATTGAATCGCAACATTTTTGATTCCTTAAAAAGAAAAAAAATACCTATCCTCCTGCTCAACGAGGTGGATGCTATTATTTGTGGTTACAATTATTGAATCGCAACATTTTTGATTCCTTAAAAAGAAAAAAAATACCTATCCTCCTGCTCAACGAGGTGGATGCTATTATTTGTGGTTACAATTATTGAATTGCAGCATTTTGGACTCCTTATAAAAAGAAAAATACCTATCCTCCTGCTCAANCCTCATACCCATCCTCCTGCTCAATAAGGTGGATGCCATTATTTTTGGTTCCAATTATTGAATTGCAGCATTTTGGACTCCTTATAAAAAGCAAAATACCTATCCTCCTGCTCAACGAGGTGGATGCCATTATTTTTGGTTCCAATTATTGAATTGCAGCATTTTTGACTCCTTAAAAAGAAAAAAAATACCTATCCTCCTGCTCAACAAGGTGGATGCCATTATTTTTGGTTACAATTACTGAATTGCACCATTTATGACTCCTTAAAAAACCCCACACCTATCCTCCTGCTCAACAAGGTGGATGCCATTATTTTTGGTTACAATTATTGAATTGCAACATTTTTGACCCCTTAAAAAAGGCAGCCTGATCTTCCCTAACCATAATATTTGCAGAAAAGAAGGGCTGCAGCCTTCTTGCTACCTGCACAGGTAACTCCCTCACTGGAGGCAATAATGGGAATTTCTTGTTAGCAAAACAAAATTTTGTATGTGGNAAACCTCTTAAAAAAGGCAGCCTGATCTTCCCTAACCATAATATTTGCAGAAAAGAAGGGCTGCAGCCTTCTTGCTACCTGCACAGGTAACTCCCTCACTGGAGGCAATAATGGGAATTTCTTGTTAGCAAAACAAAATTTTGTATGTGGACTCTAATGAGATTAGTTAAGTAAAAAGGGAGGGTCTAATAATTTTTCCTTAAAATAACTGTTGTCTTCAATACATAGTTACAGGTAAAAGACAAACAGATTAGGAGATTAACTCTCCAGAGGCAGAAAAATGCCATCTGGTTTATGAATCATTTTAGGTATGACACTCTTCTTGCAGATGATACATCTTTTGACATACACAAACGTGTTTTGCTGACATAAATAAATAAATGTAATACAAATCATGCTTAAAAGCTGCCTTCCCTCAGAGAAGACTCCATAAACCCCCAAAGCTGCAACAGAACCCTTTGTTCCTTAATCAGGGCTAAGGGGTGATGGTTTTAAGCTGAAGGAGGGTGCGTTAATGTCAGATATTAGAAGAAAGTTCTCTGCAATGAGGATGGTGAAGCCCTGGCACAGGGTGCCCGGAGAAGCTGTGGCTGCCCCTGGAGGCCTGGCAGTGTCCAAGGCCAGGCTGGAGGGGGCTCGGAGGAACCTGGGACAGTGGGAGGTGTCCCTGCCATGGCAGGGGGTGGAATGAGGTGAGCTTTAAGGTCCCTTCCAACCCAAAGCATCTGGGATTCTAAGCCCTGCCAGGTACAGCCTCTGTGGCTCAGAGGCAGAGCTGGCCCTGAGACCCTGGCAGGCACAAGAGCTTACGGGCACAGCTGGAAGAAAGACACCACGAGGAGTCTTTACAGCGTTTACTCTGGATTTCAGCCTCTGCCCCCCTTTTCATGCTGCACCTCCCCTCAGCAAGGTAAGTCATTCCTTTCCAGCCCAGGCCATCTTTTTGTGCCAGGGACTCCTAGAACTAACTCGCCTTTCACTGCTGTAAATCATTACCAGCAGGAATGCTGAGTCAGGAATCCCAAGTCTGGAGCAGCTGAGCTGTGGTTAAAAACAAATCCATCGGCTTTCAAGACTTTCCCTGCGTTATCTGCAGGGTTTACTGCCTCGCTAGATGTTATTACATTATTTCAAAATCTCCCGCAAGGCGCTTCAGTCTTGAATGTCTCAGGAAAACACGAAGTTACATTTAACAGAAAACCACTGAGTATTTTCCTCAAGTTCACATACAGGAAATGCTATTGGGCAGAACGATGAACACAAACAGCTACTAGGAAATGATTACAGATACCTAGAAACAAGGTGAAGATTTTTCTTTTGCTCCAAGCAAAAAAACCTTGGCTCAGCTACACAATCATTTATATTAGAATCACAGACTAGGTAAGAATAACTTATGAACAAGATGAGAAACACTAATATCATTGCTACTACCTCTTAACTCATGTCTCTCACTTCATTGACCTCCAGGACAGATTTAGGAATAAACTGGCAGCTGGGAGACACCGAAGGCTGCTGTCTTCCCTCGACAGCACTTCCCAGCAGGATAAATGCTGGGATAAATTAGAGTATTACAATAATTGTAGCTGGGTACACATTTTAGGGATGCTGGCACAGACACTGACTGGAGGGGAAAGGGACTACATAGAGAACTTCCTGCTTTTGTCTTCCTATTGAAACCCTTCGTTCTGCCAGAAGGCTTAAACCAAAAGCTGTGCACAAAACCGCGCAGAGCACCTAGAGGCAGGAGCGTGAATCCATGGCATGGTTTACCATGGCATGGTTTACCATGGCATGGTTTACCAGGGGCTGTTTAGGTGCTGCTGCCCCAGCCCAGGGCGGCTCTGCCTTCCCTAAGGCTCCGGGGCTTGCACAGCCTGCCCAAGCGGGCCAGAACACCGCCGCTGCCGGCCACCTGTGGATTGGGGTGTTCGGCTCTTCTAAAAATTGAATTCGACTAAGACCCTGAATGCTGATTAGATCCAAGCCCCAGCCTAACCCCTCCGAAGTTACGTAATCCCCGAAATCCAAAAAGCCTTGAAAAGCTTAAATGTGACAGTGCCGGTGATGTCACGCTGCTGAAAGGTTTCCATGGAAACCACTCCTACCACTGCCATATGCCTGTGGCTCTCAGCACCGGAGCGCAGCATCCTCTGCACAATGCCCCCAACGCCAAAACCGGGGAGAACTGGAAGGAAACGGCCGAAGCCCCGCGGGTGCCCCGCAGCTCCCTGTGCTCCCCATCCCGCCACGCAGGAGCAGCAGCCAAGCCGGGAACGCGGCTCCGTGGTCACCACAGGATGACAGCCATCAGTACCAAGAGACCTCGTCCCCAAAGAGAACCCCCTGCAAGGGAGCCAGCCCCAAGAGCAGGCACTGCTTCCAAGCAGGGGACACTCAGTCCCGGCTCCCTTCAGCCCAGTGGCACGGCACATCCTCATCCTCATCCCCGTTGCCAGCTCCCGCCCCAGGCAGCAGCAGGGCCATGTGCCAGCTGCCCTGCAGGACGGCCTGGCAGCCTTCGCTCAGTGCCACCCCACACAGCCAGAGGGTCAAACCCATTTTCATCACAAGCAAGTTAAAAAACAAAACCAGAGAAAACAAAGGAACGGTCAAAAAGCATTCCTGAGTCCTCGTCCTTGCAGAAAAGAGCTTAAAAAGCTTTCCCAAACCTGAAAGCAACTAAAAGAACAAATCTGCTGGCTTTAAAAATCTCCTTTCCCCCCCCCACTCCTATTCATCAACCTTGCTATTCCCACATAACCGCAGCTGTAAGGCTTTGTGGTTTTTTCTAAGGAGTACAGCTTAATTTTCTGACGTATCTCTGACCGAGTTCACCCTCGCCCAGCTGACAAACTAAAACAAACGCAACAAATTAAACTTTGGGTTAACTTAAGATGCAAGCAAAGGGACAGCCCTTACGGCTTTATTTCCCTCAAAGAAATTGAGAAACTCACCCTGTTAAGGGGTTCTGCATTTTTAATCATCCTCTCTGGCCAGGGCACTTGTGACACGCCCTTACGTAAGGGCTGTAAACCGATTTCGTGTGCTCAGAGACATGCAGCAGCTCTGCCTGGCTTTGGTGCCCACACGTAGAGGGCACGAAAAGGCTGGGAGAGTTCAGCTCAGCCCAGCACTGAAGACTACCCCACCCAAGCACGACCTTACTGCAGATCACACAGATTGTGTCCAATGGAGCACGGACGACCAGAACTTCTGCTGCCTCCCTGAACGCCAGGTCCAGCTGAGCACAAGGGCCAGATCCTTCCTTACTGCGCTTACATGCCACCTTTCACCCTGGTTTTCAGAGGCAAATCCCCAGCCAGGGAGCAGGGGCATCCAAGATCTGCTCTGTCCCACATTTACCCTCCACAGCAGCTTCCAGCGGGAGGCTGAGCAACCCAAGACGGATTTTTTAAGAATGCATCACGCACAGTTTGGCGAAACAGAGAATAGTCTCAAAAAGGCTTGAGGGAAGCATCAAGCTGCTGTTTCCTCGTCTCCCATGAAAACCCTGCCAAAAAGCCTATAGCACAATGCAACAAAACCAAATTACAATTGTAACTTGTTTTTTAATTAAATGATTAGTCCATATTTTTGAGCTTAGCATGGATTCCCTTTTTTGGCATTCACAACTTTAACAGTTATACACATGTTCCAGCTTAGTTACCCCCGAACCATTATCCAAACATTACTATTTCAGGACATGCTGTGGGGCAAACGAACCCTTCTGGATTCGGGGCTGGCTGCTTTTGGGAGCACGTCCTTCCTGCCAACCACACAGGATTCACTCGAGTCCCCCTCAAAGACCTGAATGCCACCCTCCATTTTCCCCTCGGACACCACGCCCAGCAGGGTTTTGCTTTGCCTTTTCCCCCATGTTCTCCGCCAGGCCCAGCGCAGCTCCGCGGGTACCTTTACCACTAAAGGTGATAAAGCCTGCCTGGAAAAGCAACGAAATGGCCAAGCAGCACCAAGCACGACAAGGAGATTTTGGGCAGCCTCCCACGTTCGCCAGGCAGCCGACGGGAGCCTGTCCTGCGCAACTGCTCCACCGAGAGCCACACATGGCTCCTCTGCTCCCACCTCCCGCCCTCCCTGACAGCAGCCAGCAGCCCTGCAGAACTGCAAAGCCTCCCTCTCTGCGAGCCCTCCCTTATCGCCACTCGTTGTGTGCTCCTGCAGCATTCCCAGGGAACAGGACGCGGCATCACCCCAGGATTGCTAAAGGTCAGTCCTCGTTCCCACAGGAATGATGCCCAGGAAGGCTTGCAGCTTCTCTGCTTAACATCACGGTGTTGAAGCACTGCCCACAGGTCTCACAGCTGGGCTGGCTTGGTGGCAGCTGCATTTCGTTCAAATCCGTGTCACAGTTTCCGGCCAAGTCCTGAGGTAGCCAAGGGCCTGCTCCCAGGGAAGTCACTTCCTGACGCGCCTTGTTTCGAAACCCATGTTCTGAACTACAGTGACGTATTTTCCCCCACGTTGTTTATTTTCTTCAAAGCTCCAACCCACTTACTCCATTTGTTCCTAAGACAGCCCAGCTCCCATAAACCGTCATTTGGTGGCAAGTTCTTGCAGTTAGCAGGCAATATAATTACCTTGGAGCCTCCTTCTATAGCTGCACAATTCCTACAGCATGCCTTGTCCCAAAGAATGGCATACTGCTTACCCCGAGCTCTAATCAACATTCTTTCACTCACAAGCAAAAAGAAAAGAGAACAGCATAAAGAACCGTGTATTTCTCAGAAGGGTGCCTTATAAAAGAACTCTCTCAAAAATACCATTCGGCAGACTCAAAGAAAGAAAACCCACTCCTCCTCAGTTCCTCCCAAACACAGTGAGCCCAGTCAGGAAGCACTGCACGTGTCCCTTCTCTCTCTGGCCTCCACCAAGCCAGTACCTCCAGTGACAGAGAAGTTACCGACCGCTGGCAGTCCCCACGACCCAGCAGAGAGAGGGGCTTCCGTTGTCTTCGGGCACTGGCCACGAACCTGGTGAGGAGCACGAGGCCTTGCAGGAAGAGGGCTCACCCAGAGACATGGGCAGAAGAAAGCCAATTTATTGTCTGGCTGTTCCCTTACAACCAAATTGTGCCAACACCAGTGAAGTTCTTCTAGATCTCTGGCTAAGCTATCCATACAGGCTTTTCATACTGACTCCCGCTTACTCTTCCTCTAAATATTCAGGCTGGTAAATAAATGTTTTGCCTTCTCGAGCTAATGCATAATGTATAAATCAGCCCCAAACACAAAGAAACCTAAAAACAGTTCTCATAAAAAAGACTGAGATTTTTTTCCATAAACAACAGCTGGCAAACTATCTCACAAAAGGGCAAAAAAAAAAAATCCCACTTTGCCGATACATTTAATTGCTTCAGGATTTAATGCTTCTCCAGACTTGTGTGCTGCAGCCAACGTCAGAAACAAAGTGTTTTCTACCCAAAAACTGCAGCGGAACTATCCCCATCTCCCACTTTAGGACACACTGCCTGAGGAGAGCTGGAACAGCACAGGTTTCTGCTCAGCCGTTCCAGCCTTCCACAGGATCCCAGACCTTCCTCCCAGCCTCCTGAGGGGAGGCTCCAGGCTGGGAAGAGGATGCATCTCATGTGGCACCATCGCACAGACATCCTCGCTGAAACACGAAGATGAGGGTCTTGAGTATTTTCACCCAAAAATTAAAAAGCAGGTGAACCTATTCTGCTTAAATTTCCAGTGAACAAAACAGTATTACACAGAAGGGCAAGGAAATGTTCAAAAAAGAGAGAACAATAAAGGCGACAGAGGAAAGTATTTATTCTGACTTTCCTGTCACTATTTTCGCCCCCCAGAAGAGTGCAGAGGCACGCCAGAGTGTGTGTTAGCCTGGGTCAGCACTCTGAGGGCCGTCTCGCTGCGCCCACCGGTAAGCACGTCAAGAAATACAGACGGATTTGCCCCGACAGCCACACCTGAGGCTCCGTACAGAACCTCCCGGGCAGTTTCTGTTTACCCCAAATCTCAGATGACCTCATTCTCACAGACCCGGGCGCCCCCGCCCTTGCCGCTGTGCCATGCAGCTTGTCAGACGGGCACCACCACCCCGAACCATCCCTGAGCCTCCCACAGCCCATCCTGCCCAAGAGGGGAATCCGTGCACGCCGGAGAACCTCCCTTCTCTGCAGTTTCCAGCACCTCCAGGGCCAGGGACACAGAGCACAAACCTGGCAAGGCATACAGCCTGCCAGCTTCCCAGCACCATGCACGAAGCTCCGGTTTGCTTCACTTTTCCACACACTAATCACTCACAGCAACATCATTTTAACAGTGCACTTACTTCTTAGAGTTTTACAGATAAACTACAAAGTACGCGTTTCTTCTGCTAGTCCTGTGGGAGTAGAAAAATAAGGCAGTAAATTAAGCCTGGTCCGCTTGCAAACCTCCCTCTGAAACTGGGCAACAGGCTCTGCTTTAACCCCACCAGGACTGGCAGCACCCCATTTGTGGGAGAAGGGGATGGCGCCAGCCCTGTCCCCCAGAGTGACACCCCAGCTTCACCTGCAGAGCTCCCCCAGGAGCAGAGTCACCGGGGGAGGCTCTGCGGGACCAGCACCCAGGGGGCTGGGAAAAGGACTGAAAGCAACAGGACTTTTTCTAGCTCCACTGGCTGCAGGCAAGTCTGCACCTCCACTGGGAATACGTCAAGGGTCTGCAAAATCAAAACAGGGTGGGAAACTGACTGATAGCACACACCCCTAAAAGGCCATCTGATCCTGATTTATAGCCTCGAAGCAGCAGGGAATTTCCTACACGGAAAAATTTGCCAGGGGAAACATCAATCCTGTCTTCAGCTCCACTGTCCCTGGCTGGGCAGAGCGTTCCACGTGCCCTGCAGAGGAAACAACACTCTAACACGCGTGCTAGAACACAGATGCACACGTGCCTGCACACCAAGGTCTCCTCCAGCAGCCACCAAACACCACCAAGAGCTTCAAGGAAACTTGGCCGAGCAGGTTATGGGCAGTGACATATCACACAGCTCGGCCGTGGGCTGCTGGCTGCTCTCGGCTTCCCGCCTGCTCACCCACTTATTAATTCCATACTGAAGGCGGGTTAAATATCCCTGCAGGCCTTTCCCAGGAGACAGAGATTCAATCCAAACCATTCGGCACAGATGCAGTGGAGGTAGGGCAGAAGACGTGCTGGCTTTCAACAAAAGCTTCACTTGGAATTTACAGAGGTTTTTTTAAGAAAAAGTGAGTTGGGAAAGGCATGTCAAAAGGAGGCACCCAAGTGCAAGCAGAACATAAAATTAATTCAAGCACAGAGGCTGCACGAACAGCTCGATTCCCCCACTGCCAGCTTCCCCCAAGCACACCAGCGGTGGTGGCTCAGTGGAACTTTCCATCTCCCAGTCCAAGCATTTGTCAGCTCCTGCATCCTGATTAAATCTGTAATCCTGGTAACTGGGGATGGGGGAGAGGGCGAGGTGCAGCACTACCCACAGGAGCCTCGCTCCGCAGGGATCTCACAATCTCGCTCCAAGACACGGTTCATGGGACGGAATTTGTCTGCACTCCCCTGTCCACTGCTCTGAGCTGTCCTGACCGGTCCCTTGTCCACCCCTCAGCCCTGAGGGGCTGCCAGAGCCTCTGCAGAGCCTGGCACGGCTGGGGCACAATCTGCCAGACCTGGCTCCAGCTCCTGCCCACCCTGGGTGCCCGGGGCGGGGGCGCGGCGCGGTGTCCAGAAAGGATCCGGCAGCACAGCTGGACAGGCTCACCGTGCCTGCCCCGCTCGCCCCATGGCTGTGGGTCACTCCACTGCCTGGCCTTGTAGCCACAGCTCTCTTGCAGGCCCATCAGTGCAGGGATGCCGAAGTCACCACCACATCCCCAGCGGTTGCTATGGCTACAGCAAAGCTGCTGCATCCCTGCATGCAGCATCCAGCCTCACCGAGGGTCCTCGCAGCAACCAGTTGCCCTGGAGGACATCCTTGAGATCCTGCTTGCTTCAAGAGTGGCTCTGGTGTCCCCTCACAGCTAATCCATGCCCCCTCCTGCCCTTTTCCCCAGCACACTGGTGTCCTCTCAAGAGGCAGAGCTCAGCAGCTCTCACTGCGGAGCACAAAGGCTCGCACAGGGCACAGGAAACACTCAAATTCCCAGGGAAAATGAAACGCAAGGAGCTATTTCATACAGAGAAACCAGGTACTGACTTGTTAACTGGCATATGTGAGAGTAGACCAGGGAAGTGTCACTCAGTGCACGGGCCCAATCCCAGTGGCAAACACGCCTCACGCTTTGCTTACACTTTTCCCAGCAGCCTCCTCCCGAGGGAGCCATCCGTGCGGGGTGACAAGGCACAGGGCTCCCCGTGCCCCAGCCCACAGGACATGTGAACCCCAACTCCGCAGAGCCCTGCGGGAGTCGTGACAATGAATAATTAACCGCTGCTTTGTTTTCTAGTGAAATTCTATAGCAGTAATTATCTCTGTTTTAACACAAAATAATTATCGCTTTCTCCTCTCCTCCTCTTCTCCCGCCAATTAAGAGATGGGAAGACAGCACCTCTGGCTCCTGATTCCTCAGAGCCCTTCGGGGCTGGAGCTGCAGCGGTGGGAATCACTGGGATGCTGCCCCAGGCCGTGTCACTCCCACCTGCAGCAGGACACAGCACTGCAGCGCTTGGGTCACCGGGGAGTCACACTCACGGGGGAAGGAGCTAATTCTCCTAATTCTTCTGAGGCTTCTAATGAGCGCTAATTAGAGATGGCCACTCAGGCTGTCAGCACCTGCCCATCCATCACCAGGTGCCTGGGCTGACACTGCTCCTGCGTTCACCAGGCTGCGGCCTCAGGACTGTCCTTGGTTATCACAAACGCGCTGCCAGGACCGCTCACTTCTCTTTATCCCACCTGTCTTTCTCCTATGCACATACATATAAAAACAAGAAAAGGGTTTATTCCAAAGTATTTCCCCCTCCAGCAGAGAGGCACAACCACGACTGTGCAAACAACCTTGAGAGCACCTGGCAGATTCTCATCCGAGATTGTGCCCGCGGATGCGGGATGCTGCCAAGACCATGGGTGAGGACCGTGGCACTGCCTGGACGCTACTTTTGGTCACTGGCACAGGCACACAGTGAGCTGGAGGGCAGCAGTTCCCCCTGAGAGAGAAGCTGCCGGACAGTTCATGAAGCACTGGGGCAACTGCTGCCCCACAATCAGTACTTTTCCCTCCAAAGCACCAACATGAGCCTTTTAAAAGATATTTGACCCTATCCTGAAATTTTAGGGTATCTGACCATATCCTAAAATCGCGAAATTCAGGATGGAAATAAAACCAAATCTGAAAACCTCTGGATGAGCACTCACGGAAGGCCGAGCAGCCCTCCACGCTGGCGACACGGGGCGTGTGCCTGGTTTGAACGCTCCGAGCAGCGGGCATGCTGCTCTGCTACTCCCCACGCCCGCCTGGAGCGTGCCTGGAGCGTGGCCTGCCGTTTCAGGCGGTTCTGCATCGCGACGCTGGCTCGGCTCGCACCCCAAGGCGCCCAGCGGGGCCTGGCCCGCGCCGGTCCCTCCGCGACCTCCCAGCCTCCACCCCGCCCACGCGGGCCTCAGGAGCGCGCGGAGGAGCGACCATCTCTCCTTCTGCGTGGTTCCATCATACCCAGCACGGAAGATTTTGATCCCAACATCAGAGCCCCAGAAGAGCCTGGGCTGAAGGAGGAGCTCTCCGCCTCCCTGCCAGCACCAGGCGTTTTGGAACCTCTGGGGAAGAAAAATCACTCACCTCTCCGTTCCCTAACAGGGACAGCAGGGAAATGACAAAGGACTTGCACATATGGGCAACCGGTACCTAATCTGGGAAATTTTTTTATGCAGTCCATGGAAAAAGGCCGTTTTAATTAAATACTTTTATTTTACCCACTGCTGCACACTAAATCAAACTGCTTCAGCATTAATATAGAAAACCATTATTCTGTGCATGCATAAGTGAATTTACGCACGTGTCTGTATATAAAAACTATACAATTAAGCACTGCTTAAAATGCAGATGGCAGATGATAAAAACTCCATCCTGACTGCATTAAATCCTGACTTGGGATGTTGTATTTGATTCCTGGTCGTTAAAATCTAGCGTAAATGCAATGAAGTCAATGAAGCCAGTAATAATTTACACTCCTGGAAAATCTGGACCTTTGATTTTTAACTACTAACTACTGGCAAGAACTGAAAAACAAGCAACAAAAATCCAGTTTGCAACATAGGGCCAGATGTTATTTTTCTTCCTTTGCCGTAACAGCTCAGAAATACCAAATTTAAAACAGAACTCTAAGAAAAGCTTGTCCTGGATCTTAGAGTTACATCAGCTTTCAGCCCTGAAACTTAAATTAATGCTTGAGGCCCCCGTTTACACCTCCGTGTTCAATCTGTGAAATACTACAGACACACCAAAATTTAAAGCATGTGCTGATAACCATTTGGTCTGATTTCCTTCACTGTCAAGCTTACTCCCTCTACCCTTCCAGCATCAGAGAGAAACTTTAAAATAGCTTAGGAGAGATGCTGTCATTCATGTGATCTGATCAGGAACCTCATACTCTGTGTCCCAACAAAAACAAGTCACACATTTTACACGGCCTGGGGTCAACAGGCACTGAGGCAAATGACTTCATTCCCAAATTTCTTGGTACCGCAAGCCTAAATTTTTAGCAATCAAAAATTTACAGCAGCACAGATCTTCCTGGGGAGAATTAGGACATTTTACAAACATGCAGCAGTATCTTTTTAAATGCTAGGTGGACAATTTGCATTTACCACGGCAGGCGAATAATTCAGGTGTGCGAAAAAATAAACTATTCTGGTATCTGGCCAGACTAGAACATCTACATTTGGTACACCCTGCGATGTTACCGCAGCTGGGAGCGGCCATCTGCACCTCAGCAATGTCCCGAGGCAGCCAGAGTCACCAAGCAAGGGCACCACACTGACTGTCCCCAGCTGCCAACCCGAAACCCTGCACTGGTGCTGCCTTCCGCGCTCAGCGTGTGAAAATCCGAGAGCGTTTTCTTCCGAGAGAAAGGAGCGAGTCTGACTTGACAATTTTTTTTCACTGCCTCCTTAGAAATTCAGGTCACAGGCTTCATGGAAGACTTCTCAGATTACCAGAGTGATGCACAGCAGCAGCCTGGCATCCTCAAGTGTCAGAGAAGTAAAACCCAGTTCAGAGAGGTACAATGTGATATTTATTCACGTCTGAAGTCATGCTTTGTTTCTCAACACCTTTTAAAAGCAACAGCATTTAAAAGATTTGGAAGCAAGGGTCCCTTTTCAGTATTTTAAACCTCTCTGCTGCCTTTTCCACGACACACAATAACCAAAAGAGTAACCCAAGCTCAGTAAAAGGTCAAGGAAGCAAGTCTCATTCCTCTAGATACGAAGAACAAACAAAAAAAGTAACGGAGGAAAAAAGCCAAAATAAATCCAAAAACTGAGAAAATTTCTGGGCATTTTAAAGTTATTCCACAGGGGAAAAAATAATCATAAAAAAGGACACGGGGTTTCCCCGCTCCACCACTGGAGAGCTACCATGAATATGGGGCTGCACTTCTGACAGACTCTCAAACACCCTCCTCCTGTGCCTTTGACAGCAGCAGGCATATGAGTTCTGCTCCTTGTTCCCTACAAGGATCATTCCCTTCTTCTTTCCCCCTTGCCACCATTTCTCAAGACTATTAACACGATCCTTGGGTAGCCACCACCAGTTAACCGTGGCTGATCCTCACTCCCCACGCAGCGTGACACACGAATCTTCCCCCAGCGCTCTGCGAGCCCTCGGCGCACAGCCAGCCTGTGACAACACAGCATTTTCCACCAGAAACCAAATCAAAACGGGAACAGGCTCATCACGAGCATCACCAGTCGAGCAAACGAGTCCCAGTCTGAGAGATCCCCCCCGCTACAGGTGCACGTCCCGGCTGTGCGGCGGCGCTGAAGGCTGAGCCAAGGTTCTTTTCAACCACAACAAGAAGGGGTTTAATTACAGCTGCTTGATACGTGTGCAGTTATGTATTCTGGAAAAACCCATGGCGGCTTTCCGAGGAGGACGCTCTGGAGCTCACCGCCTCTCCTCTGCCTGCACGCCGTAGGGACAACGCTGGCTTTGGAGTCTGGGGTTCACTTTCTCCTTCTTTTCTTTCATCGGTGCAATAGAACACACCGAGGATGAACTGGGTAATAGCACTGCCACCTCTTGATTTCAACCACACAAGCTTGTATTATTTTTCTCCCTGAAGCTCTGGCTCTTGGAGTTGCACACATAACCACATGGGAACGCTGGCAAAATTTCAGCAAAAAAAGAACACCACTGGCTTCCTGCGTGTGCCCAGAGGGCCCTGTTCTACAGGGAACTGCATGGTTTTGGTCATCAGTTCAGCGTTTTCAAGCACCCAGCCAAAAGCAGCTGTTCTGAGCTTCCCCTTTGGCACACTGTCCAGGTACAGCCCTGCTGTAAAACACAGCAGGTCCTGCCTCAGAGCGAGGGTGCTCGGCTACCTGCTCCCCTGTACAGCAGCACAACTCAGCCACACTGGGGCAGCTGAAAAATCCTAAAGAAAATACTTGTGACCGCCTCTTACCGCTAAGAGATCCTACGACCCAGCAGTCCCACAAATCAGCCCAGCCCAGAAGGAGAACCCCAAGCCCAGAGCGCAGCACGGAGAAGGAAAACATCCACAGTTGTTTCTAACAGAGGAAGCCCACGGGCTCTGCAGGGAGAGCTCCAAACCCCTCAGTGGCCTTGCACATTGCCCTTAGCCAGAGGTGCAGCTGTTGGGACCCTTCCCAGCCAAATCCAGGGTCCGGGTACAGCTCAGGCACCGGCCCTGGGGCTCGGCCAGCGCCAGCTTTGGTGTCAGCACCAGAGCTCAGCGCCTCGGCCCCACCAGGAGAGCATCTCTCCCTCCTGGCTGCAGCCAGAGGTAACCCAGCTCCCTGCCAGCACGAGAACCCGGAAGAAATAAGCATGTTTTTGTTTTTATTTCTGAGGTTTTAACCCCAACATCGTGCTTTTCTGACGCTTTAGGTCTGAAGTTGACAAACAGAAGCAGAAGTTCAAGCAAATTTCTGTCAAATTCACCCAACTTACAGCTCAGTGAGAGAAGAACATCTTTTTTGCTGTTCCTCTAGGACATTTTGTTACTCAACTTACAGCAACTTATTTTCCTAACGTTCCCTCAAGTGAAAGCAAGGTTTGGCAACTTGCAAGGCAGAAACAAATTTGTACTTTTCATTTTGCTAGGATAAAATTAATTTTGCTTGAGGGAAGGCGACTTTGTTTTCTAATTGGATTGAGGCTCAAAGAGGAAAAGGAGAAAAAGGAAGAAAAGGAAAACAAAACACAAAATCACTCTTCCCACAGCATGCTGCGTCCGCTCGCGAGGAAGGCCTTCCGAAACTCTGCAGTTCTTGGGACTTCACTCTGGGCACGACAACTCAGCAGAACTCGGACCACCTGGAGGCCAGCACGTGCACAAGCCACGGCACAGAGGAAAGAGAGGAGAAAGCTCAGCTTCACCCAAGGGGCTCTGGGTTTGTGGGCTCAGTGCCAAAGGGGCTCCGAAGGCACGGCCACAAGCAAGCAGCCTGGAAGGGCGACCTGCTCCACAGCCAAGCACTACAAACCACATTACCACGAGCTACGACTCGCTGGAGAAATATTGATAAAGGAGAAAGCTGCTTTTGAAATAAGATGAGGAGATGTAAAGAATAATTGCACAAAAACGTCTTTGGCTGTTTAATTGAAACTCTTCTATGCCTGAGGGTCTAAATGAATACGCGGAGATCTTTTTGTTCCTGCAGCAATCAAATATTTCCTGCTATTACTGATAATGACTTTAAAACAGCACACTTAAGCAGGGCTGTTACTTTATTTTCAGCCTTTCCAAGGCGGGAGTGGAAGCAATAAGGCGGGGGAGGAAGGTGATGACAGCTCCTCAGAGGAAGCGTATGTCAGTCTGGTGAGGAGCTAATGAGGGCCGCCTCCAACCTGAACCTCAGACAGGTGACATCCCACCCCGACACAGCCCCAGAAGCTGGCACCTGCTGACGGCTAACCAGCCCCGTGTCTGAAATAGGAGCAAGCTCTGGAGCTCCTCCAGCGCAATCTTAGCTCTGAATCCGGCAGCACAGGGACCTGACCCGAAGCTCGACACTAAACCAGCTCAATCCTTTTTCTTGGCTTCCAGTGGGTGAATCGCGTTTCTGAGCAGGACTGGGTGAGTAAATGATACTTTCCCCCAATTGACACAAGCAATTCTCACTCCTTCCTCATCATCTTTTGCATGAGCTAAAACTGTCAAATGTAGCCCAGAATCACAAAGTGTTTCATTTTAACAGTATCACTACTTCTGTGAATAAACTCTGTCCAATTTTTCTGTCCATCTCCAGTTCCACACACCTTCATGTGGATACCACAGGGACGAGGGGATGGCAGGAGAGGCCAGGAGAGCATCTGCTGTCTGACAGCAGACACTGCCATGAGAAGCCACCAGAATCCAAGAGGGAGGGGACAAGCAGCTATGACTGCAGGGCCGGACGCTCAGAGGACAGGCAGCAAGAGGCTCCTTAGGAAAGACAGCAGGCTGCTCTGTGGTTCTGCTGCCACAGGCACTCAACACCCCCACAACCAGCCACAGGACCATGCCAGAGCCCACGATGAGCATTTCTCAGAAAAAGGTCAGAAAAACAGAACAAAAAAAATCCTAAAAAATGGTCTTAAGGCTGGATTCAGTCCATTTCACCCCTTCAATATTTCTACAGTTTTTGCTGCAAGGGCAAAGTGAGCAAAAGCCCCAGTGTCTGGAGCAGTTCTGATGATGAAATGACACCAGAGAGGCCACTGGATAAACCATTAGGAAATGAAAGCAGCAGTTGGCAAATGTCATGCCAGGCAGTCAAACGAGCCTGCAATCACCCGAGCAGCTAAAGAGCAGAGATCTTCCCTTTAGCACGTCAAGGTGCGATTACGGCCAGCACAGCACGGCAAAAAACCGCAACCCACTTCAACAGGAGGCATTCCACTTCCCTCCCGCAGCAGATGGGGTAAAACTGCTGTCTTGAACAACCCCCTTCTGCCTAGCTGCAAGGTGTTTATCCATGTTCATTTGGGAAGCGAGCAGGGAAAAACCAAAGTCTTTTCAGGCAGCGTTTCCCTCCCGACACCTGCCCAAGGGAAGGAGGAGCACCCGAGGGCCAACGCACGTGGTCCTGCGGGGATGCTGGGGAGGTTGGAGCTCTGCTGATTCCCAGGTCACAGCCGGCCCCCAGGGCTTGGTTATGCACCACTCGTGCATTATGCTCGGCAGCAGCACAAATTGCCCCAGTTTCCCCGAGCAGCCCTCAGAGAAGGCAAAGGCAGAGGTGCTCGGTGAAACCCCGCACTTCCCGACCGCTGTGGCACCGTGTGGGGCCCGATCCAGCGGCAGCACGGCCAGGGAAGGACTGTGCTGCCCTGGGGGCCGTGGGATCGAGCCTTCCACCAGCTCTGCCTGATGACCACAGCTACTGCTGTCAGGGCTCTCCAAGGACTCGAGCCACCCTACTCCTCGGCACACTTTTAACCACGAAAGCACAGATAACGGCACTTTTCTCTCCCGTGCTGCAGGATCGCAGGCAGCACCAATGTCATTCCCGACAAGCAATGTGCCCCTGCCCTTCTGCCAGCTCCTTCACTTGCTGAGCAGCAGAACTGGTGCATCCTGCAGGTCTCTGCAGCCCACTGAGCCCAACAGGTGCCTCTCAGACAATTGTACTGCAGGCCGGCCTAACATCAACATGCTTAACGGTACTTAACGTTATTTACATTTACACTGGGAGAAACCCAAACAAAATCGACAAAACCACGGGCAGGATCTTAACTCCGTTACTTTCGCTTCCTTTCTGCAGTACTTGACATCAGTTTCTACCGCAGAATGTCACATCGTGACAATTTCAAGAAGAAACAGTTATTTCACGAATCTAGGTATTTCTGCTTTCTCTCTCCTGAGAAAACACAATGTGCTCAGTAGTTATTGTTTTACTTTCTAAAAAAAGTGGGGGAAAAAACCCACACACCTCAAACAGGATCCCCCATGCTTCCTATTTGCTGAGGGCAGCAGGAACAGCTGCAATGGTGAGACAGAAGGTGCTGAGGTACCGAGCACAGCGGGGGAAAATATTACTGCCAGTGCTGATGTGAGGCTGCAAGACAAGGTCTGCACTGTGCCAGAGTTATGCAAACAAGCAAGAATTGAGTAAGAAGAATTTTTGTACCGGTTTTTGCTGTCTAAAAAAGACCATAATCATCCATCTGTTCAGAAATGTTATTAAGGATTACGGCAGAGGAAAAATTACAGGCAGAGAAGTGCAGCAAGAACTGTATTTGTTAGAATTTCTCCTGGGGCGCGAAACCTACATTAGTCTTGAAGAACAGAGAAAAACCTTTCCCCTCTTCTCCCTAAAACTTGAGGAAATGATAGCCAAGCTCTGCTGTTAAAAGCAGCGTTTATGGACTTAAAAGTAAGTAAGTCTTGGCGGTACAGACGTGAGGAAGCCAGCTGCAGGACCGAGGAGCTGGAGGCTCTTTGATTCCTACCTGGCTCAGTGCAATTTCTGACGTAGCGCTGCCCCCCATCCTCTGGGACGTCAGTCGCGTTCTGCTCACGCGCTTGCAGCAGCTGTCGCCCGCTCCACTTGTCGTCGTTTTCCACAGAATAGCCCAGGGCATCATAACCTGAGGGAAAAGAGCAGTAGATACATGAGGAAGGGCAACTCCTGATTCTGCTCCTGGACGCCTGAAGCAGCCAAAACATCTGCACTTCAAAAATCCCATGGCTCCTTGGGTTTAAAAGAGCAGTGTTTCTAAGCCCGCTGCAAAGGGACACTGCCAGCAGCTCCCCATCCCACGGGAGCCAGGTGCATTCCTCCACAGCTTCCCAAGTTCATCCTAGAGGAGCATCCCTGCTTTCCCACCCAGCACCACCTCGCCTCTGACTCATTCCCACACCTCCACGCTTCCGGTAACAAGAAATATCCACCAACAGGAGGGGCATGACTTTGTCTCACCGCCTTTGACTCACCCCTTGCCCTGCTCTGCCCTTCAGCCTTGCCTTGGTGCTGCTAAGTGAAACTCTGTTTTAGCTGGATGACTTCCACAATATTCCTGGCACGAGCCTGGTCAGCCCTGGACATGCCATGTCTGCCTAATCAGCTGGACACACGTGCTCATGTGTCAGCTCCACGCCTCCATGCTGGTTCAGATTCAAGGGAGGAAGGAAAAACTCTATTTTTTTTAGGCCAGAAGGTATCCACACACCAAAACAGCCCTCTTGCAATGGACACCTTGCAGCCCTCCAGTAACAAACAACACTGGAGAAGGATTTCCTCCACCCATCCATCTCGTTCCCTCCAAGGAGAACATGGGCCCTCTCACGAGGACTTCTGAATTATTCCCAGTTTTGTCCACCACTTTGGAAACAGATCACAAGCAAAAAAGCAGTGGGACAGAGATTCAAATCTTGGGCCAAGGTCTCAGAGGGCGATTAAGCACAAAGGAAGAGGTTCTCTGCAGGTCCCAACCCTTTTGTTAGCTTTCCTGGCACATCAAGGGGAGAGAGCTGCCCAACCTGAGACTTGTCCGCCTTGCCCGGATCAGGCTCTGCTCAGGCCGCTCCATGTCACGCTAGCAGCCAGGAGGGAATGTTTGGGAAAGGGCTGCCTGGGAGCCTGCATCCCAGGCCACCAGCAGTAACTGGGACCAACGCTCCCAGGATACACGGGAGTCCTCTGCGTGCATGTTTGGGGAAGCAGCCTGAAGCACTCCTGTTTTCTAAGCAAAAAAGCCCCATTTACCTTGCTAAACCAAATGCCATCATTTGAAGCTTCAAGCAGCTTGTCCTTTCAAGGCTTTAGGAATGTTAGAGAACGGAATTTGCTGTCAGTTTAGTCTGTGAGCACCAGTAAGATTAAGCTGATGGAAGCAGACTGCATTTCCAAGGAGCACAAGCCATAATGCAGCATCAGGAATCTCCCACAACAACAAACACTCCCCAGCAGCCTGAGCAAAGCAGTTTCAGTTCCACATACGAGCTGCTTTCGGAGCAGAGGAACTCTGCTCCAAGCAGGCGAGGCTTCTCCGTGTCCCTGCATGGAGCAGCAGCACGAGGGAGCACACAGGGAGTGCCACGGGCCGGAGCTCCGGCAGAACCCCTCCTGCTCCCTGCGCTCTGCCTCTCTCGGGTGGCAAACTCTTCCGAGCGAGGGGTAAAGAAGAAGAAAGTCATCTAAGGTGACTCTGGAAGGGGGAAAGCTTAATTTGGCAATAGAAGTGTTTATAAAGGCTACATCCAGCACTGACAAAAATCAGCGTAAATAGCAGCGGACCTGGTCCACGGCCGAGCTCGATGGGACCGCTGTGACCGCCACCAGGAAAAGCTCTCCTCTGGCACTCCAGGTCTGAGCAGGGCCGGCTGTCCCACAGCAGAACTTGCAGCCCCCCACCCCCAAAATCCTGCCTAGGGCACCTCCATTCTACAACACATTTCACTCAACAGAGCAATAGAAAATAGAAGTTAGAGGTGAACCTCTTCCAAAGCTTTGGCCTTCCAAGGATTTCCCTGGGGAAACAGGGACACGTTGAGATTTTAACCCTGCTGACAAGGACACTTGGTGACACATAAGAGGGTCCCTGTTTCCCCACGTGCTGGCACCAGTCTCCTCACGGTGTGGCAGAGGCTGCTCAAGGCCTGCCCTGCTTTAGGTGTTGGCAAGAGGCACGAGCACCAGGGCCATCACCTGAGCCACAGCATCCCACAGCGGGGCTGCCAGGCCACCACCACCACAGCCAAACTCATCTTCCCAAGGAAAACTTGCCAAAAGAAAGCTGGCAGCTTTCTTTCTCGAATGTAGTTATTCAGGACTGGGTGACTTTTAACGGGAACCACAGTAAAGAGGTTTTTTCATTTTCTCAGCAGAGGTAAAGACTGCTGAGCTTCCCACCTTAGCTACAGTGCCATTTTGGGCAAGCCAGATGGAACACTTTTCTTATTAACGTTCTAGCTGCTGGCTTTATACTAAAATAATACTGTGGCATCCTCTAAAGCTTTGGTACAATTAAGAATTTTTCCAAAGTTCTGCACCATACGTATTTCAAAGTGAGCGAATTACTTTTTTAAGCACTGAACGTTGCCACAAGGTATTTTCCACAATTCCAATTACCCAGCACCAGTTTTACATTACACACTCGGAGCCCAGGTTCTGGAGAGCTTTACTTGCGCTTCCTCCCGGAGATATTCCCATGGACAATAAGCACATGAGTCATTTTTCCCTGTCTTTGTGCCGGCTCTGCATTTCATAACAGAACTAAGACAATGCAGACGGTGCACTTCCAGCGGCCGTGTCTCTTTACATAAGACAGGGAGCACACGAGTGTGTGCTTGCTGGAGCTCCTGCCCCTGCCAGGCTGGGGTGGCAGCCTGGTGGGCACGGCCTCTCCAGCAACCCTGCTGACCTGCTCCACCTGTGATCACAAAAATGAAGTGGAGTGGAAAGAAGAACTGATGAGACTGCTCAGAACTCCCGAAAAGGCTCTGTGTGTGACCCAGATCTCCACGTGGGAACTCAGGAGCTCCTTACGCTATTCCAGATGGCTTTGGCCGGAGTTTACAACTTTCAGTGCTGCAGAAACAGAGCCAAACACATCCTGGCTGCACTTCCCAGCATGAAGAACACCACTTTACTATGCCAAACAACATCCCCAAGTTCCCCAATTGCACTCTGATCTCACAAGTGCATTTATTTTTGGCACTGAGGCACAGGAATTCCAACAAGATGGAACAGCAGCAAAACCTTGGAGCAAACACCCAGTTTCTACAGGGGACAAAGCAGGCTGGTGTGGAGATGGGGGTCCCACGGGACAGGGAGGCCTTTGCACAGCTGGCCCAAGCAGCCAAATGAGACAAGAGCACCCAAACCCAGCGCTGGAAAAGAAACTCATCCACTGCAGTAGAGGGTTCGGCCCAACAATGCTGAAGTGAAGAAAGGCACCGAAGATGGAAGGTGCTCATGAGCAGACAGCTGGAACATGGAAGAGATGACGGGCAGGGGGCTGGAGCA
>VWPU01012205.1:0-47319 GCA_013398955.1 Callaeas wilsoni
CGGCGGCGCTGCTGGCGCTGGGCGCCCTGCTCGGGGCCTGGCGCTGGGCCGGCCCACGCCGCCGCCGCCGCCTGCAGCGGGTCGGGACGGTGCTCAGGCTCTTCGTGTACCCGGTGAAGTCGTGCCGGGGGGTGTCGGTGCGGCGGGCGCAGGTGACGCCGATGGGGCTGCGCTGCGGGGAGCTGCGGGACAGGTAGGTGGGCCGGGCCCGGCGCGGAGCTCCGGCTGGGCCCTGGGGCCTCCGCGTGGCTCCGCGGTTGGCAGGTGTTTTCCTGAGGGCCTGGGAAGGAGCACCTGCCGTGCGGGTGCTGCCGAGCCCGGCATTTACGCTGTTGGGCGCCTCTGTGTGCCGTCCCGCCGCAGGTTCTGGCTCGTGATCAGGGAGGACGGGCACATGGTGACGGCTCGCCAGGAGCCGCGGCTGGTCCTTATTTCTGCCAACTGTGAAAACGGGCACTTAACCTTGGAGGCCGCGGACGTGGAGAAGATATGCGTGCCTGTAAAGCTCCCTAAGGAAAACCCCATCCGCAACTGCAGGTACTGAGGAAAGCTTCTTCTCTCCCCGTTCCCTCTCTCTCAATACTGTCTTTCTCATGTGCTTTTCTTTTCAAGATTGTGTGAGGCTTCGCATTTTCTTATGCAGAAATTGGAGTGTAAAAGTTCAGAACCTGTGTGTCTTTTCTGTGCGGGTATTTCCGACCATGTGCTTAATGGAGATAGACTTCAAAACAGAGCCCCTACTGACGAGACAAGGCATAGTGGTGTTAGTAGGTTTCGATTAGCTCTTAGGAAGAATTTCTTCACTGTATGGGTGGTGAGGCACTGGCACAGGTTGCCCAAAGATGTGGATGCCCCATCCGTGGAAGTGTTCGAGGTCAGGTTGGACGGGGCTCTGAACACCTTGATCCCCTAGCCTATGCTAGGGAAGTTGTCCTAGGTGGTCTTTAAGGTTGCTTCTAATCCAGACTGTTCTGTAATTCTGTGAAATCATCTGCCATTTGTTACACAGGAGGCCAGGAAGGGTTGTCATAACAGAAGCTCTGCTTTTAATCTGCTAAACACTGGTGAAAGCAAATAGCAGGAAAAGATGACACAGTATCAAAGACCATGTATTACACATCTGCCAAATGAACTGTGATCTTCTGTCTTCATAGAATGTCGTGTTTGCTTGCTTGTTTTTACTTCTAGTGTTTTGATTTTTGCTTAGGTGAGCAGTTGTGTCTCAGAGCCTCAGTCATGCACTTTGGTATGTCTTGATCCCAGCTACTTATGTGTGTCAGCATTTTTGGATTCACGCTGGCCATTCAGAGCTGGTGAGATGTTGGACTTTAGATTCCCTGACCCCTGTCTTTAGCCATTTAACTGAGGTGCCTCAGTTAAAGACTTGGTTGCCCAAGGCTCACCCTGAGGTCACAGGGGAAAGACGAGCATCCCAGGGACTCAGGGCATTCCCTGTAGGTGCTACCTCAGAGGTGGGTGGGTTACAAACACTGATTTAGCTGTGTGCTTAGAGTTTTGTTGTATGAGTGCAGGCCTAGTGATTTTATCCATGTATAGAAATCCATGCTGGAAAACTGCCAGGCAGAAGTGGAAAACCTTTTCTCTGCTAAAATGTCAATTAATATGTAAGTGTTTAGTAACTGGTGTTAGCTCCTACAGAGTTACTGTAAGTGTTTGTTCTTTGGATAGCAGATACAGTTAATGCACCAGCTGCTGTAATTGTCACTAAAAGAGTGATGGCAAGGAACTGCATTTGCTTGCTTTTCACATAAATCTGTTGCTGTGGAAACCCTTGATCAGCATAGCTCAGGATCTCTGTTTATACAAGGCAGGTGCAAGTTCCAAATGGTAGCATTTCTCCAGGAGAAATGGAACAGGCTTTTACAAGCCTGTGCATAAGGCCTATATGTTAGCCAATGGCACATGCACTGCAAAACCATGCAGTTTGCAAGGTGTCATTTTCCTAAAATTTGCTGTGCCACTACAAAAATATTTAAATAGCCTAATACATTGCAGTAATGAAAAGTTAGCTTGGATTTTCAAGTTTTAGATCTCAGTGATTTTTTTCTTCTGGTTTGTTTTCTTTTCTTTCTATGCCTTAATAAACTTGCCTTCAGATGGGTTCTCACGAGAGCTCATGCCCTGCAGGCTGGAGCTAGAGCAGTGCCTTAGTGCCTCTGTCCGCATACGGCTGTGCATGTGCTACTCTTGAAAACTGCTCAGTCCACTTGCAAATTTTACATGGGTATTTAAAAATCCTGTGCTTGAGAGAGTCAAATATTGGACCAAAGCCATTGTATAGGTACATTTTCTGCTTGTTCAAATGCTAGAGTGTTTCTAGAACCCTCTGGATAAGAAACCTCATGTTCTTCATTTGCGGCCTTTGTCAGCGCACGTTGTAATGCTTAAATTGTGTGATCCATTCTCATGGATCCCTACAGCACTGAGTGCTAAGGATAGATCTGTTTTCTGAGTGGAAAGCAGTAGTGTTGGAAGCTGTAAGAGCCTTGTCTCTGTTGTCCTGCCAGTCAGAAGGCATGTAGGAGCTGTGGGATGGAGGGAAGAGAAAGGCAGTTGAATGCTGTCTGGCCCAGTGGCGTTTAATCCTGGCCTGTGTCACAGGGTAGGCACAGGAGATGGAACCAGGGATGTTGATACCAGCACCTTAATGATCGCTCCCCCAGATGAGTAAAGAAGGGCTCCTAGGAGCTGGGCTCACTCTAGATCAACTGCGTGGGCATCTCAATGCTTCAAACTGTCCAGAATTTGATTGCAGAGGTATGGGAAACTGCAGTGGATTTGGGTTAAAGTGGCTACTTTGAATAGTGTAACAAAACTCTTCATGACTGTTGTTAAAGTTTATTGAAAGGTTGAGTCAAAGTTCAGCTTTTCTTGCCAGGAAAATGTTCCTTGCATAAACTTGTTTGTGTTCTACTGGCAGTGGCTTTTTGTGCCCCATGGACTTGGTTTTCAGTACAAATCTTTAACATCTCTTAAGATACTGAGCTATTCTGTGTGTGAAGTCTGAGCTGAAGAGTCTCACTCATGTCTTGCTAAATTTTTACGGCACTAAAATCTGAAGGAAACTTTCCTTAACAGTTACAGACACTTTTAATTAGTTACATTTATAAATATCAGTTGTAGTAACTAATCACATCCTTTCAAACTCTCATTCATTTTCTGAAATAAGTTACCTTTCAGCTGATTTCTCAATAGGAGTCATTTGGTGTAGCACTCGTGCAAATGCAAGAGCAGACCCTTTTTTTCCTCAAAGTAGGGCAAACAGGTAGATTTGTTACTGTCACTGACCCAGCAATTAGCTCTGGGCACCTTAACACTGTTTCAGAGCTCATTCTTTCACCAGCTGGTATTGTCTGGTCATGTCCATGTTCCTTAGCTCTCAAAACACAGGGGTCACAAGGAGATTGCCCATTGGGAATGATTTGGTTTCTGTATATTGCTACCACTATTAAAACATGTTGTTTGCCTTCAGATAATAAGCCTCCTCAAACCTTCGTGTTTCCAGCTAACTTGCCGTTGTGCTGTGTCTCTCCAGGGTGTTTGGACAGGATATCCAAGGCAGGGACTGTGGCGATGAAGTGGCTGAGTGGATCACCACCTTCCTGAACTCAGAGCCCTGCCGACTGGTGCACTTTGAGCCCTCCATGGTGCCAAGAAAGTCAAAGGACTCTATAGCCCTTTTCCGAAACACAGATGAGGTAAATGAATGTTCTTTTTCTCAGGAGTGTGTCCTTTTAACCATTTCCACCAATGCAACAGAACCTGCCCCTTCCTTCATTGGTGATTGAGCCCTGTTTAGCAAGGTGTGCCATGTGAGTACCATGTGAGTATTCTTCTCTGAGGTGACATACTTAAATATTATTTCAATTTGGTTTTAAACTATTGACCATTCACAGCTAAAGAATTTGAAACTGATACTTGAAGAGGAACTATTACATTGCAGAATACCCTTCCTTTTGTGTCTCAGTGAATAGAAAAAAGTTACATCTTTAATGATGTTTTGGTGGTGTAATCTGTCCTGCATAGAAAGACTCCACTCCCTAACTCTTTAGGTCTGGGACTGTACTGACACAAGTTGTGTTACTTCATATTTTATTTAAAGGAATGCTGTTTAACCCAGGCACCTTATAGCTGTGGGCCTAGGAATTAAAATCCAAAGAAAGTTACAGAGGTTTTGTCTCTCTCTTTCTATGAAGAGTCTTGAAGGTATATTAGAGAAATATCATAGAAAGGTATGGAAAGGAGATGCTGTGCTCAGACATCCTCATATCATTTTCGCCACTGATGCCCTTCTTTTTTTCTGAACAACTCAGGTTTGAAGAAGATGGTTTGAATTGTACCTGATGAGTGCAAGGTTTTTAAACAAATTAAAATTGTACCTTGCCTTAGTGATGTTATTGTCTATAGGGCATCAGTGTCTTGTTTGTTGTTGCACAAAGAGAAGAAGGTATATTCAGTTACAGACTTCTATAGATATGCATTTGTTATGTAAGGCCACTGAGACCAATACAAACACAATGTTTCAGCAAAAGGAACACCAGGTTAGGAGGGGTGATGTTCAGGAATTGTAGCAAGAAAAAAAGGCAGAATTTTTTGGATAGTTATTTCAATACTCATCATCTTGTGGTTGAAAGGCATGTACAAGAATGGAGTAAGAATAATATAAGAGAAGGACAGTAGGGTTAACACTAAAATTCTTAGTAAAATATTTCTCTTTTTGTTTTTCTCCCTCCACCTCTGTGGAACTCCACTTCTTGGCAGTTTAGAAGTTTTCGAATACTGTTCATTGGCCTTGTTTGCTAATATGGCCCTCTCACTGCCCAGGCATCCTAGACTGATGAATGGGCAGCTGTAATTGAGTATTGCTGTTCTGGATGTGGAACTCCCTCTGGTGTTGTGATAAGGCAATTTGAGCACACACAAATTGCCATGGTTACTGAAATAGGAGAGAGCGTGTTGTTTTCCTTGTTAACCTACTTGCAGGAAAAGCAGAACCTGAATGGAGCAGCCTAAAAGGTTCCAACGCCTGTCTTTTGCCATGCAGTCAGTGACTTTCCTGCCATGCTCTTACAGCAGCCTAAGGATTTGGTGGTGTTTGTTTCTGTAGGTTGCCTATCCCGACTGCAGCCCGGTCTTGATCATCTCCGAAGCTTCAATGGACGATTTAAATACCAGGCTGGAAAAGAAAGCTAAGATACAGAACTTCAGGCCAAATATTTTTGTGACAGATTGCACTGCTTTTGAAGAGGTAAAATAACTGTCTTAAATGACTTTTTGAAGGCTTGGTTGTGTTTCTTTGTAACTCCGTTTCCTTGTGTGATGGTGCCTACAAGGGTGAGGAAAGATGCTATTCTGTACTTTTTACAACTCAGACAGATAAAGCTTCGGCTCACATCAATGCACGTGAAACACTGATGGAGGACACAGGTCTATGAATGAGTATTTCTCAGATTGAAGAAGTTCCTAAAGCAGGAATAGATTTTTATCTTCCAGGAGGGTTTGCAATAGAAAGCTTGTGTAGATGAGAAGCGAAAAACTTGCTTCCACTAAAAATTTCCTTTCTGCAAAACTGTTGATTTACCAGAGGTCACAGGTCAGATTATCACCCATAGAGTAAGAATAAATTGGTTTAGGTTCAGTGCTTCAGACAAGTGCATGTCGCAGAACAGGATTCTGAGTCTCTCTCTTCAGATATAATTATTAGTGTGTCCTGAATTGGATAAGTGCAGTGATAGTAGAGTTTTCATTGAAATATACTGTAATGTAACTCTCCATATTTTGAAGGTGCAAGTAAAGGTGATCATCTGGAATGCTGCAGCTTTTTGTGAATGACTGTACCACTCCTGGAAAAGTGGTTGCATGTGGGTGTGTCTAATCTGTGCCTAATGTTTTCTTCCCTCAGGACACCTGGGAGGATATTGTTATTGGTGATGTGCAGATGAAAGGGACCGTGTGTTGTGGCAGGTAAACACTGGAGACCTTCATTTTACATAGGAACAAAGAGGTTTATGATAAGAAGCCCTGACTGATTTGGCTCTGTCTGTCGTTTGCAGGTGTATTTTAACAACTGTTAATCCAGACACTGGGGTCATTGACAGGAAGGAGCCCTTGGAAACATTGAAAAGGTTATAAAAATACCACTGTTTCTTAGACTGTGGGATAGGATTTGGGCTAGACTCCAGCAGGTGTTAGACTAGTGTTTTAAAAGTGGTTTGAAGTGTGTGTGGGACATAATAGTGTAGTGTAAAAGTCTGCATATATTGGCTTCCAGTCTACTTCTTGCAATTCTATATGGTAAGAAAATTCAGGAAGTTCTCTTCTTTCTTGCAAACTTCACATTCCCTGTCTCTTTCATATCTACTGTGGGGAAAGCTTGAGGTAACAGGTATTTAAGGTATCTAAAGGTCTAACTTTACTTCTTTGACTTTTCTTTTTATAAAGATTTTTGGATATATATTAAACATGAATGTGTGAATACAATCAGGCTTTTTTCCCTCCATTTGAACTGCTTGGTTCTCTTAACTACAATATTTACTTAGTTTTTAGCCTAGTAAGATGACCAAAACAAGGCATCGTTATTTGCATGTCCTCTCTTTCATCACTGATATTTTGATGTTTAGGTTTTGCTACCACTGATTCTAAAGAAAGGCTTTCTCTCTGCAGTTACCGCTTATGTGACCCATCTGAGAAACACATTTACAAAACCAGCCCTCTCTTTGGGAAATACTTTGCTGTTGACAAAACTGGAACGATTCAAGTTGGAGACCCTGTGTACAAGATGATCTGGGAATGAAAGAGACTTTGATCAGAAGATGCTTTTTTACTTTGATACGCAGATTGTTTTTTCATGTACACAGTCACCAGCATAACTACTTCTTCTTCTTCCTTGCAATATTTTTTGTGCTTTTTAAGGTGCAGGAGGTTCTATGAGGCTGTGAAGTGCTAGTCATTTCAAATCATGTAATCTACTGGCATACCTGTAATAACCACATCTTTAGTTTTTCTGGAGGCTGTGGTAGGGGAAACTGATCCAAGACAGACTTCACAGCACTACTGTGAGCATCACACCTCCTAAAATTTCATGTCAGCTGCAATATCGGAATCCAGATTTATGTACAAGAGTTTGCATTATGTGTTAGATACATTTAGTGCCTATACAGAACCACAAAAACAGTCCTGCCGAACACAAACTATGTTTGTCACAGAGCTGCCATGGAGTGATCATGGAGTGCAGATGGCAGGTCTCTGTTTCCTTCCTTTGGTCCTAGTCCTTGCTGGATTGTACCCTCCTTTGGTCCTAATCATCTTGCCTTGTCTGTGTCCGAAGGCAGTTTTTTGCAGTGTTTCTTTCTTTGAAGCTGTTTCCTGAAGATTGCTACTGTCTCTTGAGACTGGACCAGTATCAGAAGGAGGATTGTGAGCTGACTAAATGGTAGTCAGGTCTAGAGGCAGAGGTGCCAGGTAATGATGTGTAAGGCTGTGAGTTTGTTTAGTTTGTGACCTCTGCTTGACAGTTTGAACAGTCAGCTTTTTCCCCTGGGAAGCATACCATAACACTGAGGCTGTAGAGTAGTGATGCATTTGCTAACATAGCAGTAGAATTTCCAGTTTGACTAAAAGAACGGGATGTTCACTGTGTCAGAGACTTCGTGCCCATTGGAGGGGAAGAAAAGCCGTAGGGAGTGATCTGATGCTGAGCCTGCCCTGTTCAAGCTGCTGTCCAGGCCAGTATTGTAGGGCTCATGCACAGCTCCTCTCTGGCTCAGTGAATCCCTTTGTGTAGAAAGTTAAGCTGCTAACCAGATGTTTGGGAAGCTGCAGTTTGAGCATGTTAATATCCTTACTGGTTCTGCATTTAGATCTCTGGTTGTCCCCCAGTCCTGCTCCAATCTAATCAAAATGTCTGTTTGTAGGAAGCTGATAATTATATTTTCTACTGCGTAAAACAAGGGAGAAAACTAGTTGAATTATGGCAGTGTTATCTTTTCTTTAAATGTTATATGATTATTATTTTTTAAAAAGTGGCCTCTAGGACAAAAGCCAGCCATCTTTCGAATGCTTGTCTGCTTGTTTCTTTTTTATGAATTATAAATTTGGATAGAGTGTTGCCCTAGCATAAAAGAGGAATCAACGTAAGTGTGAGGAAGGAAAAATATGATCCAATGCGATGTTTAGATTCTTCATTTTCTGTTTTAAGTATGAAAATGAATTTTGATGCATGTTCACAAAAACTCAGACCTGTAAAATGAAGAGCTGTTGACCTTTGAGAAAGTGCAAGTGGATATATGTGGCAAGCCTGAAGCAATCATGTAGGGGAAATAGTTTTCTGTTATTTGTGAACTCAGAGTTGCTCTGAATGCCATTTTGTCAGCAGGCTGCTCGGTAAGTGTTAAGTTTTCCTGGGACAGACAAGTGCCCACTTTGAAGTGCATGTTGCATATTTGTGTATTGTTATGCCTGATGCAGCAACTAGTGGGAAGAAGTGAGAGAAAAAGCATCTTTTGAAAAGCAAAAGAATTCTGGGGTTCTTAAAAAGCACGTGTTGGAAGTTCTTAGTGGTAGAAGCTGAAAGCTTGTGGAATTCCTAATGATATTATTAAGCACAGGCAGCCTGCTGGCCTGCCAAAGCAATTAGTTAAGTGTGTCTCTTCATTAAGTCAAAGAAGTGGAAGGAAAAAGCTGATTTTTTTGCTTCTGGCCAAACATATATTTTCCACTGTTGTTCTAGCAGCACATCCGCATTTACATAACACAAATTGTGTGGTATAGATCCTGTTGCCTCTCATTAGGTGGCTGTCAATTGGGATGATTTGGAAATGGAGCTGTCTTTGCAATGAGAAACTGCCATCTGCATTCCTGTTTCAAGAGGCCGTAGATCTAAACCCCTGATTTACTCCTGTAAAGCCTCTTAGCAGAATATGGCTGGAATCCTGAAACAGGTATGCACCTGAGTGCAACATGGTTCACAGATGACACTTAAATCAATTATGTGGCCGATTTGTGAAGCTGGCAGCATGAGTTAGAACATTGCACTATCAATATCTTCAAGTGGCTGTTCAATTGCTATAACTGTAGGAATTGTGTTTGATGTTGTTTAAACAATTTAGAAAATTAACTGAAAATGTGTCAATCATAAACCACTGTTTTTAAAATTGTGTACTTAAAAATGTTGATTGTTTTCTTAACTCTAGAGGAAGAAAACAAAAGTATAAACTTCTAATGAATCAAACTTTCTTAAGATGTAACATTTGTGTGCTTTTTTTTTTCCTTTTTTTTGTTTTCTGTTTCAGCATTTAATTTTGACTACTGTTTCCAGGATCTCATATATAGTTAATACTGATGATTGTCTTTTTTAATCCTACCTCTGAGTTCTGGAATATATGCAGTTAACCAGGGGATATGTGTAAGAGAGCGGAACCATCAGATATAAGTGGTCATCAGACTCAGTTTTGCAACCCTTATGATCTAGATGATGAAAAAGATGTTTACAGACTACCTTTTTTTTCCAGAGATGTATGATAATAGGGAAGATGGGTTTAAAAGTATAGAAGTTTACTCAAGTCAATGCAAGGTCATGTCTGAGTATAATACCAAAACTTTTTTTACAGCATTTATTGTACCTGTAGTTCTTGCAGAAGAATATGTACAAGAATGACAGTTGTTAAAAGCAGAAATTTCTGGGTTGCTTAGGATTTGTGGTGGGTACATTTTCAGACAAGTCTGCTCTCCTCTCAAAAAGCCCAAGAAAGATCCTGCTTCTGCATCCTAACAAGAAAGACAGCCTCCCAAAGGCATCCTTCTGCTGCTCTGTATGAAGACAAGAGATTCATGGATCTTGCCTCTACAAATGGCAAAAGTTTCAAAAAGGGCTTCCACAGGGTGTTCGTTTCTGGTCTGTCCTAGTACCTGAAATTGCGTTTTTCTCATTCAAGATACATAAGAAATTCCCTGTGCTGGGTAGCTGCAGGGCTGAGGACTACACATGCAAAATCTTTGTTTCTTTTGGACAGAAGATTCTAAAAAGTGATGCAGGCATAAAGCCCACATGTGTATCAGTCTTCAGCTGGAAGAGAGGCAGTATTCATACCTCATAAATGTTTATATTTTACATAGTCTACATTGTGTTAATGTTAACAATCTCAACTTAGAATGTCACTGTTGCTAGTAATTATCTTTGCATTTTACCTGAAGAAGTTGGTAAACCTCAGTAAGGGTTTCACACACTGGGCCTTTTCTGTAACAAATCTGCTTACTCATTATGACAGTGGTTGGATTCTAGAGCCAGAATCCTCACTTGTATTTGCTTTCCTGGTGTGGGACAAGGATTTTCACCTACAGATGTAAGCCTGCCTGAATTCAGGAAGTGTTTGGACAATGCTCTCAAGGCACATGGTGTGATTCTTGGGGCTGTCTTTGGCAGGGTCAGAAGGTGGACTTTGATAATCTTTGTAGTCCCTTTCCAACTCTGGATATCCTGTGATTTTAATTTTCTTCACTTTTATTTATTGGTGTTCCTTTGAAGTATCCTCAAATCATGGATTGCCTGTGTGCTATCAGAGCCGCTTCTGGGATAGTGTGTGAAGAAGATGCCCCAGCTGAGAGAGCAGCACTGGATACTGCAGTGTGACTGCATTGTGCTGTGTGGGGGCACACTGCACTGCTCAGTGCAGGTGAAGCAGGGGTTAATATCTCTTGGCTCCCCAGCTGCTAAATGCCTGTTTGGGATTGTTAGAACCAGGATGTGAGTGGTGAAGCCTAGCACTGAAGCTTGGACCCAGCTTGTGGTGCAGCTGCGTGTCATTTGCCACAGCAGACTGACATGAAGCCACGAAGCCAAAAGAGCTGAGGAGGTGCCAGCTACAGTGAAGGGAAGGATGGTGTCAGCGGGGCAAGTGACTTTGTTCTTGGTCAGGCAGACCCGGGCACAGGAATGGCTGGAAGGGGAAAGAAGATGAGCAAGGCTTAGGTGTGTGTTAGGGCTGGAGCTGCATGAGATGGGACCGTGAATGAAGGCAAGGTGCTGGGTCGTTGCATATTCTCCAGGTGCTTCTGTGCAGATGGACTGAGAATGAGCCCTGGTTGTGGAGTAGCATCAATTCCTGGAATTCAACAATAACCTGGCTGTAGGAATGCCACTCTCCCCAGTGGGCCACAGCTCATCACATCGACTTCAGGAAATCACAGAATGGGTCAGACTGGAAGAGACCACAGTGGGTCATCTGCTCCAGCCTCCCTGCTCAAGCAGGGTCATCCCAGAGCACATGGCACAGGATTGTGTCCAGGTTGTTCTTGAATATCTCCGGTGAGGGAGACTCCACAACCTCTCTGGTGAACCTGTTCCAGTGCATGGTCACTTGCACAGTAAAGAAGTTCTTCATATTCAGGTGGAACTTCTGTGCATCACTTGCTGCCTATTGCCTCTTGTTCTATTACTTGGCACTACTGAGAAGAGCCTGGATCCGTCCTCTTGATACCCACGTTTGGGTACTTACAGACACTGACAAAATGAAATCACAAGTAACTGTAGCCTGAGCTGAACATCAGGTGGAGACTGTCTTCCACCTGTGCAGAACAAGGACATGGAGCAGCCTGTGGTACATCACAGTGAAGAGTTTGGGTGGGAACCTCTCATTTTTCTGACACTGTATAAAGCTGAGGAACCTCCCCTTTGCCCTTGGATTGTTACGCACGAGACACCTAGGCTGGCTGGAATTCCCCTTTCCTCCAGGAGCAGTATTGTAGAGAATTGTATCTTCTCCAGTGCACAAAATTGCTGTGACAGCTTATCACTGCTTGTTTAACAGCTGACTGTTCTCTCTTTAGGCACTAGATAATAAGCACAGTGAAACAATTACTGTGCTTCACTGATGTGCTAACCCTCATAGCCTCTTTACTGTTGAGTTCCAAAAACCAGCTTCATTCACTGTTAATTGAGGTTTGTCTTCAAAAGATTATGTAGGATGACAATTCCTCAGTCATGGCAGCCACAGTTACTTTTACTGAGTCATGGACAGTTATTTTCAGCAGACCTACCTACATCACTTTGGCATAAGTTAAAAGTGGCAGCTAAATCTCTTCATTTTTTCAAGATTTCACACATAGGTGTGTAGGACTGAAAAAAATCAAAACAGATGGGTAAGAGTGTGCTGTCCTCTGGCTGCAGAAAACAAAGCAAAAGACATTAAGTTCAGACTTGGAAAATACCTGCTTCATCTCTTCACATAGCGTGGTTCACAGAGCCAACTTCCTGCATGCTTTGAAAACTTTAGATTTTTGGTAAAGGTTCAAAAGCCACAGTGATATTTGGACTGCAAGACGATCATGGGAGAGATCAAGAGTACCAGCAATGTCCTAGATTCTTTCAAATGTAAAGACTTCACTCACTGAAAAATTATGTTCCACTGTGTTTACAGTTGGGCAATTTGGTGGTCCATATTCACTCTCCATTCCTTGGGTTTATTTAAGGTAAAGCCAAATATCATCCTTGCAGTTACCTCAAGGAACAGGTAACACGAAGTTTAATTTCCCTCAGTTGTCCTTTATTTCTGTTTAATAGACCTAAATCTGTTTAATGATGGTTTGCCACATCCTGGCCTGCATGACTTTTAGCAGAACTAAATCTCTTCATGTTCATGTGCTCAGAAATGTGAGTCACAAATATCCTAATTAGGGGTGCAGGTTACTGTGTAATTAATCCTTGAAGGGAACCAGCAGGACAAATAGATCCATCACTTCAAACTTAATTGTATGTAGTAAGTCTGGAAAAATAGCTCACAGTTTTCATGGAATTCTGAAAGTATCTGCTTAGCCCTGGAAATGATTTTAAGAAAAGGCTGAGTTTACTTGACATGCAAAGGCACACACTGAAGTCCTTCAAAAGCCGATTCAAATGAGAGCAGCTCTTGGGTGCTGGGTCTGATGGAGCAGGAGGTCTGTGCTGAACCTTGCTTGCAGACAACCCTGTATGTTGCTGCTCTCTAGTTGGACAAACTGTACTGACCTGTGCAACCCAAACACCTGTACAAGTGGTCAGCTGGGATCTCCATCAGAGCAAGACTCTTCTTTTTTAAGTGGAGTGGCAGCATTGGCTGTGCGTTCTCAGAGGACCTATTCTGGGAGCAAATGTGCTCCAGGAAGCTGGTGGGCCTTACCAGCTTGCTGGGAGTTCTGTGGCACTGCTGATAACCTGGCTCAGTTTATCACCTGAGCTCAGGCTGGACTTGTGGAATCTGTCTGGGAAAGCAGTGGCAGCAGTACTGGAGTCTGTGGTGTGCAGCCATGAAGTGGTAAGCATTATACATACTTATTTTAAGACTGCCAAGAGCAAAATCTGTCTGATTTCTTTAGTTTGAACATGCAGCTGGAGCTGAGGGAAGTCAGGCAGTGCAGCAGACAATGGAAAGCTGCTAGAATTAAAAAAAAAAATTATTGTGCTTTTCCTCTTTTTTATTCAGTATGGAACACAGAATGATTTGGGTTTCAAGGGACTTAAAAGGTGATTTAGTTCCAACCCCTGTCATGGGCCGGGACACCTTTCACAGGTTACTCAGAGCCCCAACCAACCTGACCTTCAACACTTCCAGGGGTGGGGCATCCACAGCTTCTCTGGGCATCCTGTGCCAGTGCCTCACCACCCTCACAGTAAGTATTGCACTTACCAGCAGTAGAGAAACTGGAGCTACAGATGGCGTGGCTGGATAGTCTCCTTGCATGGGGAGCAGAAGAGATTAGCTCCTGTGCCTGTAGAATTTAGAGTATGTCTGAAGCTTTAGTTACTCTGCTTGACTACAAAATTCACTGCATTTAAAGCTTTTTTTTGGTCTGCTTTTCAAAAGAAAATTATCACCTTATTTGCACAGGTATGTTAAAATACTATTTCATTTCATTTAAAACAAACAAACCCAAAAATACTCCCCCCCTCAAAAGAACCTCCAAACCCTAAAACTAAAAATCTGTCTTTTTTCTATTGCTTGTTATGAAAAAGATTCCAAATAGCACAGCTCCAAATAGCAAAAATGTCACACTGCTGATAAAAAATGAGTCCTTCACTTAATGCATTTAATCATTATGAAGTCCTCTGCCAGCATCTCTTTAGTAAAAATGCATTTTCCTGAAATACCCTGTCAAGTTTAGCATCCTTACAAGAGCCTTGGAACACCAATGCTTGTCTTGTGTTCTGCTGACCTTACTTCAACCCAAAAATAGCTGTTCCTACCCCACTAAACTTTCTATGTACAGAAAGGCATTTGATGCCAGCTACATTTGAAGAAAATAAACTCTATTTAAAGCTATTAGTCAGTGTCACAGATAGTTCCTGGCCTCCCCCATCCCTCTGGGATTGTTTGCCCTTTTTAAATGGAGTAGGTTTGGATGGAGTATGTGTCTCTTGCCTGCCTGTTCTGAAGGTGCCTCCCACAGATGCTATTTAACATATCCTCTGTTAATTAAAGGAGAGGTCAGTGTATTCCGTCTGTTCGTCTAGATGGAGCTGTAAAAGTGGATTTGGAGCTGGATTTGAAGACCATTTTAAATTTGTAAATTTAAGAGTGGGGGATGTATGCCTTCAGGTGAGTCTGAAAGCAACCACACTTATACCAAACGCATTTATCCTTTTTAAAAAATAAAATTTGATTGTCCATTATTTAAAATAGACTTCATATAATGCTATTGGTTTTATTTAGGGTTTATTTGTGGAGAGTCAGTGTTTAGTCTGCACGTTCTCCCAAAAGTTGCAAAGTGCCAAAATTCACCACAAAAAAATCATACAACACAAACGTGGTTTTGAAAAGCAATTCAATTCCCTCTGTCGTCTCTCACTTTTTAAATTGAGTAATACAATATGGATGTTTTTTCTTTCATCTTGAACCCATAAAGTAGTCAGCTGTTTGTAGTATATGTGTGTCTACGTGTTTATATGCACGCATACATATTTATGGTTGAAAGTTTAAGAAATCAACCTTGGTTTCAAAATGGTGTGCTTTGCATTTATACTCAAATATTTTGTTTTGTCAGGTTCCCCCAGATTGCCCCAAACAAATGTTTGAAGGTATCTCAGAGTTAGCAAGATAATCAGCTCTGACCAGTTTGTTTCCATTCCTGATTGCTTACTTTTTCCCATGAGAAAATCCTTTTGGGATAGCATGTTTAACTTGTGGAAAGGAATGGAAGCTCCATTCCTGCAAAATGTGAAGGTTGCCTGACTTGCTATTCTTGTTTTATGCTCACCACAACCTATTATAGATGCATCCATGGATTTTTCTGTTTTCTTTCCTGGCAGGTTTCCACTAAAAAAAATGGAGGCGTTTCTTTTGGTACATCCTCTGGACTAAGTCTCCTGGCATCAGTGAAATAAAGCAGGAAGGTACGCAGAGTCCCAACCCTAGATGAAGTTGTAGTAATTAGCTTTTGAAGCTTTAAAAGTTTGATTGATTTGTTGTTGGGGGTTTTTTGGTCTTTTTTCTTTCCATTATTTTTCTTGGCTTAGTTTTCTTTCTCCTTTCCTCATCTATCTTTAGTGACTGGAAAATGACCTGGTGTAAGGCACCTTAAGGGAAGTTTTTTCTAAATGTCCAGCCTTGGTGCTTCCTGCTGCACATTAAGTCCCTCTCTCTCATGGAGATGGTGCATCCCTTAGTGCATTTGAGTGCTCAGTCTCCTTTTTTGCAGGCTGACCATCTTTCCTAGACCTACAGTGGCTCTTAGTCCACTTGCTCATTCAGGGTGTAGTGCAGCCGGATAGCAAGTGCTTGTTTGGGATGGCATCGAGACTCTCTGCTCACCTTAACATGTGATGAGGTCAGGGAAGGGAAAGGGAGAAGAACAACTATCATAATTCATTGAAATGGAAAATAGCTTGGGTTTTTTGTTTGCCAAAGCCCAGTGAAAGATGTCTCTGCTGGATAAGGGCAAGTTCTCTTGGGAGCATAGAACCCTCACTGTTCCTCCTGGGGTTCTGTTTTACCCCAGCATGCCAGACAGGTTTCTGGAGACATTATAGCCATAAATGCAGTCCCCTCTTGAAAATGCCAACCCCTTGTGCCCAGTGGGGTGCACCTGTGTCACAGGGATATGCACCTTTGAGATGTCCCAGTGGCACTTGTGGGGATACTGTGCACAGAGGCGAGGAGCTGACCTAGCAGCATCCCCCTGCTCCAATGTGTGCACATCTCTGCAGCCTGGTGAAAGAGGCCTCTGCATGCTGGATGGTGCCAGCTGGCATCCCCAGAGGTACCCAGTGGAAGTGGAGAGCAGCCTTGTGTGTGCCAGTGACCAGCTGCAGCCTGCTTTAGTTCTTGCTGTGACCCTTCTGCTGAGGGCTGACTGCTGGCCTTCTCTGGAAAATAACATTGCTCATTTTGGTTTTGAAACTCCAGTAAATCTTTTGCTGTCTTTTGCACTGTGCTGGGATATGTGGGGTTTTCCAGTGCAAAAGGCTTTTCCGCATGTTGGTTGTGCCTGTACTGTCACAGAAGCCTTTGATTAATGTATCACCTGCATGCCAAATACCTACCTCTTGAAGATGATATACTGAGAAAGAAAGAAAGATGCAAAATCAATTTGGGATATAGGACGTCCCAGGCTGATTTGGTTAGAGTGAATTTATTTATGTCTAATCCCATTTGTGTCAGAAGTTCTGCTTTCAGTCTTCACCCCATAAGGAAATTAGAAGTCTTGGCACTCATCAGTACCAAGGAATAAATAACTGACCAAGATTCTCTCTTAAGACCTGTCCCAAATGAAGTTTTGTGCATCATTTGTTTTGTTTGTTTCATTTGCGTATGTGGCTGGAACCAGTCCCTGCCAGTGGCATGGCTGAATAGCAGGGAGCCTTCCATAAATTGCATGGGACAAGCTCAAGCCAGGCTGGAACACAAGGATAACATTAAGGTTTGACATAGATCAACTTCTTGAAAGTGCTGTGTATGCTGTCAGTCTCTGAGAAGGAATAACTGTGCTAAGCAAAATCTTTCAAGCTGCTCTTCTCTGCTTGAAGATGCTCTGGCAAATTCTGCAACAGGGCCTAAACAAGTGGGAAAACGATCACCTGGAAAGGAGATCTCTGGGAAGTACTTTTGAGGCAGTGTAGTGGTTTAGGAATGGTACTCCTCAATTCAGTGCCCCCACCCTCAAACCACACACTGTTCTCTCTCACTCCCTCATTTTCCCTTTCATTTTGGCCAAAATTTGGTATTTTAAACAACATTCTTTTAATGTCCTTTTGATGGATCAGAACAAATGGAAGAAAACACTCTTCATGTGTTACAAAAAACGCCAGGTACATTTCCACATTTTGGAAGAGCACTGGGGAGATTCCTCCTCTGAGCGCTGGGCTGCTATGGTTTGGCCCTGGGCACCAGCCTGCTTCACACTGCTGCTCAGCAGTGCTGCACTAGCTCTGTGCAAAGGAGGTGACACCCGTGGGTGGTGAAGGGCACCGAGAATCTCCAAACCCTCTTTCACAATCTTGTGAAAACACAACTGAATGTTGCTGCTGCAGCCAACAGGAGGAGCAGGAACCCACTTCTGAATTAGAGCTAGGAGTCACTTGTAAAATACTCCTTTGGCCACCTCATGAAGGGCTTGCAGCACCTCAGGTGTGTTAATTCACCTGGTTCCTTAGAAAACCCGAGGGGAATGGATAATCATCCTCTTTTTCTCAGAGAAGAGCAGAGTGAAACATGAGAGGTAAAATGCTTTGGTAATGACAGTCAGCCCCTGCCAGCATTTTGCAGTCAGAAAGTGGTGGCTCCTGGAGGGCTGCCAGGCATTTCTCAGAGACAGGCAGGAGCCTGTGTGTGCTGTGCAGGGCATATGCAGTGAGCTGGCAGCATCCAGGAGACTTTGGCGTGCCAGCAGGCAGACTGCATGTTAGCTGGGTCTGGAAGCCCATGGTGGTGCAGGCCAAGGAGCTTCAAGACAGCCAGCCAGGGCTTTGCCAGGTTGAATCCAGAACAGAGGTAACACATGAATTCTGCTTGAGGACTGTCTCCGCTTGGTGCTCTGCTGTGCTGGGAGGAGCTTGGGTTGGTGCTTACAGAGAGTATTTGTCTTGTCCTTGGCTTTTTGGGTACAGAACCTTTAGCTACTCTTCCCTCGCTGTGCAGGTTGTGGTTGTCTCCCTTTCTGAAGCAATGCCTGGTGATAATCATGTGTTACCACCAGAGGTAGTCAGTGTTGATCCACAGCTGCAGTGGAGGGAAAACTGCATTTCATTCCTGTGAGGGGAAGGGCAAAAGGCCCATTCAGGATTTAATGTTGCCTGCTGGAACAGAAGCCGGAATGACTTCTCTGCAGGGCATCCTATCTCCCTAACTTTACTGCAGCACAAATAGTCTGCTCTCATAAACAGATAGGATTTAAGAGACGTGTGTGTGGTAGCCCTCAGTTTGTGTATGGCTGAGCAGCAGGCTCATCCTCTTTAGGAATTAGGAAAACCTTTCTGAGTGATACTGGGGGAATGATAAAATCATTTATGTTAGAAAAAATCTCTGAGAACAAGTCCAACCTGTGACTAAACACCACTTTGTCAAGTAGACCATGGAACCAAGTGCCACGTCCAGTTGTTTCTTGAACATCTCCAGGGACAGTGACTTCACCACCTCCCTGGATAATCCATTCCAGTGTTTAACAAACCTTTCTGTGAAGAAATCCTTCCTAATGTCCAACCTGAACCTCCCCTAGCATAGCTTGGGGTAATTTCCTCATGTCTTGTCACTTGTTACCTGGGAGAAGAGACCAACCCCCACTTGGCTACCAGCCTCCTTTCAGNCTCCCCTAGCATAGCTTGGGGTAATTTCCTCATGTCTTGTCACTTGTTACCTGGGAGAAGAGACCAACCCCCACTTGGCTACCAGCCTCCTTTCAGGAGTTGTAGAGTCATAAGGTCACCCCTGATCCTCCTTTCCAAGAGAAGGTAGACGGGGCTGTGCAGGTATCAGGAGAGGCTTTGCTGGTGGAGATTTTTAAGGACAAGTTGGACAAACCTTGTATAATATAGTAGTGGATCCTGCCTTAGAACAGGGATTAAAATTGAATGGTTAATCACAGTCCTTTCCACCCCCTTGTTGTATTGTTTTGGTGGTTTTGTTTGTGTTTTTTTGTTGTTGTTTTTTTTTTTTTTTTTTTTTTTATTTTTTTTTTATTTTTGTGTCGCTACTTTACTCTGTAAATCCTTTCCAGAAGTGTAAGTGCAGAAAGGTGTTCAAAACATTTCAGCCCATGGGTTGAGCCACTTGCATAATAGATCTGGCATTTTAAATCATTAACAACAAATGCTAATTCCTGCCTATACTGCAATAGATAACTTTGGATAGAAAACTCTATACAAAGAATAGGCAGGCTAAAAGGGATTTAGGTTGCTCTTCAACTCTCCTTGCACCTCCTGGGAAAAACAAAGCAAACAAACTAAACAAAATCTAGGTTGTATGCAGTCTATGGGCACATTGACAAGCTGAATTGGCCTCACATATCCAGAGAGAACAACAAACCTGTGTGGCTTCTCTTCAGTTATTATTTATACTTGTCAAAGCTCACAGTGCAATATGGTGCATTTTTACCCTCAATTTCCATGGGAAATTGCTTTTAGAGTGACTTATTTGTTTATTTTTTAATTAGTGACATGTTCCACATTTCAGTAGCTCTTGTTTGAATACATATATCTTTAATCACTGGCTTTTTTTTTTACTTATCTCCTTTGAATTGTTAAAGTTAAGGGTTTGTAATCCCTAAAAAACCATATAGCCAGCATCTCCAAGACTCAGAGCTGAAACTAAAAAATCATTTCACCTGAGTAAGGTGAGTAGGATTTGACTTGAGATCTCAGTGTGCTACAGATGATTTTTGTCTTTCTCTTTTTTTGAGATGTTTTTGTGGAAGAATAGTGCAGGGATTTGTCCTGGATCCTTCAGAGCTCTGCTGGTTTTTTGGTCTGAGCTGACTAACCTGATAAATTCGCCACATAGGAGCATCCCTGCTTGTGTTACCATGTTATTTATATACAAAAACTTAGCACTGAAAACTTCTGCTGTGAGACCTGTTCCAGCTGAAGTCTACATCCAAGAAGTCCTGATATGGTCTGCTGCCATGGTACCTGCTCACTAGGATGTGTGTAAGGCTAAATGAGAGCTCTTTTCTATAATGGGCTTCAGTGCAAATAAACCAAACTCTCTATTTTTGATCATCTTACAAAACTCATAAACTTCTTCCAGATAGAAGAATTCAGGATGACCTCTCTAGCCTGTCTTAGAACTGTGTGTGAAGTTTAGGCTCCCATAGTTACAACAAAGTGTAGGTTTCCAGGAAATGGAATCATTAATTTGAGGGACTGACGTCCTTTGCATCCCGAAGGACAGATCCAGCTGAGGATCCTTCGCTCATGCCTGAAGGAGCTTTGCATTTGGCAACACGGTGTCCTAAATCTGTGCTAGCTCTACAGTTGTCAGCAAACTGTTCTCCTACTCCTGTCCTTTTCCAGATGTTCAAGAAGTAAAGCTGTATTTTACTCTTACTGTCAGCTGTTTGACAGTGCTGTTGCTTTTTAAATAAATACAAAAGTTAGAATCTTCAATCATAGATAAAGTATAAATACACTTTAAACCCACATTTGAGTAGAGTTGCTGTTGCTCACCTATCAGGGCTCTGTTGCTGTTACTGGAGCTCAGATCATGCCAGCTGAATGTTTCAGGGAACTTTCTTCCCCTTGCTGTTTAGGTGGTTTGGTAATACTGGAAAATGCAACTCTCTTGGCTGGAATCTTGAGAGCTCTCTCTCATGCGCACGTTCTCTCTCTCTTTCTCTCCCCCCAATATCCCTTCTGAGTTGTGTTTTGCATCATATTGACCTCTGGAAAAATGTTACTCATACACAGAACCTGTGACTGGCCAAACGTTATTTATTCTTTCCTCTCATGCCACCAAGCGATATACTGATGTTTGATCTTCAGCTTTTCTTTACAGTATATGCTTACTCCTTCTAATAGAACAACAGTCCTGAAATTAATATGAATTATATTTTAGACTGTATGTTTTATCCAGTTGGCAGGGTAATGAAGCAGAAGGAATATGACAGGGAAGGCAGTTCTTGTTTACTGTACTTTTTCTAGCAGACCAATGTAACTAGAATGCACTTAGGTTAGCTGAGAGGGTTGGGATGGTTTTGCTTTCTTCTCTGTGCAAGTATAGCTTGGACAATGACCTGAAAGTTTTTTCTCAAGCAAAAGGATTGCTGTAAAACAGCTGTTGCAAGTCACTTAGCCATGAGCACCACTATCTGTATTGTGATAGTCTTTATTCATTTGCTTTCCTCACCACCTGTCTGCTCTCCCTTTGCTAATCTGTCCTTGTGAGTTTACTTTGCCTTTACTCAGTGGTGTTCGTGGGGTGGTTCCTTGTCCTGGCTCTCTTTCCTAGTAACACTTCTCATTTGCTTTCATTAACCTGTTAGAATTGTATAGAAATAATATTATCTTGTCATTTTTACCATTGAAAATTAATATATGGGATCAGTTTTCCAACTAACTTCATAAAATGGTATACAATTTGAAAATAGGACTGTAACTCAAATATTCAAATTGTCATGTTTCATATTCTCACTTTTTACACTTTTTAATGACAGCTTTCTTCTTTGATCTGAATAAGCAGCTCAGACCTTGTGCAAATGAATAGTGTTTCCACTAAGTGTATATATTTACAATGTATTTCACATATAAGAGCTCCAACCAACTGAAATGCTGAGAAGTTTGTTTAAATCAGATTTATTTTTTTTTATATACATGACTTAAGGTTATGGACTTTCATTTTGATCAGCTCCTGGTCTTTATGTTCTATATGTTCTGTGTAACTCCATCCCTCAGTTCATGTGTGCAGCCACAGAAAAAATCCAAACAAAGCAAACCACAGTTCTGAGACAACAGTAACGCACTTAAAAGAAAAGATGATTAAAGGTATGTCTATCAAAGCCAACAATTACCAGATTCCTTCTATGCAGGCTTTTATATTAGATGGTTAAGTATTTTGAGAAGCCCATGATAATAGAGATAATTTTATTGGAAGGGTGGTGATGCACATTTTATCAATCTACCCATCCATTCCAGCTGCATGACTGGAATTAGAATTTCCCTAAATTCTCCTGAGTTTCCTCTTCGCAGTGTCTAATGCAGAAAAGCCAATTCTCTCATTCGCTTTTTGTTTTGGTAATGGTTATCTCTTCATTTATCTGTTAGTGAAAGTAGACAGGGAGTATTTTATGTGCAGGCACCTATAGCTCACAGGACTGGCATAATCATTTAGAGGAGAGTGGTGGAGTGAAATGGATGAGACTTTTGTTTAGACAGAGATTCTGTTCCTAGCTCTGCCTAACGTGACCCTGCGCAGCCTTTCTGAGCCTCCTGTATTTTATCTCTGACATGGTGGACTGATGCATGCTTTCCTCATAAAGTAGGAAGATGGAACTGTGCTTAGTAATTATCTATCTGAAGTGTCAGCATCATTAGGCATGATCAGGGGAAGAAGTAAAAACAGGACTCCTGGGTCTCCTCCAAGCTTTCCCTGGCTAGTGAGGCACTCCAGCAATCCCAGCTGTTCTTCCTGTAAGTGCTCTGGTTTGCCAGTTTTACTCAGTTGTTTTTGTAAGTGATGGAAGAGGGACAGTGGGTTCAAGAAAAACGCACAGGATGAGTAGGTAAAGTCTCTAGAAATGCTAAAAAAACATATGAAAATGAGACCCTTTTTTCTTCAGCAAGTGGATCGCTCAGCAGTGCCACACCACCTCTTAAATCCTGATGGACTGTCTTCTTGCCAAAATCTGAATTCTTTCTACAAAGCCCAAAAATATTACAGGCTTTTCAAAGAATCATACAATCATTTAAATTGGAAAAGGTCTTTAAGATCATCGAGTCCAGCCATAAGTTACACTGTTAAAACAGTGTAGTTTTTACTGCACTTATTTCTAGAAGTAGATGCAGGCCAATGTAAAGGGTGATAGGTCTTCTAAAATATGCGCACACTTTTTGCATTTAATTTGAAAAAGAACACAGAATTAAGCTGAGGCTGGTTGATCAGGGTTAATACCAAAAGATCAAGGTGTAAGGGTTTTGATTTGCTAGCAATTTTGTTAAAACCACATCTCCAACTCCATAATCACTTCTCTTTGGTATCACAGGTAGTATCTTGAGAATTCAGCCTGAACACAACAGGAATGTCAGCATGAAAGATTTTACTATTTCAGGTCTTTATCAGTTTGGTTTAATCTAAAATATTCGTGGAGTTCAGATGTAATTTGGTGGAGTCCCATGTATAAACATTTTTCTGCTGTTTGCATTTATCCTAAGCTTTAGTGCTCCTCATCAGCTTTAGCATGTAGAGGAAACTGTAAAAAAAACCAAAATAACAACAAACCCAAGCAACTTTTTAGTTCCACTCAGACTAGCTCTTTTTATGAGCTTGCTTTGCATTTCATTGCATTGTGTTTATGGCCAGATTTTCTCAGTTCCTTTTGTATGGCAGTTTTCCCTGGTTTGGATGGGTCTTTCATACCAAAAAAGGCAAAAAGAACATAGATTAAAGAGAGTTGAAGGTGTGATATTTAAACCCCTTTAAATCATACTCATTTGTTGTTGAAATTTTTTCAGTCTAACATCTTTGTTAGGGTCAAGGGTAAACAATCACTAAGAAATGAGAAAAATGTAATTCAATCAGAGCAGATTAATTGCTTGTATTATTAGCACAAAGATGTGTATACGTATCGTCAATATGCCATGCACAGGAAAGCTTGCTTGGGATTTTATGTACTGCATTTGGAGCAGGAGCTTGATTTTGGTTTCTTGAAGGTCCTCTTCCCTGCCCTGGTCTTCCATCTTATCATTGACTCAGCCCTGGGTCTCTGATATTTTGACACCTGCTGGGTCTCAGGTTGAACCCAGTTAATTAACCCGTATGTTGTTGTTTATTTCAATAAAAATACCAGATTACTTACGAAGAAATTAAGCAATCTTTTCAACCTCTGAGTGCAGCCTTGTGGGACAGCCAAGGACAGCTGTAAAGTTCTTCTTTTTAAGAAGTTCTGGTTAATGTCAGCTGAGAAAGCTCTCAGTAAACAAATGAATAATTGATTGCTCAGCTTTCACATAGCTACTGCGTTTCTGGGCTCACATGACTCATTTGTGAACCAGTCCTGTCGTCCTAATGCCATAACATTGGAGAAATGATGATTGTTTCTTGGAGGATTCTTCTGTGGACATAGTTGCCAAGACCAAAGCTGTAATGGTTTGTTATTATGACCTTTGTTATTCCATTAGGCTCAATAGCTTTAAAAAAATGATGTGCGCATACTTTAGGAAAGTTTTTACCCTTTACATTGACCTGACATCATAGTTTATGCTACAAAATGTATTAATGACAAAGTAGTGTTTTCATGTCAGGAGGACAAATTTTAACAACTATAATCTGCCCTTAGTCATCATAAATACAAATGTATTGGTAAAACAGACCTTGTTAATGCAGCCAAGACAAATGCTAAGCCATATTTCAAATGAATTTGAAGCACTAGTCTATACACTCCACGATTTTTTTTGTGTAGCTTCAAATACATTATTGTCAAAGCACTTTTAACATGGTTTTCCAGTGGGTATTGTAGAGCAGTAATGGCCTATCAGATGCAAACAATCTAGGCGATTTTTTCTTGATTACTTGAAGATGTGTAAATGTCTTTGAGGATATGGAAGGGCATAGGGAGCATAGGGAGCATTCAATTAATATTGTTTAATATTGTTTTGATGTTTTTTCATCAATCCTCAATACTTGAAAAATCAGCTGTAAAAAACTGGGGAGCCTGACAGTACTTACAAATTGCCTTGTACAGTAAAGAGTTTAATTTGTAATAAATTCTGTACATTATAGTTAACTGAAGTACAGCCTATCCAGTACCCACTGCTCACTGCAGTGATGATATAAAGTAGGTTTGCTATTTTCAATTGCTCTAGAACTTCAAGGCCAATATAGTGACCACAAGTGCTCTTCTCTGGTTTTGCTTCCATAAATTAATTAACTGTGTGCAAAAAGGTTGCTTTTGTTCCTTGGCTTACACCCTTTCTTGGACACGTGGGTCTCTCAGGGTGGAATGGGACTCTAGAAGAAGCTGTGAAGCAGAAAGGCTCCCTGCTTTCTTCCAACTCCCTTTCATATTTCCTAGCTGGTATTTGAAGAGCTCTTGTGTGCATAGACCTGCCCTGAGAGGACCCAAGGAAATGCGTGAGAAACTCTTGGCCTTTGTTTTTCTGATGCCTTTCTGGAGGTGAACTGCCTGTCACTGTACTCTGGCACCAGCATGCTACCAACATCATGGAATCTTCCCTCGTGGAGACTGCTGTAAGGCTTTCATGCAGAGAAAGGAAATAGTGAACTTTCAAAACTCTTCCATAGATTTGCCAGGAAGCAGAGCTGAGTCAAATTTGGTTGTTTGTGTGTGGGTTCAGGCAAAGGGAAGTTTCTCCACACTGCTTGTGTTTACAGGAGAAATGCACCAGAAGGTCTCCCCTCTTGTTAACTCCTGTTAACAATAGTACTGGAGAAATGTTTCTTTCATTCAAAATGACACTGCACTAAGGCAAGTTTGCAAATATTTGTCCTGTCCACATTGTAAACTGAGGAACAGATATTTACTGCTACAAAAAGTGATGAAGAATTCTTGATGTCAGGGAGCAATAAGAGACTTAGCACAGCATCTCTCTGCAAGAAGAGAACATCTTTTGCATATTATCCCTTGCATATGGGTAAGTACATATTTAAAGATTCATCTCTCTGGTTTTAGACCTAAATCCTTGTGGAAAACAGTATGTGTTTTAGGAATCCTGGATGCAAAATTATCATGCTTCTGCTCTTTGCTGTTTAACTGCTGAATTAATCAAGTACAATTGCTTAAGGCCCTGGAGGGAAGGATGTAATAAATCTTGGGAGTATTTGTTCTGGTTTATGACTGGGAGAAACTGCGTAACATTAAATCAGATGTTATAAACATTTGCAATGGCACATTTTCCTTACTCGGGGCATTGTGGCATGAGTCTTGAGAAACTAAAGAGGGTAAGTTCTGAGGAGTGGATGCATTTATTCTAATTTTTTATAGCTGACAGGGGATGGGAAGGGGCCGGCTGCTGAGGAGCTGCACGCTGTGCATCTCACGCTTTCGGGTAGAGGGCAGTCGGGTACCGCACACAGGGCTGGGATCCCAGCTCCGGGCTGAGCCTGCTGCCCCGGGCTGGGGATGGGGAGCATCCCCCATCCCCAGATAAACTTCCCTGAGGTGGAGAAAAGGAAAGATGGATTCATTGTACCCAGACTCTGATACTGCTCAGGAGCAGGATGATTTGCTGACAGTGCTTGGAGCTTCTCTGCACTGGGAGCTGGAGCTGCAGTGACATGCAGCAACCAGTTGAGGAAACTATCCTGGCCGAAATAGGAATCTTCCTGAGTTTAAATTGGAGCTGCCTTGAGCTGTTTTCCTCCCTGCAGTGGGGGACAGTCCCAGTGCGCTGCGCCGAGAAGACTGTGTGCTGTTCTCATGCACTGCATGTCCTGCCCTTGGGACATCGATCACTGGAAGAAAAGCAAGGAGGCAGAGCCTCTTTCCACAGAAAAGACGCATGCCTGCCATTCCAGCAAAAGGAGCTTTGTCTCACTTTAGGGGACAATGTCCTGAGGCGTTTGTGGGGTTTTTTCCTTCTAATTTACAAGTACCTGAACAGGCGGCTTGCACCATGCTTGTTCACTGCATGCTTTGCTCTGAACCTTTCAGAGCTGCTTAGAACCTTTGGAAGGTCTAAATTATGTCAGCCTGGATAAGGAACCAAAGCTGGACTCCTCTTGTGCCAGGGAGGGAAGGATGAACTGAAGTTTCTGGGTTGAGCCCTGAGGAAGAGCCAGCCCTGCTCCTTGTTCTAGCCAGGGATGGGTGAGAAGCTGCTGCTTTTGCCCCTGGTGCTCCAGCCTTCTTCTGCAAGAGCCGCTTGGTGATTTGCTGGGGGAAGCAGTCAGAGGGGCTGTGATTTTGCATTGCCCCAGTAGTTTGTGGCCCTAGAATGGGGACGAGAGCTGGGCTGTTCCACAGGGAATAATAAGCCCCTGTGGTACCAGGTCTTCTTCTTGCCTGGATATTTGAGAGCCTCTGGATGATGGGAGGATTCCAGCTGCTTGAGTTGCTGGAAAGGGTCTCTTGGGACTGACTCCAGAAGCTGCATGGCAGAATTGGAGCTGTAGTTGTTCAGCTGGTTCAAAGGAAGGCAGAAGGCAAAAGGCAACCCAGGGGCAAATGTCTGCTGCTGAGGCTGAGCACGTGGTATTCACTCATCCCCTTGGACTGTAAAAGCCCAGTGGGGGACCAGCAGGACCACCTTGCTTGCACCAATATTAAATCTGGTCCCCGTGCCCCTGCATGTGCTGGCCTTTGTCACTCAGCTTCTGTGGGCTTCTCAGACCTTCTAGCAGAACCTGCACAGTCACTGGGCAGTGCATCAGCAGATAAATCAGCCCTGCTTTAAGAATGCAGCTGAAAGTATAAAGGATGCAGGGTGGAACTGTGTCTGTGAAGGGGGCTGAGGGTCTTCTGCTTCACATCTTGCAGTGGCTGGAGTGCAAAGCACATCCCCAGAGCTGCACAGGGCAGGAGCCACCTGCCACAGCAGCCTTGCAAACACCCTGGCCTCCTGGCTGCTTCCCAGCTGGTGTTGGAAGTCTTGTTAGGAAGGTGCTCCCTGCTGAGGGGCTTTACCCATCCAAAGGATATTTTTGTCATTTCCCACTGGGTTGATGAAAGCACAACTTGTGAGCATCAGAACATGCTTGGGCAGTGAGAGACCTTCCCTCTCTGGGAGCAGTGGCTAGGTGGGAGCTGCAATGGTGAAATGCCTCAGGATTTGCCTATCACGGCCTCAAATCCAAGCAAATTCCCAGCTGTGATGCTGGCAGTGCTGGTGCCTGGTGCCCATGAGCAAACCTCAGCCAGTGCCTCCATTTCTCTGCTCCTGGCTCCTGCCCTTCCCATGCCAGTGCACCACACCTGTGCCTCTGTCCCGACAGCCCAACGTCACACCGGCTTTGTTTGCAACAGCTGTAGAGAGCAGCAAGGCCACACCATAAAATATGACCAATTTTTATCAGAACAGTTTCCTGGAAAACTTTTTTCTTTCTTTTCTTTTCTTTTTTGTTTTTCTTCTTCCGTAACGTAACTTTAGGTTTTAAGAGGGGAAGGAAAATGATAAATAGTCTAGAGAAAATAGATTGGTGGGACCGTGTCTTAGGACACTGGAACAAAGGGGCATTCAATGAAGTTAGAAGGTGGTAAATTCAGATCAGAGGAAGTTTTTTTATATGAGGTGGGTCCAGGTGGAGGAACTTATTGCCTCAGGAGATAGCAAAGGCCATGCATGTGGTGGGTTTTAAAAGGGCTGAAATTTGGATGGGCAGCAAGAATGCTGAGAATTACCAAAGTCAAGAGAGGGTGCATTGTATTAATTGGGTAGAAATACTAAGCTTTCAGGCAAAAGATGACCTCTGTTTATCACAAGCTGGGACAGGTAATTTCAGTACTTGGTAGGACTCCAGAAGCAGACCTGAACATCCCCAGCACAAAATAGTGATGCAGAGAAGCTCATTCAGGAAGCCTGCAGCAGCACCAGAATATGAACGCAGGTCCAATGAGAGCCACAGGGCCACCCTTCCTCTCACAGCCAGGCTCGGGCTTTCAGAGCTTCTCCTCATGTGAGCGAGGCTTGGACACAGACACTCCGGACTTGCCTCTAGTGAGAAACTGTGAGTGTCAAGAAACTTGGGTTTTATTCCTCTGCTTCAATGCTGTTGTAAAAATAAATCTCTTTAGAGATATTCATAAAAGTTAGTGGAAGTCCTGAATAGAGCTTTTTCCCCCCTCCTACCAACCTAATAAAATGTATTGCTTTTTCTCCCAAGTATTTTTATATTAGCAGGCAGTGGCTGCTGTTGGAGGAGAACTGTTCTAGTGCTATAAAATGACTCCAGATGGAGACCTTCTTGCTGTTCACTGACTTCAGCTGAAACGTAATGCTTGTCCTGATGGTCACCATCCTCAGCCAGGAAATACGGGAATGCGTTTGGCTCAGGGAACAGTGGCGATCTCCCCTTACCATGTCTGATTTATCGGATGCCTGTTAAAACAATAGTTTTGGAATAATTTTTAGATTTTCTTTAAGAGAAGGAAGAAAATGAAGATGAATGAAATGGGACTGGTGCTTGGGGCTTGACAGGCGTAGCGCAGAAGTCAGTCCCCACAGATCTGGCATTAACAGTCATACTGAATGTCTGGATCCAGTGCTCACGGCAGATCATTTTACCATCTGCTTGGGAAAGTCACGGCCGCTCTCTCCCAACAGCTGACACGGAGATGCAGCCAAAGCTTCTTCCTGGCAGGCTGAGCCAGCAAGGGCTGTAGATGCCCATCACCATCAGGACCAATTGCTATAAAAAAAATCAAAAATAGAAGACTTGTGTGATTCTCACTGTGCAGGGAAAGCAAAAAAACCCTTTTTCCAGTGTGCAGAAGTACATCACTGCTGTGGTAGCAGAGAGGCAAGGGGCTGAGCGAATCCAGGGTGAGCTCAGTCCTGCTCAGGACATCTCTGCAGAGCACCTGGTATCCAGACATGCCGCTGCAGCAGCAGGAGGGCATCCAGTCTGGAAAGATTATACCACTGCTAGAATATGCAGTAGCAATAGTGGAATAAGGATTTTCTGTGCCTTAGTGCTGAAATGCTTCAGGATTTACCTGTCAAGCTCTCAAATCCAAGCAAAAAAAATCCTGGCTCTGGCGAAGCACTGAACAGATGCTCCCTCTTGTTCCTTCTGGTTTGGAAGAGGCAAAGGAAGTTATCTATTATCTTATCTAAGCTAAGGCGTATAGTAAAAGGGTCTTTGCATCATCCCCCCATTTTGCTCTTGCAGAGAACCCACCCTTTCCCACCTACGAGACAATCTGTGCACATTTGATGTTTTGTTTGGAAATGACTTGCACTAAGCTAAACTCTTATTCCCCTTCTCTGTAGTCTGCCGGGTTTTCTGCTCTTTTCTAAGCGACCCACACTCTTAACAGCTTGTCCTGGCTGCTGTGCTATTGTTGCACACACATGTGCTATCACTGCTATTGCTGCCGGACTGTTTGTCTTTTGATTGCATATGGCCTGAAGATTAAGCCTCAATGAGCCCCGTTAGTTGCTCGTGTGTTTTCCTCTCCTCCAGCAGCTCAGCCTGGCAGGTGACTTTGCCATTGTTGTGCCGTCTGGGGCTACGTACGCACGTAGGAAGTTCACAGGGGAGATTTTCTACGTTTTCCTTTCCTGCCGAGGGATCTGTAAACACTCTGTCAAAGCCAAGCATTTGACTGTTCTGTTGTCCTCACGGCGGCATGCTGAGGGTCAGCTGTGCGCCATGGTTTTCCCCAAGAAAACGTGGAGATTTCAAGGAGGGGAATTGAAATCCATTGTTGGATACCGGTTCAGTCAGGTTTCCTTCTCCACCGAAACAGCCAACAGGAAAGCAATTAGAGGAGCAGATGTGACTTGTGACGTAAATGTTACTTCTGGCCCTTTTGTGCCTTTTTTTTTTTTTACTAATCCAGTAGGGTGATTCCAAAGCAAGTCAGCTGGTACGTGAGACACATGGGCCTATAGTGGTCATTTCAAGCTTTTCCTTGGCTCAGTCAGATCCAGGGACAATTTGCAATACCTTACCAACCATTTTTTTCAAATAAAACTAGCAAGTAGGAGGAATTTTTGGAGCAACTTCAATATGTGCATCCTGTGTAATTGCCTGCATGAATTCCACTGCTCTGTCCACTGACTGATGTCTCTGTTGTGAGCAAGGTATTGAAGTGTTGCTTGTAATCCCTTTGTAGTAATAAATCAGTAAGTGTTTTCCAGCTCATGTTTCTTTTCAAGACAAGTTAAATCCATAGCCTGAAGTCTGGAAATAAAGCTGGTTTTAACTATTTAGGTCTTTTAAATCACCTCATTTTTAAGGATGTCATATAATTTCTGCTGTATCAGATGGAGCTGTTACAGAATAAGTGTTTGTAACCTTTCTAGATGCTCACTTGTCTGGGTGTTTTGTGAGGATAAGCGCAGTGGCCCATCAAGTTTGGTCCCCCTCTGTGTCCATGTTGAGGCTAGCAGTCTGGCCAATCACTGGTCCCTTGGCACAGCCCCTTCCCTGAGCAGTCTGGTGTCCAAGTCATCCTAGGGCTGTGAATTTTCCCCCCAGACAGCTGCAGCCCAAGAGCTTGTGTCTTCCTTCACCAAAAGCTGGATGTGTCTCTGAGCTTCCTTGATGCCAGCACGGCAATGTCTTGGTGCTGTCCTCGAGCTACTCTCCAGCCTTGGAGTCACAAAGGGAGTGGTAACTACTGGAGCCCCGGGAGTCAGACCCTGAGGCTGCTCATCTCTTTATGCACAGGACCTTAATTCTTCCCAAACTCACCTGGTATTGTCTGCCCAAAGCTCAGATGTCAGCTGGTAACTGGGCGCACAAGCTGTTACTGACTGACGGACCATCTGCTGGTGGCAGAGCGAGGCGCACATCTGGTACACATCTGGTTCAGTGGGTACACATCTGGGGGCAGAGGACGTGGGTGCTGCTCACCTTGCTGCTGCCCGGCACTGCAGGGCCCCCTCTCCCTGCCCGCAGCCCTGAGCGCTGCAGCCATGCAGAGACAGCACAAGTAGTGGTGGACGTTGTGCCTGCTCGTGAAGTAGCGCACTGTAAAGCTTAATTTACTCCATACCCTTCACTGGCAAAGGTTTTTCTTTCATGTTCTGGAGGGGTGGCCAGAGAAGGGAAGTTGGCAGCCACAGCTGGCAGGAGTGGCCACCAGCAGGCTGCAGCTCCGAGTGGCACCTGTTAATGCGAGGGCTGACTCTGTCTCATGTAAAGTTATTCATACGCTCATATTTCTGGCCAGAGAAAACTTTGTTCCAAAATGTGCCCTGCCTCATTAGCAGTCCACACCCAGGGACCTCCTTTCAACTTCTCCAAGCTTCCCAGCACCTCGCCACAGGGACCAGTCAGGGACACAATAGCTCCAGCCTGTTTATTTCATTTCACTTTTCCTCTCCTCTTGGCTGGCAGCCAGCAGAGATGTTCTTTGCAAAGATAATAGTTCCAACTTAATCATTCACCTCTTATGTGTCTAAAAGGAGTTAAGGAGACTGGAAGTTTCCAAGAAAAATAAATGAGCAGAACTCTTTCAAGGGGGCCTCTTTAAGGCTGTTTTATTGATTTAAAAAAAAAAAAAAAAAAGCAAAGCCGCAAGCTGTTCCTGCACATCACCCCTGCCCTATTTATTTTTTAAATGCATGTTTAAATTTGGAGGGACAGTCATGAATATAAGGATTATGAAGTGTTTCTCTTTGTGAAGGGATTTGTGTTTAGAGAGATGCTTCCAGCGTGATATTCTAGTTGTGTTCATTCTGGGAGTTGTAAAGCTGGATCTGGATCTCAGGGGACTCCTTGCTCAGCCTGCATGTGGATGACAGGCAAAAACACCCATTTATTTGGTTTTGGTTGGTTGGTTTTTTAAGGGGATTGTGATTCTGTCTGTTTCAGTTTGGGGTTGTAAATTTTGTCATGCCCTGAAGGTCTGATGTTTCAGAAAGTTGGAGGACCCAGTCCCTTGATGATGGATGCCTTTGGGTTGCCTCTAGCTAGGCAGCCACTATCGCCAGCTCCTTTTGGAAATAAGACCTTTGTTTAAGCCACAGAAAAAACATCTTCGTTCCACCTGGCCTGGCTGAGGGACAGTGATTAAAACCCTTATCTTCCCCACTGGCATATTTTGTCCATGAAGCTGTTGAGAACGTGCATGTCCTTGGGAACTCTTGATAAAAGTAAAAATTTTTCTTTCGACGACTTTTAACCAAGGCTTTTTTTTTTTACTGAAAACCTGAAAAATTGGTAGGTTTTGGTAAAGAAGCTCACTTGTGGCTGGAGGTGGATTAAGACACCAGCAGTAAATGTGAACCTGAGGAATGAGCTCCTAAATCATACAGCTTCAGGGGAATCCATATTTTCATGTAACTATCAAACCAAAAGCTACGCTATGGTGACCCTTAACTATAGGAAGAACCAAATGCCATCTGGAAAGGCTGGAAGGACCAACAGGCTGCCCTGGGCTCAGGCTGCATTCCTTTGGCTCTCTGGAATGGGGCTGTGGCCTGTGATTCTGTCTCTGTGGTTTTCCTACCTTCAGAGGAGCCTCTTTCCAGAAAAGATTGAAGTATCTGAATCCATTCTTCCTCTCCCATGGCTCTGGCTCCATCCTTCAAGCAAAGTGACTGCGTGGTGCTCTGAGCTCTCTGTTGTGGTGCTGCCTTTTGCTGATGGTCAAGTATGTGGATGTGTTTGTACTTAGCACCCTCTCCCTGCAGCTATGGGGGGGGTTTCTGCCTGATCCCACCTTTGGAACACAGGTTTCCTTGTGGGTACAGATTGTAAGACTCATGTAATTGTCCATAAAATAGTGGGAAAGAGAGTGAAGTTTTAACTGTCATTCACTATTCATAAAAATTCCTGCAGTGCAGACACCCATTTTCCCGACTTTGATGACTAGGGGAAAAATCATCCTGCCAGGTGAAGTGGGATGTTCAGTTCTTCTTTTCAGCAAATGAAAGGCTGAATTCAGCAAGCTTGGAGTGAGAGGGAAACGAAACATCCGTTGTTCTCCTCCTCCTCTTTTTCCCTTTTTCTCTGGGCACGCAGCACTCTCTTCCTTAGAGAACACAGACGTGTTAATTTTCATGAGGCTGTGATGAGGCTCTGGGCTGGCCGTGTGTTTCCCTTCCCCCTCACTGAGCACTCCAGTAACCACACATTACCCAAGCCCAGCGCTTTCTGCATGACTCAGATATTTTTTTTTAAGAACTAGAATCCAATGGACATTTTCTTTGCTGATACCGCTGGGACTAGAGGTCTTTTTTTTCCCACCAACCTTAAAACATGCTGATATGCTGCAATTTTTTTTTCCTTTCCAATATTTTGTTTTTATTAAAACAGCACCAAGTCCCACAGCACCAAAGGATGGGATGTCTCTTGCTCTTTTCTCCCTTTCTCAACAGCTAATAAAAAAATAAAAAAGGTTAATTAGCCATAAAAGAAAACACTGAGGGATGCTTGGACCCTCCTTGATGGCTGGGCTGAGCTGGGGGCACTGGCAGTGCAGGATGGAGACATGGCACAGCTTACAGCACCCTGGGGTGCAAACAACAGGAGGGGAAACCGCTGCCATCCTGACAATAGATCATGCTGGAAAAAACCTGCACTTTTCCTAGACCTGAGGCATCCAGCTGAGGCTGGGCACACATCAACCAATGCCAGGTGAAGAGAGCAGAAAATGCCTTTGTGAAGGCACAGATAGTGACCTGCAGTCCCTCTGTCATCCAGGGCCTTGGTCCCAAATACAAACAAAAGTGCTGTGAGCGGGATTAGGTTGAACAATAAGGCAGTGAGCTCCCACTCAGAGCTCTCTGAAGTAGAGGGAGGGGGTTTTGGAAGGGCTGGCACCAGCTTTGGTTGCAACATAATGTGGCACCTATGATCTGCATGCTCTCCCGTGCTGGAATCGTAGATTTGTGGTGGGTGTCTGGGTGGATCCATGCTCCTGCCGGCTCGGCATAGGGAAGGCCCAGCACTGAGCTTCCCCAGGAAGCACAAGCAACATGTGGAGCCAATGTGTGTTTCTTCATGTGAATCCCGAGGAGTTCAAATGGACAGGTTTGGGGGCCACGGTTCCCATCTGACGTTGCCTGCCTGATGTGATTATTCAAGCCTGAATTCCTTCAATTGACAGCCGTGCTATTTCCAGTCTCTTAGTCAGCATATACCACTCCGCTTCCCAGTCTGATGAGACCTGGATTTTCCCACACTCCTCCTTAAATGGAAACACATTGTTCATCTTCATTTTATTTATTTATTTGGTACAAAAAAACAAGATACTGCTATAACTTTGAAGTGCTGGCTTTTACAATGGTTGGTTCCTTTTTGGAGCAATGGGTTTTCCTAAAAGTCACTCTCAGCAAGATCCTTATCAAACTTTCCTTAGCAGGAGACAATGAACATTTCACAGCATGAAGAGAAAAAAAAATAAAAAGGTTGGTGAGAAGACAAATGCTCTAAGTGAAGAGATAGCCAGGGTGAAGATGAGATCCCCCAGCCCCATAAACACAGATTATTTTCTGTCTAACCTACAGTTTCCGGACATTTCACTCATTGAGTCAATTCCAGAGTTAATTGAGGGGTGAAAATGGGGACCTGGGAAATTTCTGGACAGTTCCATTTGGGACCCATAAACTTCATGCTCACGTGCCCAAATATGAAGAACCTCGTTGCTAGTAGTTGCCAGGGGTGGCAACTAGGATGGGATCTGGGGGGGGCACGATGCCTCTACAAGCTGCCAGGGATGTCTATCCACAACAGGTCACAGTGGGACCAGTTTGTTCCCTACTGGGCTGCAAAACCAGTGGCTGACCTGTGTGGTGGCACTTGGAGCTGTAGGGAGACAAACCTCCTGCAGGAGCCCAGCTGCCAAGCCTTGTGGGGAAGGCACAACATCTCCTCCCACAGCCTGCCCAAAACTTCTCCTGTGTTAGGTGGATGCCAAAGGATGCTCTGGGCAGGGGTCAGCTGGGGTCAGCTTCAGAACTCTCCTAAAAATGCCGATGCCACTGGACAGCTGGTGTGGGAGATGAGCAAGCACAGGCATGGATCATCCTAGCCCAGGATGTGCCAAATTTGAACCGCACCTGCCAGCTCAGCTCCACGAGAGCCTCCATGGGGGCAGGCTCTGGGGGTGGCCAATGCTCCAGGTCAAGGCAGGGTCTGGGAGTTGGTTCTGCTGGCTCTGGCTGAGTCCGAGCAGTTCCGTGCAGGCGGGTGGCAGCTTTGTGTGGAGGAAATGTGTCGGCTGGCGGCTGCCGTGGGTTTTTTTTTTTCTTTTAGCCTAATTGTATTTTTAATTATTTGTCAGATAGTTTCGAGCCAAGACTATGCAATCAATCAATGTTTGTTGGTTAAAATAGAAGTAAACACTAGGTTATATAAACAAAGGAGTGCTCTGGTTTATTGCCCAGGGATAACGCCGGCATTGTTGCGTGGATCCTCATCTGAAGGCTTTGAAGATTGCTTGCTCTATTTATTTTTCTAAAGATGGATAACTTTGTTCTATTTGCTCAGCTTCTTAAGGGCTTGAATAGACAAGGGGTAAAGTGCGGCAAAGGTGGGTCTGGCTCTGAAGGGGCCCAGTGGGAAAATGTGTTTTTGGATTCTGATCTCATCCCAAAAATGTCTTGCATTTCAATACCTTTAGATAGCTTACACATTGGAGATGCCAAGGAACTGGAAGCCTTCACTCCAAAGTCAACTCTGCTTTCATTAATAATTATTTTAAGACAGCACTGAGAGAACAAGACAGTACTATGTGGAGCACAAAGAAGCCTGTGAAGAATTCAGGCCTGAGCAAGAGTTCGAACCCCCACATCCCCACTCTCATGCTGGATGTCAAGGATCAGCATCCTGAGATGCAGGGAAGGTGGTCACATGAGGTGATGGTGAGGGAGGTGACACACGGGAGAAAAAAGAGCTGCCCTCCAAGCAATAGCAGCAACAGCAGAGCCCCCGGCCACGGCTGGGGAGAGGCAGGCGATGGGATGGGCAGAGCTGTGCCCCTGGGGCTGCGGAGGGGCTGAGCCTGGCTCAGATGACCTCCAGCACACACAAAGGCAGCTCTCAGGGAGCACACGTCCTCCTAATTTCTTCATGTGGGAGAGATGTTGACCCCATTTTACAGATGGGAAAACGGAGCAGCAGAACATGAGGACGCACATTTTCTTGCCAAACGTGGGACTTGACTTCTTCCTTTGGGCCTGACCTGGTATCATCCCTCACCTTGTTTTCTTGTCATAAAGTTGCCGCCTGTGCCTGTGATCTGCTTCTACAAGTCCTGGAGATCATTCCAAATAATATTGGATTTATCACTTCTCTGTGTAACGTGCCAGTCCTGGCAGCACGTTGTGAAAGCACAACAGCAACAAGAAGCATATGTTCTGCAAGTCAAGTTAGTGGGATTTTTTTTTTCACTGCCAAGGACAATAATTTTTTTCCTCTTTTTTTTTTTTTTTCTTCAAAATAAACATCATGCTGGAATGTGCTGCAGCAAATGGCTTGGGCTCTATTATATTTCATGCAGCTTTCTAAACAATTTTCAACCCTGCTGGCCCAGTGTCAAACAGAAGGCAACCAACAATAGCAAAATCGCATTAAAGCTGAGAAGGTTCCTTCCTGAGGTGAACACGGCCAGAAATAGTAATCTTGGCTCTCTTTTCAATTTGGCATTGGGGACTAATAATGCCTGTTCTCCTAATGGAAATTATCTAATTTCATCCAAGTGCAGCTCCAGAGAGAGCTGGGCTGACGCACAAACAGTCAATATAACAACATTCTTCTTGAAGAGCTGAACAATGGGGCTTTGGTGGGACCGTGATTAACAACGTCAAACTAAGAACAAACAGAAGGTGTAAAAATAGGCATCTGAGGAGTTGACACAACGGACTATTTTTCATCTGTAAGGCCAGAGGAGAATAGCTTGTTAAATTGTATGCTTGGAGCACTTCATCAGATGTTGTGTGGAACAACGAAAAAAAAATCCATTTCCCATCTGGGTCTGAATGTACTAAGGAACTGCACATGCCTTATTAATATAAATCACGCTAGGAGTATAATTCCCATTAGCATTAAAGAACCATTTTTCAATGAAATACTCTTGCACCAGGAACACCTAATGGGAAATAATGATGTTTGCTTCATTTGAAGAGAATAGTAAAATACAGTGTGGAGACAGAGAAGGTAGAGAAGCGTTTCTTCCCTCCAGCCTGGCGGGTTTTTGTGTCTGCTGTAAGATGTCCCCTTCCCAGCCTAGCAGAGCTGTATCCAGCTGCTGTGCAGAAGCCCCAGAGGTGGTAGGGAATGGTGATGAGGGGAAGAGCTGCTCCAGAAAACTGGAGTAGTGCTATGGCCCAGGGTCACAGCGCTGCTGTCCTATTTCCTGCAGGCCCCTACCCAGGCTGGGTGAGAGAAGGGGTCCAGCCTCCCTCCCTCCACCCCTGCTTCCTCCCCAGGGCAGCTGCGCTTTGGAGAGCGCTGAGATGGCTTCAGGCCACCTCCACCCCCTTACCCACATGGTTCAACCTCACCCTGTGGAACTCCTTGTTGTCAGCCTAAAAATAGCCCTCCCCAAAAACAAATCGCCACTCCGGACATTATTTCTCATGTCTTGAGAAACAGCAGCAGTTCCTGCATTTCCCTTTAACACTGAAGCCACAGCTGGTCTGACAGTGTGCCTGGTACATTAAAAAGCAGAAGCATTGGAAGTGGGTGAAACCACCACACAAGTCATTAGCTCTGGTGCCTCGCCTGCTTTCCCCAGGGCTCTGGCTCTGGTATTTGCTCTGTAGGGAACTGCATGTGCCTGGGGTGAATGCCAACCCGTGTGTTTGCCCGGGCACACAGTGGCTCCCAAACCTCAGCATCAACCTTGGTTTGACACTGAGGGATTTATTCTCCTTCCCTGCCTTAAGCACTGCAGCTTCCTTCTAGCTCCTAATGAAAGGAAAGTGTAGCCCTGAAGCTTTGGACAAAATTCCCACCTCTGGTTAAGCAGGTATGGTTTCTTTTAATTTTTACAAAATCTCGAGTAGCCGTTTACTCGGTGTTATTTTTAGAGCGTGAGCGGGGAGGTCTGTGTTTTCATAAAACCGCCAGATGTGCGCTGGGGCAGTGGGATTTTGTGCAGGACACGACATGGTTAACTTGGCTCCATGTTGTGGCCGATGGCATCCAGGAATGACCCCGCTCCCCCTCGCTCACCCCACAGGTCACCCCCTGCTCAGGGTCTGCCAAAATTGTGTCGTTTTCTTGTTCTCCTTCCTCCTAACAACAATAAAACTGATGAAACGTATGGAAATTGCTAGTAATGAAAGCAAATTGCACCAGAAGTAATACAACACCATGTTGCCCTCAGCCTCAGCTTTCACACCTGGTTAGTCCCCAGCTCTCCCAGAAACCAGTGCCTTTCTCCATGTGAAAGTCCCAGTCCCCGTTCCACACCCAGCCCTGCTTCCTGCAGCCCAGCCCTCAGCTCAGCCCCCTCCCTGCATCAGTCGACCCCTTTTTGCCTTCCCTTTGGCCTCTGGTCCTTTTAAACCAGGTAGGATACCTCTCACATGTCTCAAAACACCCAAGGTGGGAGACAGACTCCTTACAAGGAATATATCTCTACTTCTAGACTTTGGTGGGTAGCAGCGTCCTGCAGAAATGAAAGCAGCACGGTACAATAGCCATCCCTGCCTCCTGTGGCTGCAGGCAACGCTGCCGCCTGGGTCTGCCAGAGCACTGGGGAACGTTCAACATCCAGCAGGTGCCAAAGCATCCATGGGGGTCCTAGGGAGGAAATATGAGAAGGTTTTGGAGAGAGGAAGAGTAAAGCCTGGCGGCTGAGCTCACTCCCAGCAGTTCCAGTGGCGATGCACCCGGACGGAATGTGGCCCAGGAGGGTTGTTGTGATTGAGGATTTTATTGTCAGCTTGCACTAGAGGGTGCTGCTTCGTTAGGGTTTGGGAAAGAGCGCAGTAATGGGACCGTCTCCGATGTCTTTATTCCTTGCAAAGTTAGGCTGAGACTCGAAACGTGTTGAGATTCATATTACCATTCAGTGTGGCCCCGAAATGAAATGAATTGCTTAGCTGGGAAAATGAGAATGTCTTGGCTTGGAAAGGAGTTTATGCATCTGGGGGGCAAGAGTAAACATTTGAGTTAGACACTGTGACAAATGAAAGGAAAAACTGGTCAGCCTTGCCTTCTTTCTCTCCATTTCACAATTCTGAGATGAATGGATGCCTCAAGGAGCTGAGAAATCAGGGGAAAAAATTAAGGACAGGACAGCGAAGGCAGACATGGGAGATAATGAGACTTTGGAATTTACTGCTACAAGACAGATAATCAAAATCTCATGATAAAAGTTTTTAGAAGAAATAAAAGCAAGATACCTTTTATGACCGCTACAGTCTTTTGGCTAAGATAAAGGTAACCAGATCCCAGGCACTGAGATATAAAATGATGTGTTAGAGGTATCAGTAGGAAATTACTTCCCCTGTGTGCTGCATTGCTGTGTTGACTGCTCCTCCTCTGTTTTTGTTTCCATTTGCCGAAGGCGTGGAGGAACGGCTATTGCTGTAGGCAGCATCCCAGTCCCACGGCTGAGAAGGGGATACCTTACACCACCCTGCTTGGCTCCCAGAGCATCTGCCCACCCTCCTGGGTGTCTCACAGGGAGGCGACTTGGGTCTTCCAAGACCTGCTGGAGCCTGGCACAGGGAATCTGTGAGCTGTCCAAGCGATGGTTGGACTTTATTTAGGGCAGATTTGGTTCCAGTGAGGGAAGCTGCTCTGGAGAGTGCTATGTACACACTGTATAGTTTGGCACGCTTGTTTATGGGCCTATAAAACTCCTCTGACTGGCATTCCCATTTGGCATCCACCGGGAAGCATTTCCCTTGGGCACAAAAAGGTTAAAATGGGAGTTTTTGCAAGGGCCTCAATGACATTATTTTCCTGGTGTTTTATATATGCTAATAGCAAGGAAAGAGCTGGTTTTAAAGTTGGGCTGATATGTACCGACTGCATTTAAATCCACTTTGAACATGAAAGGAGGAGCAGAAGAAAAACAATAAATATTCTCAAATCCAGATGAGTTTTACAGAGTAATTTTCTTCTAGAAACTTGACTTCCTTATGGGGTTGATTTTGCCTTTTATGCGTCTGCATTCTGATATCTTTATTTCCAGCTTCCCCACATTTTTGACCGCTGTTGGCAAGAAGGAGGAAACTGTTTCTTACTAAGACTTTTATTAGGCAGTTATTAGTGTTTCCTTCTTCAATATTGAACGGCTTTTCTGTGCAGTAACTTTAATGTACTACTGCTGGAGAAGCAAAGGGCCTAAGCCATCAGCCAGGGTTTGTGGAGATAGACTGGCATTGTTCTGACAAAATCGTAGAGATGATGATCCACTATGGGAATAAAAAAAAACCCCATTCAGTTTTTGTCTGTACTTGCATCTAAACATGCAGCTTGAACTGCGGTACCGTGAGCCTGTCCTCAACAGCAGTAGTTTGCCTGAGTTAAGGACTTGCCCATTTGGGTCTCAGCTGAAAACAGGTGAAGTTCCACTCTCCTGTCAGATTTAGGAAATACCTGTGGATGCTCTTTTCTCACTGAGAGTCAAATCATCTTCGTTTTACGCAGTGGAGCTTGTTTTCAGTCGCTGTGCACTCTGTCAGCTAAATCCAGCGTGTGCAAGCAAATGCTTTCCTGATCGGCGGTTGGACATGAGAGCAGGGGGTCAGCACTTCTGCACGTCCTGTCACCTTTAATCAGCCAACAGAGGGTTAATTGCACACCAGCTCTCTGCAAACCTCTCTCTTGGTGAGGCCTGGAAAATCACAACTAGCCCGTGATAAGTCCTGCTGCAAGCAGATTGCGGTCTGACTGCAGCGTAAAGGTGGAGTAAGCTATGAAATCAAGATGATGTGGTGGTGTATATGATATGATGCTGATGGAAAGAAAAACAGACTCGGGGGCTCTCCATGTGAGAAGGACCCATTTTGGATTGCAGAAAGCAGTTACAGGAAGCAGCACTTAAATTAATGGGTGGCCTGACGAGGAATTAGAGCAGACTAGAAGAAGGTCACAGCAATCCTGCCAGCCTGTCCCCCAAATGAGTGTTTCCCCCAGCACCCTCACCCTGGCTGGCCACATGAGAAAGAAGCTAGTTTGGGATACTATGGGAAGAAAAAGGAATGAAAGATCATTCCTTTCTTTTGTATGCATGGCTGTGGAAAGATGCAGTGCCCTCCCGCATCCCAGATGTCTGAGCCAGGCACTCAAGAGTGTGGCTGGTAAATCAGTGTTTTCAGGTAACCTCTCTGTCTGAAGGGACTTGAGGGACTACACAGTATTTGGGGGACTACGAAAAGTCTATCCCGATGAAATCCCTCAGCTTCCCATGCTCTAATGTGTTTCCTCAGAAAACAGCAGTTTCAGCAGTTGAAAGAAAGCCACAGCACGCAAACGTGCAAGTGTGAGAACAAGTCTCCAGCTCAGTGGCTGGTGTGCTGTCCCTGGAGCTGGGAGCTTCATGCATCAATTTGATCTGCTCTCACATACGGACCTGTTCAATGGGACCTACTCTGCTGGAACATATGGATAATTCTCGGGACTGCTTACATGCAGAAAACCCCATGGAATTTTCAGACAACTCATATAGACATTTCAGAGGAATTTTGCCTCAGAGCAATTTTAGCATGCCCTATGGACTCAGTTCCCATCTAGGATTCCTGTGTTTGCACCCCAACACCTCTCCTTGTTGGAAAGCTGCAGGTGAGGAGGATCAGGCGCTTCCCTCCAAAAGCACACTCTGACCCAAAATCGAACAGCAATGAAAATACACCAGCAGGCAGCTTGAAATCTTGCCCTACCGCACGGAAACCCAGATCCCGCCTGCTTTCCGACGCCTTCCACGGCTGCTCAGCAGATGACATAACATTAGTCGTGACTTACTGACACAGGTATTCAACTAAATAACGCGTGAAACAATGGAAAGGAAACGTCAAGGGGTTGACCAGCTTAGTCACTGGGTTCGCTTGCGGTTCTGGGCAGTTCCTGCCTGCGTTGCTGTTGAGCCTTTCAGATAACGAGCTCTGCTGAGCTGGGGGAAGCCCCTCCTGCCCCGCGCCGGCGGCTGCGGCCGCTTCCAGCGGCGGGTCGCGGCCGGGGGTCTCTGCCCGCGTTCAGGGGGGCGGCTCCGCTGCAGCGCTCCCCGCATCCCGCGGCGGTGCGGGAGAAGCACCGGCGGCAGCCGCCGGGAACCCCCCCGGCTCCAGCATTGTGCCTTTACCCACCCTGCAGCCCCAGCCCGGGGCGGCTGCGGCGGGAGGGGCTCTCCAAACGTGCTCGCCTGCTGCTCTCGGGGACCCTGGAGTGGTTTTTTTGGAAGTGGGAGGTTTTGGGAGGGTGGGGAAGCCCTGTCCCAGGGACTCGGCAGGTGGCGACAGAGCACGGGCTTTGGGGGGTGCCCGGCGCTGCGCAGCGCGGGCGGGGCGGGGGGGCGGCTCCGCGGTACCCCCGGGGGGGTGCAGGGGTCCCACTAACGCCACCCGACCGAACCTTCTTCCTGGAGGGCTTCTCATGAGGATAAAACAGTTACTTTTACAAGTACTCTTACAGAGAGATGCAATAGGATTTTAACTTTTTAAAAATTCTTGTGTATCTCGCACGTATACGTTTCTAGTACAAACATAGGAATAATGAGACCACATACAAAAGTCTAAAATCCAACAGGCAAGGCTCAGGCCGCGGGAGGCGGAGAAGGAGAGCTGGAGGCCGCTCCGGCAGCAACCTGGGCCGGCTCGGAGGAGAAAACTTGGCTCCCCATCCCCCCGGAGCTGGGCCGCCGAGCGCTGCCTGCAGTGGCTGGGAGCCCCGAGCCCGCAGTGGGGTGAACAAGCTGCGTCGGGTTCGGGCACCGTTCGAGGACAGGGAGAAGCGTCTGAGGACTCGGACTGCCAGCATCCCGGCGGGATCCGTGGGATCGACCTGCCCGCAGCTCGCCGGAGAGCTGGACGGGGCAGGCATTTGGCCGAAAGGGCTGTCCGTCCTTCCCCATGGGGCGCTGGCAGGCAGCGTCCGGCCCTTTCCGGGATGCTCCCGGTCCCGTGCCCTCGAGTAGGGATGGAGGAGCTGCAGAGCCCCGGGCTTAGTCCTTCTATTTTCCCCTCTTAAGAACTCCAATAATTTTTTTCCACCTCCTTTGTCGGCCTCGAGGAAGGAAAAAAAAAAAAAAGTCCTCCGAGACTCCATTCCTAAAAAAAAAAAAAAAAAAAAGGCAGCAGCATCGCTTCTGCCGCACAGTTCATTCGCCTCCTTCTCGAGTCCCTCGGAAAGCAAGATTAAAGGGGAAAGTAGCAGCTGTATATTTATGTTTTCATTGCTAGAAGGGAATTGATTTCCTTGCATTTATTTTTGTAGTTGCAATACACAAGGGCGGATTTGCGTCACCAAAGCAACTTGCTGGTCGAGATAAAGTTGCACAAATATTGAAAAGGGAAGTGCTCGCGCTCATTATGAAGTTTTTCTCCGGAAGAAATAAGGATTTCTGCTGTATCCTAAAATACTAAAGCCGCTTCTATTTTGGGACAAATCTCGCAGGCACATCCGCTCATTTAGTCCGAGTTGGAACCTCTCAAAAAACAGGAGATGACCTGGACTGCAGCGAGCCCCGAGTTTCCTGCAGCCTTCTCCCTCCTTGCGCGGGGAGGAGGGGCCGCCGCCTCCCCCGGCAGAGCGGCCGCGCAGCCCTGCGCGTCCCCGGGCTGGCAGGGAGGCCTGCGGAGGCCTTTGTGGAGAAGGGACACCCTTGTCCCCGGGAGGAGGGAGAGGCCGGGGGGTGAGGCAGGTGCTCCTGGTTTCGGCCGCGGAGGATGCGCGGGGGCGCAGCGCGGCCGAGCCCCGGGAAAGCACCTGCCCCCGCGGCCAGGACTCCCCGGCTCCCTCGCCCTCTCGAGGCCCAGCCCGGGGGTGAAGGGCTTTAGTGCGAGGCGTTCAGCGTTTCCTTTTGGGTTATTTTAGTTCCCGCGGAATGACAGCGCTTCCCCGCGCTCGGGCTCGCGGGACCAGCGGGGTCCCGGCCACCGGCGGCACCGAGGCAGCGGAGCCACGGCCGTGCCCGGGTCGGGTCTGCCCGGCGTGCCCGCAAATGGGCCCTTCGCTCCGGTGCTGCTCACCCATGGGCCCTGCACGGCAGCGAGGCGAGAGGAGTTTTAAAATCAACTCCTAAAAGGAGGAAAAAAAAAGAACCCACCGCGTTTGGTTTTGTTTGGTTTTTTTTTCCCTCGACTGCCTGGTGAGCAGCCCCGGGCTGGTCCAACGCTCCGGGGTAGCAGTGGTAATTGCAGCAATGATTTAACGAGGCGGTTTGCGGCCGGGATGCAGCACCCAGGGCACACTTCGTTGCCTGTCCCTCGGGCGGGCCGGTGGGATGGCTCTGCCCGGCGATGGGAACGCGAGTGGAATCGGCGTCGTTCGATCCGGTTTGAGAGCAAGAGGATGGCGCTGGGGTCACTTGGCGTGAGGGAGAATGAGGGAGAGATGCAAGGAAAAGAGGCTTTCCGCTGTCGAGGCAAGAAAAGTTCAGACATAATCAACCTTTTCTTTTGCCGCCTTCGGTTTTTGGACACATCTTGGCAAGCCAGCCCGTCTTCATTTTTCGGTTTTGCCTCGTTAATAAGAACCAAACCAAAGCAAAGAGGTGCCTGGCTTTTCCCAGGGAACCAGCCTCACCTTTACCCATTATAGCACACGGTTATGGCTCAGGAACGCGTTCACTCTCGCTCGCAGGTGGTTTCAATATTCACACAGAAGCTACATCTTCATACCTGGCGAAAGAAAAATAGTTCGCCTTTCTGGCGGTTCCCCGAAAACCGTCAGAATTTGGGAAACGCTTTAGAAAAACGAATACGATATTTTTGAAACAAAATCAAAGCAAACTTGCAATCGTCCGACCCGGCAGGCTGCTCAAAACGACAGCGACTGCTTTACTTGTACGAAAACTAAAAATAAAGAAGTAGTTGATTTTCAGAGTGAGGTCAGGACAAATGTGATGTTAGAGCAGAGGAAAAAAAAGCGCCAAAGACGCTTTGATAAATTTGTCCCTAAATCATAGCGGTGAATATAGCATATGATTCTAGTGTACTGGAAAAAATGGGAATAGTTCTGTCGTCACAGGTTTGAGAGATTATAAAGTAGTTTTAAGGTGTAATTGGTGTGCAAGCAGATGCAGCCACCGGGATGGAGAACCTGACGAAAATCTATTGTAAAATTACACAGTTGCCAAAATAATATTAGGTAGTCAGTTGCTGCTAATGCGGGATGCAACGTGTCCTGGGCCCAGAATATCTGGGGGCTCCCATAAATACATATATTGCGTGCATCAGCATGGACTCCTTCTCTTCCAGACTATCCCAGGCTCATTTATCCGGGAAGGAAACACATTTCCTTGAGAACCGTTTCCAAGAGGACAGACCGACTTCCAATAGCCAAGAATTTCCCTGCGCGTTTCTTTCAAACGTTTGGAAATCGCGGCGGCAGCAAGAGAGGCGACCTTGCGCTTTTTTTTTTTTGGGGGGGGGAGGGGGGGGGTGAGGGGGGAAGTGCTTGTTCAAAGTCGAGGGCGCAATTTAGGCGGGGTATAGGTGTGTGTTGGGGCGTACTTTGTGGGGCAAACCGCTCCAAACCGCGGGTCTGGGGCCACGCAGTTGGCGCTGCGGGCGCGGTGGCCGTACCCGGGACCCGGCCCTGCGTGGGCGTGTCGGCGGGCGGTGCTGCCCGGCCCCGCGGATCGCGGATTGGGCGTGGGGAGGGAGCGAGGGCTGCTCGTTGCCAGAGAAAGTTTTGGGGAGGGGTGGATATTTTTTTCTTCCCCCAGTGCGAGGAAAGGGGGTTTGGTTTGGGTTTGTTTTGTTTGCGCCGCTCCGCTCCGCTCCTCGCCCGCTCGCTTTCTTCGTCTGGCCGTGGGTTCTGGGGACTTTTTAATTTTCGGGGTTCTTTTTTTCTTTTTTTTTCCTTCATTTTTTTGGTGGTTGGCTCTCCCTCCTTGCCCCTCCGGGAAGTGCTCCACCAGCCGCCTCTCGCCCCGCCATCTCTCCCCATGCGCCCGGGGCCGCGGGCAGCTCCGCGGCGCGCACCCGGGAGCTGAGCTGCGGAGCGGCGCGTCCGCTCCTCGGGCAGGATGTACACGGCCGGGCTGGCTCCTTTCTACGCCTCCAACTTCAGCTTGTGGTCAGCGGCGTATTGCTCTGCATCGGGGCCGGCGGCCGGCGGCTGCTTCCCGCTGGACGCCGCGGCGGCGAAGAAGCCGTCCTTCTGCATCGCCGACATCCTCCACGCCGGCGGCGAGGCGGCGGGAGGAGCAGCCGACAGCCTGCCCGGAGGGCCTGGCACCGGGATGCCGGCCGCGCTGGGAGCCGTCCACCACGGCGGTCCCTTCCACGCCACGGCCTCGCCGCTCCGGCCCACGCCCGTCGTGGCCCCCGACGCCCCCGCCGCCGCCTTCCCGCCGCGCCTCTCGCCGCTCTCCGCCGCCTACCACTCCCACCACCACCGCCCCCCGCAGCACCGGTCCCCCGCGGCG
>VWPU01012212.1:0-53252 GCA_013398955.1 Callaeas wilsoni
CCGCCCCCGCCCCGCCGCGCTCCGCCCCCGGGGCCGCCCCAGGTACCGGCGGGGGGGCGGCTCCCGCCACGCGAGCAGCGGCCGCGGGACCGCTCGGCTCCGTTTGCTTCGGCTCCGTTTGCTTCGGCTCGTCCCGGCTCGGCGCCGCCGCTCCTCCGCCGCAGGTAAAAGCCGCGGCCCCTCTGAGGGGGCTCCTCCCGCGCCGTCGGGGCTGCTTCCCCTCGGGGCTGACGGGGAGGGGGCTGGCGGGGTCCCGCGCCTCGTGTCCCCACCGGGACCCACAAACTCCTCCTCGCACCCAGCGTCGGGGCTGTCCCGGGGCTCCGCGGGACGGGAGCCGGGGCGGGCGGCAGGAGGTGCCCGACAGGTGAGCGCCGGGTGGGTGCTCCGTGCCCCGAGGAGTGGTGTAACGGGCAGCCCTCGGGAGCGGCGGGGCGGAGAGGGCAACAGCAGTTCCATCTCTAAAATAAACATTTCCCAGCAATGAGAGGCGATATGATATTGCTTTATCTCGAAGATATCCTCAGCCCCGCGGGGGTGAAGGTGGGAGAGCGGGGCCTTCCCGGCTGTTCTCCAGCTGGTGCGTAACCCGCCCGTTCCCGTCACCCGGGGCAGTGCCCGGCTCGGGGAGTGGGAACAGGTAGCAATAACCCAACTGCTGGCAATGGAGCGCTGCCGGGAAACGCGGGACCCGCTGTCGTCGCGGCTGCTCGGGGCGGGGCAGGGACCCGCTGCTGCCGGGCTGCACAGCCCGCCCGAGCTCCCACCGCAAAGCCGCTGCCCGGCCGAGCAGCCGGGGGAGCGGGCGTGCCGGTACCCACGCTGCCCTAGAGCCCTGGGCAGCGAGCCCACCGCACCAAGCCAAACGGATCCACCTTCTAATTGAGTTCATAAAAAGTATAAACTCTCCAGTTTGTCCAGTTCATGCTGTACATAACACATGTGGTGGTTTTTCGCCACGCATTCTGACCAGTTGGTTTTCCCCGCTGGTTTCTCCGTGCTTGCCAGCAGCCCGGCAGTGCCGATGTGTGCGGTAACATCAGCCCGTGGGACCGCAGGGGCATCGCCGGCACCGGCACCACTGGCTCCACATTTTGCCTCCCAAGGTTCTGTCCCCACGCTGTCCTTCTTACAAGCACGACGTGTTGCGTGCTTGTGCAGTGCATCAAGTTGATCTGACCTAAATTAAGTGTAAGTTGTTTAAAAAAAAAAAAAAAGTGGGGGTTAGTTTTAACCTGGATTTTCCCATGCCCTGAGACAATATAAGACCGTGGTCTCAGAACATGTTTCTGTGAAATTCTTTGGTGACAAATCTGCTTTTGACTTCTGCTTTGTTTCTCATCACTTATTCCTCACCCAGTGCTGCACTCTCAGTTGTGCAAATAATAGTTTGCATGGCTTCAGAGTTGCCTGGATTAGCTCTGGGTCTAAATAACACCCTCTTATGAGTGTTTTTTGTTTTTTTTTTTCCCTCTGAAGGTAAAAATGTCACTGGAACTATAATTTTGATCTGTGTGTTTGTAACTGTACCCAGATCACTGGAGCACTGGTATTGGGTTATACGCTGCTCTATGGAAGTGTATAACTAAAAGGCTTTTATTTCCTGTTATTTGTGCTTGCTATCCTGAAGGTGGTTGTATATGCATTTACTGAGACTCCATTGCCTTCAGGACAGTTTTATCAGAACAATTTATAGTATAAGTCAGAAGAGAGACAAGTAAAGCAAATTAAAGTCAAGCTTCCTTTGCAATCTTGAGAAAATTGTGCTGCCCTCTTTGCAGACCCAATATATTTTCAGGTGACAAAGTGAGAAGACTTACCAGCTTTAGGTTTTAATAGCAGTAGTTCTCATGTGTAGCAAAGCAATGCATTTAGTATTTATTAACATGATGGTTGTCATTGTCATGTAGTAGTCATGTTAGCTGCATGTAATTCAGTGATGGTTTTTCCCACCTTCATTTTCATATGTTTTCATGCACCCACAGATTAAAATGGGCAGGCCACAGCATCACAGTTCAGGGTCTTGCATCACACTGGCTGGTTTTAGTGCCAGAGAAGGGCTCTTATGTCCACTTGGCCCTCCCCAGTAGGTCCATGTCTATTCTCTGTTACTGGTTGGGCTGAAGAAGTAGGGTTTTTTGGGGCAGTTCTCAATGGCTAATGCTGAGAAATGTCCTGAACTGGTCATTTCAGGTATGCTTTTTGCTGTAAAACTGTGTCTTGTGCTTCAGGTTCTGCATATTTAGGGAGCTTCTGGAAATGTGTACTTAGCTTAGTGCAGTAGTGTTTGATATTTGAAATAGGCAGTGAGATTTATGTTTGGAAGTATTAGCTCATTAAAACATGGCAAGTGTGAGGGTGCTTGTTGTAATCCCAGTTAGCAGGTGGCTTACTTTGCAGCATGGGAGAACATCATAGCACAGAGAAATGAATTAACTTATTCATCACAGATTTTCTGCTTGGAAGAGGAGGATAAAAGGCAGCAAATTAGAGTTCTGCACTGCAGAGGCATCCTGGGCTGGCCCTGTCTCTGTGTGATTCTGGTTTGCAGGTGGTTTCTACAAGACAATTCCAGTCTCCATTCACTTGATTTGGTCAGGACAGCAGCTTGCTTTTACCTGTGAGTGAAAGGTTTTAGACTCAGTGATGCAGAAAAATCTGTAACTGTCGCCTGCTCTTTGGTGCAGGGGCATCTACCTGAATCTGCAAACGGCCTCACTCCAGCTCCAGGTAGGGTGAGTGCCATCATATGCCTGAACTTTCTTTATTTTCCACCACCGTGGGTGGGCTGTATCCCAGGGCAGAATGTAGCTGTGCCCTGCCTTCCAGCTGGGGAAGGATCAGCAGGGACTCACACGTGTCTTGTAGCAGAGCTGGTACGGATTCATCTTGTGTGCTGCTCTGGGTGCTTTTATGTCACTGCTCCTTCGGTGTGTTCGGCAGTGAGGTGCTCGGAAGTACTTCACCATTGCCAGTTCCTTCCTGGAGAAGGAGAGGCACAACTGCAAGGCTGGAGATCCAATGAGAAGGGGACTGAATTCTGAATTCCGTTGTCTCTGCCATTGCTGCAGTGTTTGTGACAGGAAGGAAGGGCTTTGAAGACAGTGAGTTTTGTAACAGCATCAATCTCGTCAGTGTGCACTGTTCTCTGGGACAGGGCTGGATTCGGGGTCAGCGTCAGCTTGCAGTTCTGTAGACCTAGAAACTGGCTGGCTCCAGGATTCCAAAATTCAACAGAATATTCAGGGAATTGCGGAAATCTCTGTATCTGCTCTTTAGGGCATAGGGAAGATAAAAATCCCTCATTCCATTCATCCTTTGGGAAAGAGCTGAGCTGGGTTCAGTTAGTGGGTCCCCTTTACCAATTTTCTCTATATTTTCTGGAGTGTTCTTGCTAACAGGCATGGAACCGTGTGATAGTAAGAGTGTGGCAAACACTCAACGCTCATAGAAGAGAGTAAAAAAGTACAAACTTCTGTTTCTTTAATTTTTTTTTTTTGTCATTGGAAAATTAGAGTGACTAATTCCTCCTTGCTGAGAATTTTTTTGTGGCTCTAAAATGGACTTTGAGGATGTTGAATGTTGTGCAGGAAATGGGAGAGGCATGGCTTGATGTTTGACTCGAGGAAATCTTTATAACAACAGTTGAACCAAATGTAGTTGTAAAGTTAAATGGCAAAAAAGTGATAGCTGCTGGTTCTTGATGCCTGTTCCACACCCAGCAAATTAATAAAAACTATTTTAAAACTCTTTTTAAAGACTATGTTCCCAAATCTAAATGGGTAATGAAAATGAATAACCACTGATATTGCTTAGAGGTTCTTATCCTTTAGCTGTCGTGCATATATTGAACTTTTTTGTAGCCTGTAAGTTCCAGAACAAATTCACTACAAGCATCTTCTTGTAAAGACTTCTGGACTCATTAATAAATGAATTTTATTAAAGATGAAGCGCTCAAGATGAAGAGCTCACATTTTTAAAGTAATAGACATAGACTTTCTGTGTAGAGAGATGAATTATTTTTGTTCTAGATCTGTCAGTTGCGGGGTATTTAGATGACACCCCAAGTCAGGTTCTGCACAGTACTGAAGAGTGAGCCAGAGGCTGTCACAGGGAGCAGCTGTTGCAGGGGGCAGGGCTCTGAGAGCAGGAGGAAACGTAACCGATGCCGAAAAATGTGCAATACTTTGGGCAAGACCAAGCTGCTGTCGTGTTGCCAAGTGAGGTGATTGTCAATTGTGTGGATCCTGTGGATTTATCTTTGATCCAAATTCTGGCCCGGAGTAGGTGGCTACAGCCTGTTATTTACGTAAGGTCCAAGTTAGCCCTCGTGTTTTGGCAGTCGCCACAAGGCAAGGTAATGTAAGTCAGGATGATAAACAGTGCTGTGCTCTGGCTTACTGGAGAGGAAAGCACTAGACACAAACTTGGCCTTTAGATTATTCTAGCCATGAAAAAGACAACTATATTCTGTTATGTTTTGCTGCTCTAAATCTGGAATAATTATTACTTTAAGGCAGATATTTTTGTGTAGATGTGCTGTAAGTTGCAGATGTTTCCATGCCCTCTTGCAGTTGCCTTTGCAGCATGGTAGACTTTGATCCAGGCTTTGTGCAAAACCTCCGTGTGTACAGAGGTATTTCAGCTGCTTCTTGGTTCCATTTGCTTTGCTGCCTTTCTTCAGGAAATGTGTAAAGATTCCTATTTAAGGTTTTCCATCCACTTGTGAGATTTATCTGGAACTTTAATTTTAGATTAGTAAAGATAATCTCACTTTAATAAACTTTAAATGATGGCTTCAAATATTTGCTGTTATCTTAATATCTGTTGCTAACTCAAGCACTGTTTCTGTTCTCTTTGTACACTACAGGATTTTCCTCTTTCCCTTCAGTGGAGGAAGCTCAGACCTTACACAACACTGTTCCCAGCCTAACCTGCCTACCCATTATTCTCTTACCTAATATTCTTATTATCCATCTTTATCATAATCATTGTAATCCTTTTGCTTCTACATCGCAGGTTCAACAGTGTGACCACTCTCTTGAGTCATATACTCACAGCAAAGCCTTCATCTCTCTCATGGATTATAGATCTAAATTGGTAACTATCGCTTGCTTGCAATGTTTATTAGAGTTATGTTAATTGCTCATACTCTTGTTTTCTGCTTCTGATAAATCTCTCTTGTAGAACAGCATTTGTATAAGACTCTCTAAGGTCATGGCCTTATTTCCTTTATGAGCTTTATTCTTAGGACAGCATACATTGGCTGTAAAAAAAGTCCATTGCTTGATAGAAATCTGGTTCAGAGTTGAACTTAATTTCTGAAAAAGAAAATAGAAAGTATTTATTTCCCAATGACAGAGCACATAAAGGAGTGAATTTTTATAATAGAAAATTGACATAGGTGTGTAATTGGTGAACTAGAATATTTTTAACTTAGATGCACTTTTTAAAGACTCTTTTTGGGGAAAAAATACACCAGGTATTAATGCTTTTGAGAAGAAGTTGTGTTGCACATTAGTAACACCTCTCATGGGTTACTGTAGAAATACAGAGGAATGGTTTCACCCCATCTTCTCATCTGCCTAATTAAAGAAATCTGTTAGTGGATGATGATGAAACGGTTAAAACAGTCACATTTAAATTGTTACTAGTCCTAAATAACACAAGACAAACGTAAATTCCAGTTTTGGCTTTAAAAATGAAGCATATGAAAAGATGTTTTTATGGCTAGAACTGCCCAGAAGTTGGAATATAGAGAATACACAGGTTCATAACAAGCTGAATTTACAAATGTGTCTTAGGGTATGGTTTGAAGTATGAGTTACATCAGTGGGACCATGTTTCCTGGTTAACTGGGGTGACTGACAGCAGAAAAGGAGACTCTTTTCCAAATTCAGACTTCTTTCTCACAGTGTTGTGAGAGAGGATGAGACGTGGAAACAGCGTGTCTGTGAACACACCCATGTGGTTGCTAATAAAGAGACATGTAAACTTCCAAGGTAATGATTTGATTTCTTGTTTCTTGTCCGTGAGAGGGTAAAGAAGAACAGCCCTCCATCAGTTTGTAGCCAAAACCATAAAGGCGCTGGCAACACTAAAAGTCAACTTTAGCCTTTTTTTCCTGGCGATAAAAGAATGGTGAGATACATCAGTTGATTTCTAGCCAGCACTTTAAACTTTTACTGTAGGTGGCTGTAGGCAGAAAGTATAGCAGAGCAGGGGTTACAGTGACCACTTTCAGTGATTCCTAGGAGCTGGAACACTTCAATGTTTTGTGTTGCACTAGAAACCAATTTGAGTCTTCACCATGATGCTGGTCACAAATTGAGGAGCACAGCTGAGTGGATCCCTCTATATGACACGTTTCAGTGAGCACTAAAACCAGCAAAGGCTGGTTTCCCATGGAGGTTGTCTTAGGGCAATAGGCTTTTTTCTTTTAAACTTCATTAGACCAAAATAGAGACTAAGGGCAGGAGAGCCACCTTGACCAAGGAGTATATTCTTTGGTGGCTAATAAGCTCTGATTAAGATTTTATTGCTTTAGAGCACTTGCAGCATCCTGCTCTTATGTGGTTTCTTTGTCTAATAAAAGATGAGCTCACACTGCAGGCTTTTTCCTCAATAGGGAAATAATAAGGTATCTCAGAGCTACAAAACTGCCTATTCCCACAAAACAAGTAGGAAGTGGCTCTGTTTGAGACCTTGCTCCCAATTGCTAATGCACATGGGGAAAAAAGGTTGTCAATATTAGTATGCTCTTAGCTACAAAAAAGGAGGCTACCCAGGCAAAGAACTAAATGATGCAAGTTCTCATACTGAAGTGTTCTCAAGGACAATCTGATTGGCAGCTTTTCCTGCTCCTGTGTATTGGGTTTTATGTAATGTAGCAAAATCTTTCCTATATAGGTATTTTATTGAGGATTATTCCAAGACAGTCCAAATGGAAACAGTCACGAGCCTCTGCTTTGCCCTCTGTGTGCCAGTTGTATTTGACCTGGTCTCCTGTAACAGAACTCTCCTTGGGCCGTGTGTTTTTGTGAAACAGCAGAGATGCTGCTCCGTTTGGAGTCATCCTAAAAGAGCATCTGTGGCTGTGTGCCCAGGGAGCAGGGGTTACACTGCCAGCTAAATGGCCTGGACCAAGGAGGGAGGACAATCCCCTGGGAGCAATGGCTGTGTGAGCCTTCAGGTGATTTGGACGGGAGCTGCCTGACCTGAGCGTGTTGTCTCCGTTTCCTTCTGCTGCAGAATCTCCTCCAGGTGCAGAGGGCCTGCAGGAGATGTGATTTCATGGACCTTTCTCTCAGTAGCATAGCAACTGCCACCACTTCCCACTGCTCTGTCCCCTCTGCTTGGCTCCCTCAATCATGCGGGATCAGGAACTGAACCAACTTTACAAACAGCCCTGCCAAACAGGAGACGCTGTAGGAGGATTTATTTTTAACTGGGATATCTCTGCTCTCTGAACCAGCTCTCTGCAGGGTCCTCAGGGCTGACATGACTGAGGAGTGCTTGGAGCAGGAGTGAGGCAACAGGTGGGGAAGAGAAAGGGAGGGGAGGAGAACCAGGAGAAAGGTCTGCTGTTTCCTGGCTTTGGGATTCGAGCACAAATTCAGGGGCAGCCCTGTGAACGCTTCCAGCCCAAGTGCTGGTGGACACAGCTTCAGTAACAATCTACCATCAGAGGGATAATCAGAAATTAGTATGAAAGTCCTTTCAGTTTCACTCTATTCACTAGAAGGGAAAGGGAAAAGTCAAATTTAAGCAAGGGGATGGAGTTTTCTTTAAAATTTTTGTGCTCTGACTGCCTGTGGTGATTCAAGGCGCTGACCTGCAGCATCTTCAGCCAGCACAGAGGCCAGCGAGGGTTGTGCTTCTATGACAACAGCCCCGCATTCTGGGCAAGTATCATTTGATCTTATTCTCTGTGTTGTGCTTCTAACAAAGCTGCTCGAGCTGGCCACATTCTGTAATTGCTTTTTCAGCTGAGATCTGAAAGTCACATTTGTAGCCAGGTACAATTCAGATTAGAGCAATCTAGGAGGGTTAATAGAGGCAGCAGTGCTTCAGTTAAAAGATCACCTTGGAGTGTGTGAATGGGTTCTGGGAAGGCAGGGGTAGAAAGAAGATACTGATTCGGGTATGATTAGTGGACTACATCTTTGTTAAAGGTCTGCCTCTGAATCTTTAAAAGAACAGGTTTTAAGTGATGAGGGTCTCCCACTATTTCAAGCCTGTGCGAGTGGCATGGAGAAGTAGAAATTTTAATTTATTTTTTTTTCTTCTTGAGCAAGTGCACAAGTGTTCTCAATGGCATTTGTGGAGATTATAACTGTATGGGGAAGATAAATTACTCAAATAGAGAATTTTCTGTCATCCAGTGTGGTGATGGTACAAATCAACTAATCACCTGATTCATAATTTTTGCAGCTGAGATTTCTAAGGATAAGGAGGCAGTGAGTGCATTGGCCTCAGTGTGTGAATGGAAGTTAGTCAGGTGTTGAATTCTTTATTTTGGAAATTCCTGCTAGGAACTAACATATGGGTAGAAGAGCTATTTTCTGATACACTAATGAGAAGAAAATTTGTGCTTGTGTTTTTTGGAGTGCTTGCAAAGGACTGTAGTCTGGCTGAAGAACAGCTGAAGTTCAGAAGAGAGTGTATCAGAATTGTGCTGTATCCTACAGAGAAATACTTGTGGGAAGATTTTATTGCATTCAGTGCAGCTGTTCACTATTGAGCTACTGATAAACTTCTTCAGAAACTGCCCTTGTGAATGCAATCTGTGAAAGAAATGTCTGCTGCACCAGCCCTTTTCTGTGTGAGAAAGTTACATATGTTTAATCAGAGATAAACTGTTGTGCATATTGTGCTGAAGTTTAAGCTGGGTTGCTTTTGGTTTGTTTCCCCTGTGTTGGGAATTTAAGTTAAATTATCATCCCAATTTAAATTGCCTTAGGACAGCATTTTGGTTTATAGCTGTGAGTTTTGAACTGTTTTGGTTTTGTTTGGGTTGGTGGAGTTGTGGTGGTGGCAGTGGCGTTTTTCAGTGAATGGGAAAGTCCCGTGCGCAGGTGAGGCTTGCGAAGAAGGAAGGTATTTGGGCATGTGCTCAGAGTAGACATTGGAGTGAGTTTTGTTCCCAAAGGTGCTTATGAATTTGAGTTGAGGAGAAAATTAACTTACTTCTGTGGATGCTAGGTGAAGGAGAGACTTCTGTCACTGCTCAGTGCCTTCTTACTCTTCACATGAGTACCACAGGCCCTGGTTTAGATGAGTAGCTGCTAATTAGACCTGTGCTGTCATTGCCCCAGCTTGCCAGCCCTGTGACTGGTTATAAGGAGTCAAGACCTTTGCTTATTTGATGTGTGGTAGTTTCAAACAGCATGAGAGATTAAAAGTGTGGTATATCTGTTAAAAGGTAAAGTTTCTTTTTCCTCCTCTGCAGTAATTTGGTTTGTGTAGTTGTCTTCTGTACAAACAGATGAAAAGTCAGAGCCTTGCCTCCTCCCACCAGGTGTCTGAGCTGCATACATTAGAGCAGCCAGGACTGCTCATGGCCCTTCATGGTTCATATTCTGCTGTTGTTTTTTTTAGTTTCTGAATCTAAAAGGGATAATTTATCCATTTCAAATGCTGCCTGCACCCCCACCAAGCCCTCACGTTTTACACAGTGCTGTTAATTCCAGTTGCAGTTTAGAGAGTAGATAGTTGTTGAATGGATTCAGTTTCCAGCTGAAATTCCTGTTTTTTCATGTTTCCCCATTGCTTTTTTTTCTTCTTCTGTAAACGTTGAGGCTGGAACTTTTGTAAGGATAAAATGGTGGTGGTGCATGCCCTAGAAATGCGGATTTTCCATAGAAGTAGTAAAAGCAATTATTTAAGTTTATTTACCCTGGAAGCTGCTTGATGAATTGCATGGTTGGATGTACTGTTAAAGATTTTAGTTCTTGGTTGCAGTTTATTGGAGCAACAGAAGTGGCACCCTGCCACTGGAGTAAAGAATGCTGTTTCCCCATGAGTATTTGAACAATCTGCAGTAGCCATCTGTTATTCTGTTAGACACAAAGCAGTGCAACAGGTGTATTTCTTGGGTTTGGAAGTCTTACCAGCACGAGTGAGCGCTAAACGTTTAAAGCCAGGATTTAAAAGAAGATTTCAAAGTGTGCTTCTTTTTAGTCAGCAGATATAGTGGTTATGACATTAGAAAGTAGAGAGATAACCTAAACATACAGTACACAGTTAAGGAAAACAAATGCTGAACTGCTCTTAAATCTGTTCTTTTTCCGTGTTTGTCATTTTCTTAGATGGCTTCAGTAACAGATGCCAGATTCAGGCAGAAAGATACTTCAGACCAAAATTTTGATTACATGTTCAAGCTCCTGATCATTGGCAACAGCAGTGTGGGTAAAACATCCTTCCTCTTCAGATACGCCGATGACACCTTCACACCGGCCTTCGTGAGCACAGTGGGAATTGACTTCAAGGTGAAAACAGTTTACAGGAATGACAAGAGGGTGAAGCTGCAGATTTGGGTAAGTGCCAGCACTTTCACTAATGCTTTATATTAATCCCAACAACGGTATGATGGTAAAAAATAGCTTGTTTGGAAGGGGATTTTTGGATTGGTGTAGATTTTGGGCGTTCCTAAGTTCTGTGTGGCTGGACCTTTGTGTCCCTGCAGTAAACTGAGGGAGTTCTCTTTGTGTTACTCTGTCATTCAGTGAGGGTCCTGATGTGGTCAAGCAGCTGCTCTGCGTTTGAGTGAACTCTACACCCAACTCATATTATCATTTTATGTCCTCTACATAAGATATTGTATCTTCCTGTAACTCGTGTACCTGCTCAGCAGCCCATTTCTACCCAATTTCTGCCCCATCTAAGAGCTTACTCTTCTAATTGATCTACATGCACTTGATTTATAATTATTCTTTAATAATTGCATTTAAATGTAAAATTGCAGTAATGACATCTGGATTTTTTATTTATTGTCGTGATCTTGAATAGTGAGAATCTAAAATGAGGTTTGTTTTTTTTTGTACTACAGCTACATGATTAATTTTATTTCTGTGTTGCTGGGTACAAGGTACAACAAATTATTTAATAAAAGATCCTTTTCCTGTTGTAAAATCCTGACATTGAAACTAAGATAGGTCACCTGACATGAAACTGAGTGATTTAGGGTTTTGGCAATAAAAACGTTTTTGCTTCAGGCCCTGTAAGCAACTAAAGATGACTTCCATTTAGCTGGTCTTTCTGAATTTTGGAACGTGAAATTTTCGAAGTTGTGTAAAAGAAAGACAGTAAATACCATAAAATATTAGGGTTTTTTTTCAAAGATACTGTGATTAAAGTGAATTAAGCAATAATCTTAATTAAATCTGTTAGAGGGCTTTGGGGCAGAAAGGGCTTTAATAACCTTAAACTTCTTATGAACAGAGATGTCAGGTGGATTCCTCAGAGGGTGCTATCCACAGGACCTGTAATATCGGAGTTACCAACAACACCTGTTGATTTAACATTTATTTTTAATAAAAGGTACACCTAAGTGTTGGCCAGTTTCCAGAGTGACTTGTGTTCTGTTCTTCTCTCTTTTTGCATGGATCCCCGACATGAGTCATGATTGAAGGACCTTAACAAAAACACTGTGTACCTCTATCAAAACCACAGTATTTGAACTTGTTTGCCTCCTGCCTGTCCTGAGATTATATTTGTAATTTCAATGTGTTCTCCGGGGTACATGTAGTAATAGTGGGGTCCATTAGCGTACCAAAACTATGGATTCCTTTGTTTAGGAAGGAAGAGTTCTCATACCAACCTATCTTCCAATTACTTTTTAAAATTATTTACAGTTGAGTTTCTGAGAGTTTGGGGCTCTGTGGCTCCATTGAACCCTTTGCTCTGACTTACAATTTTCCAGTTATGTTGACATTTTTTAAAATTATGCTCCCCCTAAACTTGGCATTAAGCCTTATCTGAATCAGGTTTAATGTGAAACTAAGTGAAGAAGGAGAAGGTACAAGTGTTTGACTTAACCACTTCAAATGTTTTTCTAAAATCCAGAGAAAAGCACTTCTAGGAATCTCTGATGTTCTCTTCTCCACAGACCCAGGGTTTTTTCAGTTCAGGGGTGCTTGTGGAGCTCTGAAGTGAGCGCAGCTGTGGCAGACTGGAGGTGCTCAAGGGCTGTGCCAAATAACCTTGTTCTGTGTTCTGCAAATCTCAAGGTGAGAGGGAAGTTATTGCTGCTGTGCTGTGATCCGGAGAGATCTGTGATCAGTGGGACTTCTTTACACTGCCTGTGTTGAACAGAAGAACAGGATATTTGGGTGCAGGACCCAGCTGCAAAGAGTTGTGTTGTCTAAAAGCTCAGAAAAATTGATGCTGCTTCAAGGGCCGAGCAGCTGCACGTAAAGACTGGCAGCTGTGTCAGTAAATGTCTGTCTGGCCTGACTCCTGGTTTTGTTTCTCCAGCAGAAGTTGATGAGCATTTTAAATCCAGAGATCTTGCATTTTCCTTTGTGCTGAGTTTGAGGAAGTCTGTATTTTGTGAATCAGGATCTGACAATCTGTCACATGGAACGATCAGAAAAGAGTGCTCCTCTGTTTGATTTTGGTGTCGTTAGTGGGCCTCTTGCTTTGTTGACATTAACACCTCAATCACCCGAATTGATATTTTAATAATCAGTTGTGCTTGTGACTAAGCAGGCTGGGAAATGATCTGCTTTGAAAAGACTTGAAAAGAATATCTCTTTAACTTGAGTGGAATGGGACATAGCGAAGATATTCATGATGTTTTTAAGGTAGAATGACAGCACTGCTGCTGCATATGGAAACAGTAAAATGGTCCAGAGATGGGTTTATGAAATAATGTTTTGTAGGCTTTTTTTTCACTTTCTTTAAAGAACACCAAGATCAGTTGACTGTGTTTTAATTTCAGACATTTTCTATCTTGTTTAGGAATGATGATGTTGTGTTAATAGAATAAATTAACTTTATTGAGAACATTCATTTTGTAGTTGGATGAGGCTTAGTAATTTAGTATCTAATTAAAAACATTATTTACATAAATATATTCATATATTATATAGATATTTACATATCTACATAAATGCAATTCTTGGATTAGATATTTTTTATGCTGCTGTCATCTATAATAATACTTTCATATAAAGCATCTTCTTTATGATTGGTTTATAAGGAGCCAATTCATAATACCTCTCTGCATTTCTTGACCAACAGTTTTGTATTCCCAGAGTTGCTAATTACTGTTTACTGGAGGAAAACGATTATATTTTCAGCTAGGTGTGGTTTTTATTATAAATAAATCTCAAAGGTAACATTATTATATTCTTAGCAAATGCAAACAGTTAATACTTAATGCAGAGTTCAGGTTGCCTAGCAGCTAGAGAGGGCCACTTTGACCAGAGGCAGATGGAAGCAGGGTGAATGAATAAAAGTGATTTCAGTTTTAGGTAAGAGCAAGGTGAGATTTCTTTTTCTCTCTTCTGTGCATTTGTGTGTGTGTTGCTGGGAAGGAATAATGGTGGCAAAAATGACAGCAGAACTCCTGAGCAGCGTGGCGTCGAGGGGAGCTGCTGAGGGGCAGCCTCTGGCCCTTCCTGCTGGCCCACTCTGGGTTCATTACATGGACTCTTTGCACAGTCACATAAATTAACTGATGGAATCACTGGCAGGGTTCAGCCCCAAACACTTGCACAGCACCCAGTACATACTTTGTGTGAGGAATTTGGTCACGTTTCCATTACACGTTCGTGCTGCACCCTACACAAGGGACTCTCGCTTTTGTTGCACGTAGCACACAAACATTGATGTGATTAATAAGAAACGTAACTAAATACAGGGTTTGGCAGCTGATGGTACAGTTGAAGCTACTTTCAACCCCCCTTGTAAAAAGCAAACACAGATTAAATTTAACTTCAGGTTAAAAGGCAGAAAGGCTGTGATGTTCAGGCAGAGGCAGCATATTTAGACTGCAGTATGATTTTTCTTTTAAGGAGCTGCTTATCAGAATTAAACTGCTAGGATGAAGGTTTTTCCTTCTCATTAACCAAAATGTCTCTGTGGCTTAACTGCTGAAACCTGTTGGGGTGTGAGATTAGCTGTAGTGGATGTCTGAAATACGTGTTACAGCTCTCAGGCACAGCTGGGGAGAGGGTACAAAGCAACATTGCTCTGGGTTTTTGGATCTTTAAAAACAGAAATATGACAACTGCTAATTATATTGAGTGGCAGTTACCACTACAAAACAGGAAAGTGTAAACCAAAATAACTCCCCTGCTGTGTAGCTGTCCAGAAGGCAAATACAGTGTTTTTAAAAGCTTTTTGTATCAGGCATCGCCTGGATGACAGGATGATCTTGAGCAGCTTGCCTCTTAGGGAAGGGATTCAAAGAAGTAGCACTGGCATCTGAGAGTTTTTTTTGGTTTGGTTTTCTTTTTTTTTTTTTTTTTCATTTACAAGAGGTAAAATTAGAACACCATCATATTTGATTGTAAATTTTAATGTTAATTGCACACTTAACCAAAAGCTAATTATGCATTTCAGATGAGAGAATCATCTATTCCCCAGGCATCCCATTCCTGTCATGGTTTTGCTAAGTTCCTTGCAAGCACTGACTTCAGGCTTGAATGCTTGCACAAAGCTTGTTTCTAAAAAAAGAGATAATAAGGTTCAGTAATTTAATGTATAGATGTGATAGTGATGGGTGTCTCTAAAGCACTGATGGACCTGATTCTGCTTTTATAGGCTCACAGTTGTTGTGAAATCCTCTGATTTGCTGTTCAGATGAAGAACTAAAATGGAGAAATTCATGATAGTGAAAAGAACAGGTTGATCCTTGTAAGGGAGTCAAGGATTACATTTTATTTGCAGTATTAAGGACTTACTGGGTCCCAGGAATGAAAATCATTGTGGGTGAGTGGATGTAAAGCACTACTTCTCATGCTAAAATACAATGCAGAATATTTGACTGGAGAAGAGATGCAATAACAGTGTCTGTAATTCAATTCCAAGGTCTTGGTTATATCTCAAGTAATAATACTTCTGCTTTGAAAAGGACCTGGTGCTCATGCCGCTCTGAATGGGCTTTAAGATTACAGTTGCAGGGGTGATATAAAGGAGAGAAATAAAAACTTGAAAAATAGGACCCCAAATGGTTAGTTACCCCATTCACTATTGAATTTATTGAACAGCCTAAGTTTGCTGAGCAGGGCATTGCTGTGTTTGCAGTCAAACAGTTGACATGGAGGGTTTATTTCTGTTTATAGTTAATCACCTCAATCCCATTGTTGCCTCATTACAACTCTGCATCACAGTGAAGGACAAATTTAACTTCAGTCTAAGCTCTGATAACACTGCAGTTATCCCTGCTGACAGTATTGGATTTGCTCTCACTGCAAGGTGTAGTATCTCTCTTTTGTGCTCCATCTTTGCAGAGTTACTGGGTCCTTGGAGGCCTTGTTTTGTGCATCTCAGTAAAATGAAACATGTTGTGTTCAGAGGAACCAGGCAGTATCCAGGGACAGTGTCGAGTGTGTGTGTTAGTTGATAAAGAGCTGTTGGTAGTCCAAAGGTCTGGACCTTTCCTAGAGAAAATGGACTGCTGTTGACTGTTTGTCCAGTAGAGGAAAAGCTGTATTTGGGAAATTTCAAGGGAAATTATTCAGTTGGTATAGTAAGGCAGTTAAGCTTTCAGAGGACAAGTGAGTTGCCAGCCTCCTGATGTTTTGCATTTAATGCTTTTTTACCAGAAATTCAGAATAGATATTTTGTAGTCATTTTATGTAAGGTCTGAGACTCATGTGCCTCAAAAGCTCTTCCTGCTGTCCTTGATTCTTATCAGAATCACCCTTATTATGATTTTCTTTCATAATGTTATCTTCTGCGTAATGACTGGGTGTATTCTATATTTAAATATGCTTGGTGGCACTGTGATCAGTTATGAGATAATACAGTGGGTGGAATTTATGAGTTCTCATAGTGTTTGTCTCAAGTGAGCACGTACTTAAACTGTGTCACATTTGGTCAAATGAGAAATATAACTGCTGTGCTTACTCACATTTATAACTTTCACGCGTTGTGTTGTCTACTGCAGTGTCATGTTTATGCAACACTTAAGTAGCTGAATGGCTGATTTTAGGACGAAAAAAGGGAATCCAACCCCCCCCCAAATGTTTTTCAGATGTGAGAAATTGTACCCTATAGCACAACTGGAGTACTTAGAAATGTAACAGTGTGAACTTTGTGATTTATTTGCTGTTGTCCAGCTGTTGAACATCATCCTGATTCATTAAACAGCATGAGCTGAGCTCCCAGAGATAAGCTCTGATTTTCTGTATTCTGTTGCATTGGAGGCATTGGACTCTGCAGACAGAAGGAGACACTGGTGAGAAGAACCAGAAACCTGACAAAAAGGCAGCACATTCGTGCAGTGGGGAGAACTGGGAGGCCTATGGTTTGCTGGTTAGGTTCTCCCACCTGCAGAACAACGTAATGTTTACCAGGAGACACTGATCTCAACCCAGATTTCTGGAGAGCTGTTCTGGCTGCCCAGCAAACACTAATGAGAGCGACAAAATAGAAAACATAAATCCTGTTTGGGGTGAGATGTATCTTCCAATAGCAGCTTAGCACCTTGGGTTTTATGGCCAGGGGCCACTGCAGCCCAGAAGTGTACCCTAAGCATCCCAGTGCATCGTCCTCTGCTTCTGCCACAGTCTGGGTTCGCAGCATTGCTGAGATGTTCCTCCATCCAAATGGAGCTGCCAGTCCCAAGTGTCCTGCTCAGCTCACACGTGGCATCCTGTGCTTCTGCTGTGCACTTGCATCTTGTTTGAAAATTCCTCTAGTGTTGCCAGTTCTGCTTTGCATCCATGTCTGTGCTAATCTGATACTCACTGCTTCGCTACTAATTTGTGTTAGAAGCTGAAACAGGAGATGGCAGGAGTGTTTGAAACTTGCGGGGAGCAGGTGTAAGTGCAGCAGATAAACACGCTGTGTTATGAGCCGCTGTGCTTCATTAACTGAAGTACCTTCATGTGATATATGACTCAAGTGATTGAACTTCGTGTATTACTCAAAGAAGGCTCGAAGGTGGTGTTTTCTCAGCCAGATTCTGGCTGGTTTGTCGCTCTGACAAGCTGATCCAGACATCTGCAGCAGTGCTAGAGGGTAAAGTCATGGCGAGAGAGCGGCGTGTGCGGATCCGTGTGTGCACATATGCTCCTGCTGCTGCCAGGTTTTACTGTCCCTCTGCTCTCCTTGCAGCCAGAGCAATAAACCAGAGCATACAGGGGACCTGTGCACAGGATGTTTACGAGGCAGAACACTCACCCTACTGCTGTTTTTGCTTTTGCGTGTGCTTATTCAAAGATTCACCTGCTGCTCCCCCTCCGTGGGTCCCTCGGTCGGCGCTGCCTCTGTGGCAGTTGTGAAGTTGCTGCGTGTTCCAGTGCCATGGTAACTGCATCCTGCTCTGCTGCCTGCCAGCGGGCACCGAGCCTGCCCAGTTGTGAGAGGAAGCAAGTGCTCCAAGTGCCAAATTGTGGTAGAAGGGCGTGAGTCAGCTTTGACAAGTCCAGGTGAAGTCCTTTACCAAGGACTGCAGGTCTGTTTTTCTTGAGGGAAGAAAGAGAAATAACTCCCATCAATTGTGTTTTGGATTTATTTTTTTAAACTCTAAAAGGCTAAAAAATGCATTTTTATTGGAATTACCACCAAGTGCTAAATTGCTTTCTTGCTCTGCAGTTTAACCTCATGCCGTACACATTTCTGTAAGGCTGTGCCACTTTCCCCATCGTTTTCTCTTGTCTCCGTGTTGTGCACCCTGGCTTGCTCTTGGATAGGTCAGAGAGTACTTTTATAAGCACTTTTGCACTAACTGCAAGGATAGTTCTTGCAGAGTACTGTCATAACAGCATTTGAAATCATGGAGTTGTGCCTAAGAGTGACCAAGTAGAGCTGGGGGAAAGAGGAAGTCTTGTTTGCTTTTTGCAGAAGAAATACTCTGACTGTGATAAAGCACACAGGCACATCAATTAATTACATGGAATAATAACACTGGAAATTTACAGCAAGCAAGGGTAATTAAGGAATGCATTTTTCAAGTCTTTCATCTATGAGAGTGGAATGATGGACCATAATAACTCCTATGCTTCTGTTACCCTCTCTTGGCCCTCGCTGGGTTGTAGAACCACCAGCACTGTGAGAGCAGTGCAGTGAGACACCGAGGGGAGGTTGTCTGAAACAAGGGAGGTTGTGCTCAGTGCAGCACGGTGGGGCTTGCAGCAAGCCTGGCTTAGCTAAAGCACAGCTTCAGGCTAACTCTGCTGTGTCCCCTCCACCTCTGGAGTTCTGTCTCCGGCAGGTGAAGGTCTGTGCAGACAATTCCACTGTGCAGTGCTGATGTGTCCCAAAGGAAGCAAGAGAGTGCAGTGAAAACTGGGGCAAAACTTGTGTGGAACTGAAGCAGGACCATGAAAAGAAAAACCCCAGTGCCTTTAACGATTACATTAATTACGGTGGAAAACAGCAGCAAAGAGCAGTGCTGTAAATGCTGGTTTAAAAGCAGTAAGGAGTGGCCCTGAGCAGCAGTCCCAGGAGGGCTGCAGGGTTGGAATTGGTGTTGAAGATGTGTGTCTCTGTGAACACCAGGTGGATTCCAGCCTTCCTGGGACGTGGTTGGTGTCTGGGCTTCCTGAGATGTGGAAGGGGATATGCATTTGGCAAAGCTCTTCAGCCTGTTTTTGTCACCTCTCCTCACTAAACCCCCTCTGCAGATTGTTTTCCTAAGTGTGAGAGTGAAGCACAGAAGGGACTTGAATGGGTTGGCTGATTGTGGGCACTCAGAGCTCCAGATGAGCAGTATTTCTGTCCTGATGCTCATTCCACCTGGTGTGATATAATTATGCAACTGCTGCAAATCCGTACCTGTTTAAGGTGCCTTATCCTAGCTAAAATGGATCTTCTCTTTTAGAAGAATGCCCTTGGTCTTGAAAATAGCATGCAGGAAGAGTCACTGCTGCAAAGATATTAAATGAGGTAAATTTGTGAGAACTGATTAGTCCCCCTTGAATTTTTGGGAGTTGGAAGTGTAAAATTAATAATTTCCTTCCACTTGCACTGGTTAATGATTTTAGGGAAAAGCAAACTCTTGCAAGGGAAGAATCTGCATAAAGTCCTCCTCTGTGATGTATTTTCTGCTGTTCTGACTTGCACATGCCTTGCCCCACAGTAGTGTGTTCAAAGCTGTGGCCATCATTCTGAAGTCTTGGACATGTTCGAAATTACTTCAGTTTTTTCTGCTAAAATTCTGATATAAATATGTATAGGAGCTACTTAGTATTCAAGAGACTGCGAGAAATCTAAAGGGAACAAATTCAGTAAAAATTCACCATTTCCATGGCAAAACTGTGGTTTGAGTAATCTTTCACCTAAATCTGGAAGTGGTCTCAGTCTACATTTGCTGCTTTAACTCGAAATTTCACCTGACTCAGTGGAACTCGCAGAACCTGGCTGTAGCTTGGACAAAATAGCGCCTTTGCATCAGTGCAACGTGGGCTCAAAGTGATTTGTCAGTTCTCCCATCTGCAGCAGGGGCTGTGGGAATCCCTTCTTGCCCGCCTGGCTGGGAGACCAGGAAGCAGTTGTGTGTCAAAACCTCACGTTGCTAAGTGATGGCAAGGTGGCCACCTGCCTTAGCATTTACAAACCCCCAGTTCTCAAACAGAAGGAAATGAATAGCTTTATTTTCCATTAACTGCGTGCAAGGTGTTTATTCACTCTGGTCCTGAAAGTATCAAACGTGTGCATCCCTTTTACTCCAGCTGGAATCTCCCTCCAGAGTTTTAAGGTCCCTGGAATGGCAGCTGTTTATCCTGCCTGAGAATGCATCCTCCAAGCAATGTTGTATTACCTTATAACTGTGAGAGACAGTGCAGTCAATTTGATGATTAAAAAAACCCCAGACTTTAAAAAAAACCCCAACAACCCAACCAAAAACCCAATACAAAACCAAACTGCTTTTTATCACCTAATACAAAGGCAGAGAAAAGGTGGTATTTGTTTTGTTGGTTGTAATGTCAGAATCCATGCAATAACCCTCTCTATCTTTTCTCTCCTTTTTCTTTTTTTAAACTACAGCCTTTGTGGCAAAAAAGCATTGTAACATTGATTTCTTTTCTTACTATATTTTTTTCTGGAGGAAGCTGAGAATAAATCCAGACTATCATATTTGCTAACTATTCTGGGACTGTTATCAGGAAATAGGAGAAGTAGGAGATCTTTCACTTCTTGTCTACTTACTTTATGGATATTTTTAAAAAATTGATAAAGGTTTAATTGCCCTCATGCCACAGGTGAGTCATGTGTGTTCTGCTAAAATCTGTCTGCTCAATAAAGTACTTGTTCAAAATAATCTCTCAAAGGGAGATGCTGAGGGACTTTTGCAGCTGTGACTCATTGGATCTTCATTTTTTAAATGAAAAGATTCCCAAGACATGTTAATTTTAAGATCTTATCTATTAAATTCTTGATTAACAACGGTAAGAGTATTAGTTTGACAGTGTGTGAAGGCTTGAGGGATTCATGTAACTAGTGTTCTCTCTTCAGAACAGGAGGGATAGTTCATTTTTTCACAGAGAAGGACTTGGCAAAGACCCAGGTTTGGAACTAGACCCCTCAGCTGAGGGAATGGAAGCTTTCCATTGTTGTCTCCCTGTGAGGTGCAGTCAGGAATCCAGCTCCCCAGCTGCTTGGTCTTCCCTTCATCCAGAGGATGTGGAGCACTTGTGTGTGTGCAGAGGAAGGGTCAGGGGTTTTCGGGAATGAAATCTGCACTGGCATCGGTGATTACTTCCTACTCCTAAAACATTAGCTCTTGCTGAGCTTTACAGTTCTGCCCAGCACAGATGACCCTTTGAATCTGAATTTGGATTGGAGCAGTTTCCAGCAGGGCCTTCTGACCCCAGAGAAGCTCTCTCCCAGAGCCAGGAGGGTGTCCTGTGTAAAGAAGTGTCCTCTCTCGAGCGGCTTGGTGCCTTGGGTCTCGGCTTTGGCAGTCCCAAAGTGTCACTCGGCTCCCACAGGTAGCTCCAAAATCCTATAAGTTTAACTTTGCTCTTATGACTGATCTCTTCATTCACTCTGAGTAATGAATGGAACAGAAAATTGTGTTTCTTTGTTTTACTGAGTAATGAAAGAGAAAATTGTGCTTCCTTTACTAAACAACCATTGCCAAAAATAGCACCTGTCTATATTTTATCTGTCTCTTCTTCCTTACTATTATTTTACTACACTAAATGCAATCTTTTTTTTTCCCCTTTGGATTTCTTTCCGTCTTTGTGCCCTGAAGCTGCAAACAGCAAATTTTGTGAGTCATATAAATGTTCTGAGACATCAAATTAAGTAGAAACTGGAGAATGAGTTCTCAAAAGGTTGTGAATGCTGCTGACGTCAATCTCAGATTGAAATAAGAAAGAAGATATGGCTGGCAGATCCTGTGAGCAGGACTGTAAGCACACTTATGCAAATTCTGTTGTTGGAGGAGAAATTGTGTTTTTATAAATGAAGGCAGTAGTCCCAACTGAAGACTTAACAGGCATTCATCTTAGTAACTAGATGATCTTGAGCTTTCATACTTTATGCTGAAATTTGCCTTCAGCAGATTCAAACAAAATTGCTTGGAAGTGACTAAAATGAATGGCAGCTTGCTTTCTGCTTTTTCAGTTTGTAATATAATTCAGTTTTCCAGCTCTACTTCTGCAGAATTCCTCCTTCAAAGTGACATTGCAAAGTATGGGATTTTTTTTAATGAACAGGAGACTGTGAACCTATTTAGTGATTTTTCTTGATTGTCTCTGGCAGAGAGCAGAATTTTGAAAGTAGCACGAGTCATGAAAGTCAATATGTCTTATGAATTATTTTGATAACATGAAACATTCATCTTGCAGAAAGCTGTTAGTAATACTGTTTTTGAAGTTAAATGCGTGCAGATTGCATATCCATATTGATTTGATGGTGCTATTGAAAGTTCCTATAGGTGTGGTGAGAAAAGTGCAAGAAATGACTGCTTTTTTTGTGGAAATTACAGGGAAGTTACTTGCTGTTAGCTTATCAGTGCAGAATGTTGTTACGTGTGTGCATGTTTTGCCTTTAATGAGTGCAGCAGTTCAAAACTGACAGAGGACTGATGTACTTGTTCACTGCTTTATCCTACCTCCTTTCAGATGGTTCACTGGAAGCCTGCATCCAATTGTTAATTAATAGTGCTGCACTGATCGCTCTGAGTCTAGATGTGTTTTGACCAAAGGTATGTTTCCAGTGGTGAAATAGAAGTTAAAGATGTTTTGCCCTTTTTCAAATCAAGCTGTCTTTTGGAGAGGATCTTACAGCAGCAGATACAATAGTGCCAGGTTCAGAGAGACCAAAGTGAATTGAAGTGAGCCCAGAGGTATTGAAGGAGCAAGGTAATGTGATTGCTGGTTAACTGGATCAGGGCAGCAGAGGGAATGCCTCCATCAGGTATCTGTATTGCTGTGCTCACGTGCCTTCCTGATGCTGTGAAGAACTTTTGACAGATTTCTGTGGGAAGCCGGTTTTCAGATTGCTGGCATAGCAGGTACCTGGGTATGAAATATTGCAGTCAAGGCCAGTATGAAAATAAACAAGAAATATCCCTTCAAATTTAGAGATTAAATACAGGCTGGATTTGCCTGCAGGTAGCCAGCAGGAGCTCAGTGGGAGAGTAATGAAGTGGGACTGTCTAGCTGGGTAGCAAGTGCAAAATGTGCTTTTGCTTTGAAGCTGAGGAGAGTGCAGGGGAGGAAGTTCTGGCTCTTGAAGACTGTGCACACTGTGCTGTGAATAGGAATAACAAAGAAGAGCAGCCCCAGGGGCTGGTGCTGCTGCCTGCTCAGGGGACACCAGAGTGAGCCTGTCCCAGGGCTCAGGCATCAGTCACAGGCTCCTTCAGGAAGGGACACCAAACTCCATCAGTTTGCAGTCCTTTTTCTGCTGTAACTCCTTGGTCACCATTGAAAGGGAGAAGTAGGCAGTGATGACAAATAATGTGACTGAAAATGTATCAGCCACTGAGATAGGAGACAATGTGTCTGATGTATGTGATGACAGTAGAATTCTAAGGCTTCTGACCAAAAATGATCAGAGATCATCTGGTAGTCACAGTGTACAGTTTCATCAGTGAGGAAGGGACCTGTGAGGGATGAGGTCCTTTAATTACACTTACAGGGTTAAGAAAAGGTTTTAAATTGAGAGTCTGTGGGGGGAAAAAAAAAGGGTCTGTGGAGTTTGCCTGATTCTGCGTGGAGAAGGAGAAGATGTTTTAGTGTTTCAGTTATACAGGAATATTTTAGTATTGCAAAGGTAGTCCACCACAAGCTGGTTTATTAGGGATTGGCTTCTAAGTTAGGAAAGTGTTTCCCCGTTGGTAAAGTTTTACATCATTGTACTTCTCTGCAGTTTTGTATCTATTGCAGAAACATCCATTTCTGATCGCCTTTGGATCAGAAGCGTGTACTGTTTAGGACAGGATGCTGAAACACTTCAGCTGCTCATCTGAGCTGGCATGGTGATTTCTTTACCCCCTGGTGATTCCTCTACCCCATGGTGAATGAGCACAGAGACAGAGAAGCATTTCTGTTTCCTGAAGCTTCCTGTTTCTGATTAACCAGCATAAAAATTAATATCTGCTGAACTGATGCTTATCAGAATTCCTAAACAACTCTTCTGCCTCCAGCAGTGACACTCGATTATGTTTCTCACTCCTAAGCCTCTTAGAGGTTTAGAATTTATGAATCCCCTCTAATACTTTGCTTGACACATTTGGTTAAGCATATGACAGTGATCAGCTGAGAGAAAAACAAGTCGTCTCATCAAGTACAAATTGAGGCTTCTGGTAAGGAGAGTGGAGAGGCAAGCAAAGGTTTCCTGCTGTTTGAAGCCAGAATAGAACAGGGCTGTTAAAATAACTGTAATGCATTTAATATAAAAACAGGCTATGCGTCCACTTCCCAGCCAGCTTCACACAGTCCACCACAGCTGCTTTTGTGAGCAGTTGGAGGAGGGAGGCTGAGGACTGTGAGCAGTTGGAGGAGGCAGGCTGAGGACTGTGTGCACTGAGGGGAGGGTGCTTCAGCTCTCACCTGGAGCCCCAGGGTGCTGAGCACGCTGAGGGTGTGTCATCTTACACTTGATCTTGGTTCTGCAGCTTAACTGTGGGATAAAACCCAAGCATGGGGCTGTGAAGGGCTGCCCACCCAGAGCCTCCTGGAATGCAGAGTGGGTGATGTAGTGGGCAGGAGGCAGCCCTCATGCTCATTGGGGTGGTGGCTCCTGCTGCCCCTTGGTGCTTGCTCGCTCCTGATCCTCCTGCACAGAGACGTTTCAGCAGTGGCTGGAGGAGGTGCTGCTCGGCCAGCCTGGGTAACCTTTCAGCAGTGGCTTCATGATGAAGGCTCCTAAACACTCCTACAATACCAATGATGTTAAGAAGTAGTTGGTATTGTAAGCAGGTGCATTCCAGCTCGGCATACCTTGGCAATTTGACAGCAGCCAGATGTTTCACTAGGTGGAGTAAGCGATGACTCTAAATACCATCATATAAATCTTGCAAATGGCACCACAGCTGAGCCTCTGGGTATGCCTGGTGAATTGTGATTTTTCAGAGGTCCTGTTTGATCAGAGGGTAAGCTCTTCCTTTAACCCTGGATTGGACCACACAGAGACAGCAGGTATTGTGATGCATCACTAGTGACTAATTTCAGCGAGTCAGTTAATTGATCCTTTGGAACTACACGAGGCTGGTTGAAAATAGTTAAATGTTGGTGTTTTAATGGAAATTGTCCTAATATTGCTGTGAAATGAAGTTGCAGAAAGAAGCTGCCTACAGCTGCACAGTCTTGCTTTCGTATACATTTCAGCCAGCATATGGTATATATTCTAACTGAACACATGGAGAACTAATTTGATTTGAGTTGATTGATTTTGATTACTGACATGAGGATATGCTAATGAGAAACAATCCAGCATGTCTAAAAGATTGTTTCAATTTCTAGCACAGCTGATACATAATGTTTGTATCATATGCATGAAAAGTACAGAAGGAAATGTTGTCTATTTTGAAATTTTTCTCAGTGGTTACTCTGTGGTGAACAGGAGGAGATGCATTATTTTGATTGTAGCTTGACAACACGTTCTTCTGTCAGTACAAATTAGGACTGATTGAATATATCTAGCTAGGACAGGTGTAGTTTTTGCGTCAGGAAATGGGCAATAAAAAAACTGCAAAAAAACCTCAAACCATTTTTCAGGAAAACTTCTGCTGTGGATCAGGAGGTGAATCTAAAAAGTTTCAGAAGGAGGTTGTTCACTAGAGGTGTGTGAGGTCTAGGACAGCAGCTCAGACCAATGTCTTTGAAATTGGTTTATTAGTTTTTAATTTACTGGAGCCTGTTCAGTTTAGATGTTTGTGTACATGTTGCTTAGGGAGAAAAAAGCATAATATCATAGTGGAGGATTTTCAGAGAAGGTGGATTATTGGATGCAACATCTCAAACCTGAGGCTAAAAGCTTTTACTTGTGTGCATTCAGTTACAGGTAGGAAGCCTTGCTGTTGTTTTGTGTGTGTATAAACCAGCCAAGGTATGAAGTGCTGCTCTTTGAAAAGAAGCAGAGCACCTTCCTTGATGTATTTATTCCTCCCATGCTCTCAGAAAGTCATATCAGCTTATGTAGATTGGGATCCTACAAATGCTGGACAAACAGGCATCACTCTAAAGATGCAACTTAGAACAACCAGCTCCACTGGTCCTACCCTTATGAATATGGATTGAAATAAAAATCTTTGAGTGGTCAGTAAATGAAGCTGGGTCATAGCAAGTCAGCTGCTCTCCTTATGGGAGACTCAGAATCATAGAGTTGGTTAGGTTGGAAAAGACCTCTAAGGTGGAGCCCGGCTGCTTACCAAGCACTGCCAAGCCCACCACTAACCCATGTCCCCAGGTGCCACATCCCCTTCTCTTTTAAATACCTCCAGGGATGGTGACTCTCCCACTTCTGTGGGCCACTTGTTCCAATGTCCGACCACCCTTCAGTGGAGAAATTTTTCCTAACAGCCAATTTAAACCTCCGCTGGTGCAACTTGAAGCCGTTTTCCCTTGTCCTGTCACTTTTTACTGAGGGACAGAGCCTGCTCCTCACCTGGCTACAACCTCCTTTCAGGGGGTTGTAGAGAGCGACAAGGTCCTCCCTGAGTCTCCTTTTCTCCAGACTGAACACCCCCAGCTCCCTCAACTGCTCCTCATCACTTGTGCTTCAGACCCCACCCCAGCTCCACTGCTCTTCTCCAGACATGACTGAGATCTAAGCCCCAGAGTGCTGAAAATACCCACTTCATCGAGGAGGTATAAAATCTTATTTATATAAGAACATTAAATGATAATACACCACATAGTAATTGATAGCAACTGATCTGAGTGACTTATGCAAATAATCACTATAGACACAGCTGCTGCAGGAGGAGAAAAAAGAGTGGGATTCTTTACAGCCATCTCTGCATGACGTTTCTCATACAGCACTTGAATAATCACACTGCCTGTCTGCTCTACCAAGGTGAGCCATATAAATAACATTTATTTAAGTAAACAGGAGCCTCCTGTATTAAACCTGAGTTGGAGGAGGGGAGCTCTGCTTCTTTTCCCGTTGCTCTAAGGTTCTGCAGTGGGGTCAAACCTTCTGCGTGGGCATGAAACTGTTGCTCAGGGAGAAGAAATTCGCAGGTAAGATAAGCCCACAAATGTCAGAGCTGCAGTTGCTTTGTCCCAGAGCAGCTCCAAGGTGATCACAGTTCTTGTTGCGCTGTTGGCAGCACAGCTGGCAGTACTGCCAGTGAGGCTTCTTTGGGACTCTGGAGTTCTCTCACCTTTAGGCACTGTGATGTGTGAGAGGAGGAGATGGCACCCCTGAGAAGCAGAAAGTCCCACTGACATATGACATGTTGCTCTGTTGCTAAGAGGAGTGTTCTCCTTGGGTACACAACGACACAACCTGGCTTTTCTGCTTCTGCTGTATGTTTGCAGGAGTGATTCATGGGACGTGAGCACAGTTGCTAAGATCAGGAAGAGGTTTGCTGGTATTTAATCTGCTCCTGTCAAGCAGCAGGGTGGTATCTCCTCCTGGATGTAGCAGATGACAGCCTTGATGTGTCCATGAGGCAGTTTGTAGATGATATTTGGAAGGTATAGCTTGTCGGTTAACACCTGCCTTCATTCAGGTGGGTAAGCAGATGGGCAGTAAAGGCAAATGAACTATACTCTATATATGAACCTGTGAAACCTAATTCTCTGTGGCTGAAACAATCTGTATTTCAATGTAATACCTCCAGTCTGCATTTCAGTATAAATGTATAACTACCTCCAGGCTGGCATTTCTTTTCTTTCCTTTCTGTTTTTCTTTTTTTTTTCTTTTTCTCTTATTTGTCAACTCTTCATTCCGTAAGAAGAACGTTAACTAGTCCTGGAGTGGCTTTGTCATAGCCATGTCTATAGATGCCTGTCTCTCACATGACCCCAAAATATAGGTCTTCTCTGCAAAGACAGTTTGGGATAGAAGTAGATCCAGGGCACTGGAAGTGGCCAGAAATAATCACTGGAGGTGTGGAGGTGTTTATGTAATTGGGAGGAAAATAGTTGCTAGTCAAAGGTCAGTGAAGAGAGAGGTGTTCTCACAAAGACTCAGCAGGACTCCTAAAAGGCCCTGGCAATGTGCCCTTGTCTCCCTTGCTTTAACACCCTGCGATGAGCTTTCTCTCCTCGTTTTCTGAGCTGCCCCTGCAGCACTGTCCATCTGGAGTGACAGGAGCCTGCTCTGTCATTGGCAGGGTTTGTCACTGTTGAGCAAGTGAGGAAATGGGAGATCAGCTGCTAGTCTCAGCTGAGCTTAGGCAACCCCAGAAAACCTCAGCTCCCACAGCAGCATACCTGGGAGCAAAATCTGGATCAGATGCTCTGTCTGAAGTTACATTGGAAAACTCTGCCCAGGAATTATTTCACTTTCAAATTGTGAGAACTATAATGAATTTTGAATAGCATGCTGGTGACTCTTGTGAACAAAGAAGTTCTGAAAAGTCCTGTGCTGGATTATTGCAGCTTCCCACAGAACAGGATGAATGAGTTTGCAGCAGGGAAAGTACAGGTCTGTGTTAAAGTATTCAATTTTGTGTTGAAAACATGAAGCTGGAAGGAACAATGGTATCCTGGTAACTTGTGATCTTAATCTTTCTTACAAGATTGTAAAACTGTTTACCCTGGCAGTATCAAGTTAATATAGCACATTCTTTCTGAATTTCTTGTTTCCCCTTTTATTACAACAATGCATTTGCAAACTCTCTGATGTTATATACTGCTATTGAAGCCTTGTGATCCCTTCAGCAAAAGAGATGCTAATTAAAAGTATTTTTACTACTGTGCCTAGTTGATTTTTTCCTTCAGTTATTCACTTTCTTTGTTTTAACAATCCTATTAGCACCTGAGAATTCTGACCTAAGCACAGTCTAATTGAGAAACAATGTGAAGCCTGTGACTGCATTTCTCTTTTCATTAGAACATTTAATTAATTGTATTTTCATCGATTCCTCCTGGAATCTGAGTATGTCTGTGAAATGGCTTTTCAGTAACCACGTGGATACAGAGGTGGTGACAGCTCTGCTTCTCCAGAGTGTGGTTATAGTTCTCAGTGCAGCCTGTGCACTAAAACCAGCATGACCATGCTATGAAGTTGTCCAGCATTCAGACGGTGTCACAAGCTGACAGAATGGAAAAGCTCCAGGAGGAGGATGCTGCTGCATGCTAGAAACATGTCACACAGCATCGAATCCTGACCTGAGTCCCTTGGATGCATGAACCAAAAGCATCTCTGTCTTTGAATGTCTTAAGCTTTACCAAATTTCTTCATTATTCTGTGGCTGCTTCATTGGGCCAAACCCCTGGAAGTGACAGAAGAAACTCTACACAGAGACGTAAAAACCAACCAACCCAAACCCCCAACAACCAAAAGAACCCCAACCCACCAGCAGATGCAGAGGTCTGTGATTACCAAAATAACTAATTGAGGAGTTTTCCCTCCCTTTTAAAAATTTAAATAGTGAAATAGGTACAAGTCCTAGACCTAGTGAGATCAACCTGGAGTTCTTTGGTCTTCCTGAGTGTGACAAGGATAAGATCACTTTATCATCTGCAGTTTCTAAGTAGCTTGCGAATTGCAGATTTAGAGAGTCATTCAAGCTTGAAGGAGAGACTGCCTGAAGACCTGCTGATCTCTGTCAGAGATGAAGAGACCTGTCCCCTGCCCAAGGAAGCTGCTTGTTTTGTCTTTTCTCAAACAAGCCTTGTAACATCCTGGGATGATTATTGTACTTAACTCACCCAAATATAGCTCATCTTTATGATAAGCTTATGATAAGGTTTATGATAAGACAGCCTTCCCATGATCTTTTTTGCTGTTCTTTTGGCTCATTTCAGTTTGTCCCTTGTTCCTCAACCACGACATGTTGCGAGGTGTCTCCTTCCCTGAAGTGACAGATCCCATTCCCTCTGGAGAAGTCCCAGTCTATTTCTAGTTTCATCCCTCCCATTTTCTTTCATGGGCACAGGGATGAACCTCTTCATTTGCCAAGTGCACCTTGAATACCTGCTGTTCTTCTTCTTTCCACACAAAAATGCCACCTCTTCCCTGTCTGAAGAGCAGAGCATGGATGTGGCACTGAAGCAAGTGTGGATGAGAGGTGGTTCCTGCAGCTCGTGTCAATACGCTGTTTGGAAAGAGGGGGCATGTGTGGAGGTCGTTTTTGTTTACATCTCATTTCAGGAGATAGACTGCAGCTCGCCTGCTCACTAATTAAAAGGAAGTAAACACGTTGCCTGTTCTTATCTAGGAGTTTTTATATAACATTTGCTGCCTGTTGATGTAACTGCCCTAATGAATGCAGGGTGATTTGATGTATCATTAGTGATGTGGAAGGACACTGTGAGATTAGAACAGTGTTTATTCTTTATCATCTAATACTTTTTGTCTGACTGTTTGACTCCAGGAAGAGTATATAACATGGATGAAACTTTGCAGCATGTTTATTTATGCCCTACTTTATGAGGATAACTAGAATCCAGGAAATTTTTAGTCACTAAGCATCAGGAAGGCTTGCAGAAAGCACTGTTTAACTGTGGCAAAGACTCCTTGTTGAGGATTAGGTTTTAGAATTCCCTTCTCTCAGCTGGAGGTGTTGGAAGAGATGAGCTCTGGTGTTACCACACAGTTTGCCAAAAAGGCCTGGCTGAGGTTGAGATTTATGGGAGCTCTCGGTTTGTCATGGTAGGACAGGGATGAATTCCACTTTCCCTCCAGGCTCCATATGAAGAACTAGCAAAAGAACACATCTGAACAGGTTTGGATATTATTGTGGCTTTCATAATTTTTCAGCTGACTTGGAAGATGTAAAGAAAAGCTTTGGTCAAAGGAAATTACTTCCCTTGGGAAAAATAGATGGAAAAAGTAGATCTGGGTGCCATGTGAAGAGAGACTTATTTTTTCCTTTCAGTTCTTTGAATTAATTTTATTAATGCTTTAAATGGGAATGCATTTTGTTCTCTGAACTCTGTTCTTGTGACAGTGGTGTTTGTGATATGAGTATAGCAGTGGAACAGCAGCTGTTCTCTGAAAGACCAGAAATCACTCTCTCCTGCAGAACGGGCAGATACTGTCACTGCCTGAATCTTGGGATAAAGCATCAGGGTAAGCTGCAGACAGCCAACACCAAAGCTTCCCCTGCTTCTCTGAAGCCTCCAAAATTGTGTTGAGTTACAATTCTTTGATGTCAGAGTAAGGCAAAATAGCAGCAGGCAGAAAGTGCAATTCATTTAATTGTAGTTTCATAATGTTTTGAAGCAGTTATGCTGTTGCTGAAGTCATGTCCCCTTTAGTGAAAATGTCTTTAGCTCACTGGCAGATCTAATTCTGTTCACTTATGCTTTGCTCCAAAGTTTGCTTTTGCATCCTTTTTAGTCCAGAGAAGTGATTTGGACTGGGGTGGGACAAAAAACAAGTCCTAAGAGCCTTTTTAAAAATCTCTGTCACAGTAAATAATGTGTGTTGCTCCAAACATCAACTTGTTGCACCTTCTCCAGACACATCACTCAGCTGCACATGAAAGCAGAGCACTGTGCCCAGAGGTTACTGCTTGCTAGGGAGGCTGCTTTCATTTGATAAATATTTCAGCGTGTGTTTTTCCCAGTGTAACACTACCAATTCATTCCTAAGCTGGGAAGTGTTTCCAGAAGTGCGAGGTAATGGAGTGTAGTTCAGCTCCCTTTGCTGAACTGAGCCAGGGGTCCAGAGAGTCTGATTTCAATTTTCTGCTGGCAGAGGGCCTGGATGATTTAGGAAGCGGCATAATGCATGAACTCGTGCTTATATTGTGCCTGATACTATGATTGCTTCAATTACAGATTGGTTGATAGACCTTTGCTTGCTTGGGGTAATGCTGTGCAGTTTCCCTATTTTATGAAGCTATATTAATATAAAATTGCTAGAATATAATGAAGACTGATGCCCCCATATTTTTGTTGATCTCTAAAGCATTACATGCATTTAGTGTTCTGTACAAATACGATCTCATGCTGTCTCTGTTGCTCATAGGATTTTTATTAGCTTTAAATAAGACAGTTTGGAGTTGTCATTAACAGCTTTTTTCCTTTCCTTGGGCTGAGGTCTGTGTTTTGAGAAACAGATCGCATGGAAAATGCTGTGTCTTGTGTTCCTCTTATCTAGACATTTGGTCTCATTTGAGAGAAGTCAGGACCTCTGCATATGCAGGATTCTTTGCTGAGGTCACTGGATGAAGACAGGACGTTAAAATTTTTCAGGACTTATTTTATATCAGTCCCCAGATTTGGGCTGAACCGAGTGGTCCTGTTAAGAAAAAGCAGCAGGCTGTTCTTGGGAGCCTGCCCAAAGCCCCACTGGTGTGAATGGCTGGGAACAGGTGAACCTGGAGGCATGGAGAAGCATATTGCTTTTTTTATAATGGCAACAGCATGTTTTCTTCAGCTGGGAGATCTGCTGTCATTTTCCTCTGTCTTTCTGAAAAGGTAAATATGAAGATGTGCTTTTCTTCAGGAAGGTTTGAGCCACTGGGGCCCTTGATGTGTCCACTGGCCAAAGGCACTTTGGGGCATAGCAAGAGCAGGAAGGTGGTGATGAATTGGTCAGTAAAAAATAAAACAGTAAAAATACCAAGCAGCAAAACATCTCACATGTGTGTCGAGGAGTATTTGCTCATGGCTCTCTTTCCAAATGGAAAAGAGAAAGGAGCATCACCACAAGCATGGGTGAACTTAAAACGGTGCTCAAAAGCACCTCACACCTAGAAATGCATCAGCTGTAACCACTCCTGCCCCGAGGTGCTTCCTGGCCTGCCTCGGGAGTCGCCTGCAGCTGCTGCACAACGAAATTTCTCTTTTAACATCTCATCTGTGTGGTTATAATAGAAAACATCACGGTAAATGGTAGAAGATTATTTTCTTTGTCTTGTGCTATTACTGAGCATCATCACGCGTGTACTGTTGTGGCTGACAAAGCACTTCAATTCTAAGCTTCTATTTTAAGATGCTTAGGACTACTCCAAAATAGCTGTTCTTTAGCTGAAAGTCTTCCTTTTTATTCTTAGCAGAGATGTGGGTTTACTTGGAGAGTTTTAAATTCCATTTTTTGTTTTTTTACATTTCTTGTGAATTTAAACATGTCACCAATATATCAAATCTATATATTACACTGCTTTTCAAAGTGTGTGCACATTTCTGTCAAACAAAAACATATGAGATAGAGGAATCTATGTTATTGCTAATGAAATAGCATTTAGAAAATGTATTTCAAATGCCACCGTAGATAGATATATACTTTTTTCTTTTCCTTTTTATTTACCTTCTGGTTTGTGTGGTTCAGATTGCTCTTGGGTTTTGTTGTCTTTAAGCTTTCATTCTACCTTCTTGACTGCTAGAACCTTCTTTATATTTTTGTTTAATGCTTACCTGAATTCAACAGTGGAGCTTTTTTCCTAGTTTGGGAGGTAATAAATATAAAAATTGCCAGATTGACCCTTAATTTCCACCAAATTTTGAAAAATTACACATTAAGATTTTAAAGACCTTAAAAGATCTTATTTTCTTTTTTTGGGCATGTTGTTGTTAATATAAATTAAGCTTGATTATTTTATTTTTGTCTTGCTGCTGCCCTTCAAATGAAAGCACACGTTCTTGCCTCATGGTTGTAATTCAATTTGGTATTTTAATCTCAAAAATATCATGGACAGCTTCCCAGAATTTCTGAGCACTTTGTCTTAGAATTGACCTCCTTGACATAATATCTCTAGGGGGTTCTTGTGAAGTATGAGGCTCGGATTTAGCCTTAATCCATTCCTAAATAAGACGAACTCTTCCCTTGATAAGAACCAGCCCTCGGAGCCATGCTCCTAGCAGAGTACCAAGTTTTTTTTTTTACAGTTAGGGGTTGCAACAGGTCTTTCAGCACGAAGTCATTGATTTTCGTAAACACCGAAACAGTTGCTTTGCAAACGAGTCGCCGAAGCTCTCGCCCGGGGCCCGGCAGCATCCCCGGGTACCGCCGCGCTGCCCGTCCCTGCGCCCAGCCGGCTCCGCACAGCCGCCAGCAGCCCCGTGGCTGCCCGCTCCCTCGCTGGTTACCATGACATTCGATCTCCCAGGAACGGGCTCCGGGAAGTCTGGCTGGCTCTTGTTCGGCGGCTCTGGCCGCGGGGATTTGCTCCGTTCGCCTGCGTGCGGCGGAGGGGCAGGGAGCCCCGCGGCACCGCGGTGCTAATTCTCTTCAGCGCTCCTTGTTCCTTCCGAGATCGAAGAACCGGGCTGCTGAATCCAGGCAGATTTGTGCGGCACATCACTTCGCTTCCTCCTCACAGACTGTGCGCTTGTTCTTTTGGCAGCCGATTCGTGATGTATCGAGACTTCCCTTCGCGCTGCTGCACATCTCCCGGCTTAGCAGGAGCCGCGCCGACCCCCGCGGTGGCCCTGGGCTCCTGGGCTGGAGCACATCAATGCCCTGCCCTGCAGGACCAGTTAGGGTGCCCGCGCTGGCTCGTTCACAGGAGTGAGTGCTGCTTCTGAAGTGCTCCAGCTGTGATTAATTTAGCAGCTTCTCAACAGCAGCTAATTAATAATGCTTAGAGTGGCTAACCCTGCTCAGACATCTGTGCGTTGTACAGCTGTTCTTACAGGGGCTGATTAACGGAATTAAAGGATATAAGCGGGACAACTAAAAAGATCTAGTAAAACTGGCAACATATTCCATGGTAATAATGCATCCACTGCCCAAAATGCCACTTACTCTGGGATCTCAGCCTCTTAGATGTTTTTGGTTTGGTTTTTTTATCATATCAGTGATGGTTTTACACTTCCCACAGTGGATGGGCCTTCAAATGCATGATATACCTCTTGAACTTTGCTTGCTGTTTATTTGCAGCTAAGGAGATGGAAGTTGAAGTAGGCATGTGGTGCGGATGCTGCAGATTTTTATCACTGTCATTTCTTTATTTTTCTATCAAGGTAGCTGGATCAGAAGGAATCAACAGTATGAGCTGATCTTCTTGTTAATTCTAAGACATGAAAAATAAGACTTTTCAATTCTGTGAGATTTAAGAAATGTGCACAATGAACTTAATCTTTGTGTGTATCTCTTTATGTGATTTCACCTTTGCAGCCACTGTCTTTCAAATACTTTAACAGAAAAACTCAGCCTACAAAAAGATGAGAAGAGCAGATAAGGTTCATAGGCAGGCCAGTCCTGTTCCAGTCCTCCTTACCCTCTGACAGATCAGGAAGGGCAACTGATGCTAATCTTCACTACAATCTCAAGGCACTTGGGAAAATGGAAATAACATTTTTAACATCTTAGCAGGTCATGAGCAGTAGTGTCAATCACAGTACCTTGGCCTGATTCCAGTGTGGGAATTACATTCAGCTGAGCAAATGCACCCTGCTGCATTTTCAAGTGATTCACTTTTTGTCTTACATGGTGTGGAGCTGCTGAGGAAAGTTAAATGACATGGGGCTTCCCTACCGCCAGAAATATTTTAATGGTGGATTAGGTCAATCTAGAGTAACTTTTCCTGCTTGTCCATCAGCTTATTTTACAAAGGTACTTTGAAAAGTAAGTGCAGTGCCTCACCTGAAGAGATACTCAGCCACTGAGTTACAGGGAACAACTTCAAGAGCCTGTGTGTTGGGCATGACCGAGGCCTCTGATGAATGACCAGATGCTGGTGAGCTCTTGGAGACTCTGCATGCATTAGAAGCCTCTTTCTAAAAAATTTCCATCTCTCCGTTGCGAGCAGTTAGTGTGGGAATGTTAGCAAGAACACGGTGGTAGAACTTTCTGTACAGGGTAAGTAAAATAGGAAAGAAAAAGGGAAATTCCTGCAACTGATAGTACTGAAATTATCCAAGGCTGCTGGTTTTACTGCTTCCAAAGAATGAAAGTGAAGATAGTCATAATGGGGAAATGTTTAAAAAGCACTTAGCAAGGGTAGAGCATTTTATCAAAAAAGGCAAGGGTTTTGTGTTGGGTCTTTTTCACATCAGAAATGTTTTCCTGCATATTGTGAAATGAAATGGCTCTAAATGTGTCTGAGTAGGTTTCAGTGGCTCTTGGGCAGTGGGAGCACTTAATAACAAGAGAGGGAAAAAAAAAAGCCTAATATGATCTGTTGAACTGAAGCATTTTAATCAGAGCTGAGTTCTGAAGGAACCAGGTGTTATTTTGCTCCTGGCAGCAATTGAATCTTCACAGGTTTTTCATGACATCACGTCTTTTCCATGTCTTAACCAGTGACTCATCCTGCTTGCCTGTTTGTTCCTATTTCTAGCTGCCAGCAGGAAACACTAAGCTTAATGTTAACATTCTCTTATTAATGACACATTCTAGTCTGTTCAAGGTCCCTCTCTCTTGTGGTACCTGGTGGGTGGGTTGTTTTTTTCCCCTTCCTCTTTCCCAAGGTGACTTTTGTTTATCTGATTCGTGGTGGCTTCCACTCCAAAGTTCTGCTTTTGAAGAGGAGATGTGTGTGTGTGAATGTAACATCCCCCTACAACCACGGGGCTGGGAAGTGGATTATCCTGTCTCCAAGGCTGACCAAACTCCAAACAAGGTGCAAAATGCCATAGCGTAGGCGTTAGAATGTGACATTTAACAGCAGGGAAGAAGAACTCTTTCCTTCACCAGGTCTGATGAAGCCCCAGATTGTGGTGGGTGCTGGTTTTTGGGGTGGATGTAGCCTTTGCTCTGACTCTGAGCAGCCTAAGGAACGATGATGCCAAGTACATGCAGCTTGTAGATGATGCCAATAGCTGGAAAATAAGCAACTTCTATTCCTGCATATTCTTCTTCTTTAAAAAAAAACAAAAAAACCAAAAAAAACCCAACAAAAAACGCGGAAATCACACCATAATCCTTTAAAAAAATTGAAGTGTTTATTTCTTTAGAGACTATTTGTCACATACACTGCTAGAAAAGTCATGGTGCTAAGGGGATTAAATTCAGTACAGATTAGATGTTTCAGTGACGTTTTATTTGGAACAAAGAACTTGTGGCTGGAAATCTTCACTAGAAGAAAGATGGTTTGGAATCAGGGATTCTGATTTTTCAGACCTGCAGCAAAGAGCATCTGTCCTGATTTAAAAACAAATATGTTTCCTTTGTTAGTACCTTGCAGTTTCTGCTGAGACAGCCAAGTAAATTTAAGAAAAGCTGATTTTACTCCTATTGTGAACGTTTGCATGATGGATCTTGAGACTAGAGGGCATCTGCACACAATGCAAATGCATTTAGGTCTTTTTCTTCCCTGATAAACACTGAATTTTGATTGCTCATTAATGCAAAACCTTCAAATTTTTGTTTCACTGATGGTCCTGTGGGTGTTTTTAATTGTTTGCATGAAGCACAGGCACACAGGGAAGCTGCAGAAGAACAGAGCTGTTAGCACACTGGTGTAAATACACCTCCCAGAGACCCTTCCGTGCCTGCTTACAGCCAGGCTCTCTGTCCCCGTCAGGGACAGCCTAGCAGGTTTCTGGATGCTGGGGGCTCAGGCTGTTCCACCCAGGAATTTGGCTGGACTGTTAATTAGTGCTACATCACCTTTCTGCTCATCCCTGCCTGTGCCTCATGTACTTGTCTCCTAATGAGTTTGTGGTCTACCTGGAAATCTTGCAAACAAATTGGCAGGGCAGGGAGCAATTTCTGCCAGTTGCTTTCTCCTTCATTGGATAAACAACTTGAACTTAAAAACCTGAAATGACTAATTACCTGAGGTTCGTGGTGTTTTAAACTGAGGGAAGGACAACTGTTGTAAATGCTGGAGTAAGTGAGCTCAGATTTTGCAGTTTGTTTTATTTTATTTATGCTGAGGCATCTGTGTGTGTGGGGGGGTGTGCACCTAAGGTCTCATGGTGTGAGTCAAGAAAATTAAGCCAGTTTATCGCTGTCTAAGAAGCTAATGTAACCTGAGGAAAGAAGTAATTTCAGGGCGATAGTACAACAATTCAGATGCAGTTGGAGAAATGCTGTGAGGGGAGATGACATGCTCTGTACCTGTACAGTAAAACAGAGCGAGGAAGCCATCAGTGACTCAGGAAGAGATGAATCACTTCTCTGCATTGTTGCACACGGCTGCCAGGGCAAGGGTATGAGCAAACCTTATGTACCATGAGATACAGGATGCCTTCCCCTCACACACACCCCCTCTGATAATCTGAGAAGGCAGGCACACAAGTATATCCTAGTGAATATGCAGCTTATCTTTCTAGGGATTTAAGGGCACTGCCCACCGGAGCACAGGTTATGACTGAGCAAATGCCTGTTACCCTCTGGGGTTCACCTCCTGCAGCCCCATCTCTCACTGATGTATAAATTGGGGCCCATCCCCACACGCAGGGGGATCACAGGCAGAGTGCTGAAATCAACAAATCAGATTTGCTAAATTCCAGAGCTTTCAGGCAATAGCACAATTTTGCCTTTTCAGCCCAATTCCTCACTGAGCCGAGGCACTGAGGTGGTATCAGAGCAGGTTTTGGAAGTCACCCTGAGTGTCCCTTGAGACTGCTTCCCAGGACAGCCTGGATGTATGTCCCCAGAGCTGAGTCCTTCCTCCGAGCCATTGTCAAATTTAATTTCTTTCCAAATTATTCTGCATGTGACTTGACAGTGTGTCTTGCAGTCACTTACTAGTCACAGCTTCATGCCCTAAGCCAGAGTGAGCACTGGTTAAGCACAGAGGAGAAAATAGGAGATGAGATTTGGAAGGCAGAAGAACTTGTGAATGCAGGTATCAAACAATAGTGCTGTGAGCACAAGAAGTGAAGAAGCCTGACTTCCTATGGATTGGGTTTTGTTGGTTGCAGAATCTCTGAAGTTACTAATACTGGTCTAGGGCTTTCTCCTGATGAGACACAAAGAAAGCCTCTCTCATGTGAATCCTTTGGTGCTGGGAAAAGATAATCATTGCACTTCAGCTTTTTTCACAGCTAAGGTGTGCTTGAGGTCTCTCTTCACCTTACCAGCTACTTTTTGGGACATATGTAAAAACATTTGAACACGTTCCCTTAGCCAAATTTGATCAAGAGTGCCTATGTGGAGACTGATGTTTTAATAAGCCTCATGATTTTAGGAAATCAGGCTAAAATAAAGCAACTACCATCTCTCTGAATAAAAGAACAATACTATTACTGCTGAGACCTTCCTTGCTTGAAGAAATATAGTTAGGATCTAGTTGTCATGGCTGGTTTAGCTGTTCAGCAGCTAAGGGGAGGTGTGGTGTCAGTGAATATGAGAGAGCTTTGTGATGGATTTATCACTGGCAGGAGAAGAAATGGTCACTTAGGCTGCAGGGTGGAGCCCACCTCATTCTGATATTCCCACCTCTGACCTGTTGCCAGGAGGGAACAGGAGAACTGTTCCTCAGCCAGTGTGCAGTGCTTCATCATGATCAGCCAATGGGCTACCCTGTCTTGAAGTAAATGTACAAGTTTAAGGGAAAAAATCACGTATTTTCCCAGAGAACTGGTGGAGAAACAGCGAGATTCCTGCTGCACAGCCTCTCCACTGGGAAATGCACAGTGCGTTACAGCTGTGGATAGTCTCACAGTCGTGCAATAGCAGAGCCTTTTAAGCAAGCTGTAGGGAGCTTATTTACGAGTGCTGTCCTCCTACAGAGAGGCTCTGTGATGTTCTGGTGCAGAACAGCAGGTGACCACAGCCTGGCTGCTGTGTGTTCTGCAAGGGCCAGCGCTGTCTCTTGCATGCAGCAGAACCAAAGCTGCATGTATGGCAATGATGGGCAGGATGATTTTCAAGCTGAGTTTCCCCCCACCGTCTCCTGGGGATGTGGTGATGTGCTGTATCTGATCTCTGCTCCTGCAAGAGTGCTCTATGTGGGTTTATTTTACTCTTCCAACCAGTTACATGGTTGCTAAGTCCTTTAGGGTCTTTTTGTTTAGAACTTTAATCACGTTTTAAACCAGTGGCAGCAAGGCTTTCTTCAGTGTGGGTTTTGGGGGACTAAAGGATGGTTCATTTTAGAACTAACCCATCACAGTAACTATAAGTTGACATCTCATTCTGAGCACACACTTTGAAGGCAAAGCCTTTTGGCTCCCTGCAGCTGTTTCACAGAGCTGCCATTTGCCAAAAGAAGGATGAAATGTTCAAAAGATAGACACTTTCAGAGTGAGAGAGACAATCAGCACACAACTTCTCTCCTTGGTTCAGAAGGCAGGTCCAGAGGGAATGGATTGGGCTGTAGGACTGCTGTTCTGGTATAGAAATATTTCTCAGTTTAAAAGTAGGCTTGCAAAATGTAAAGGGAAAGTGCTATTGGCATCCAACAGATGGTAGTTGACATGTTTTCTAGCTGTCACAAGTCTTTCAAAATTCTCCTGTTGCATATGCCACAGTTTCACCTTTGTGCTGCCCAGCTGAACGCAGAGATGACAGCTGCAGGTGGAGGAACTCTGCAGGAACTCTGTGGGTAAACAGAATTAAGGTGAACCAACAGAAGAGGATTAATAGATCTCATATTAGTATGTGCACCTCACGCGTTGTGATTGGGATATTCCACATTAAATTCACTTTTTATAATAATGTTTATTGCATCAAATCTTTAATTTTTGTCTCTAACCTGAGGCGAGAAAGGAGTCACCCGCAGCATCTACCTCAAGGACATTTTCCTGACCGTGACACTGAATTGCAGCACGTAAATGTTTTCTGCCTGGTACAGTCCTGGACTGGTTATTTTGCCTCTGCTTTGAAGTGTCAGCTTTCAGTGAACTCTGCTAACATTTTATTATTGCAGTGGGGCTGAGGCAGAGAAGAGCAATTAAAGGGTTGACATCTTTGGTATTTTTTTAATAGTACATGTGTCAAAATGCATTTAACAAATCATGGTTGATGCAAAAAGCCTAATTAATGCTAAAATGTAAGTAGAGTTCATTTCAGTTGGGAGTAACTAAGAATTTTAAAATGTATAATAACAAGAAGGGGTTGCTTTATTTTAGGTATGGGACCTAATTACAGCTTTTGCTTCTGAGAGCTGAAGTCTTAGAGCCTAAAAACTCCTTTCTGTTGCAGGATACAGCTGGACAAGAAAGATACAGGACCATCACTACAGCCTACTACCGAGGAGCCATGGGCTTTGTCCTCATGTATGATATCACCAGTGAAGACTCCTTCAATGCTGTGCAGGACTGGTAGGAAATACTGAAATACTGTTGTTATTGTTGGGTTTGTTTGGGTTTTGGCCAATTCTCTCCCCACAGTTGTTTGTTGAGAACATGAGACATCCCACCCTCCATAGTGCTTTCCATCACCGTGTTCTTCCCTCTTCATCTAAATAGTTTGATCTATAAACGTTCCTTAGTAAAAGTTCTACACCTTCACTTTAATTAAAAGGTCGTAATTCAAATATTGTAGCATACTATAGTATTTGTTGCTTTTAAAAATTTCAATTTATTGTGAAGAAATTAATCCTTTTTTGGGGCTTGTGAGATTTCTGGCTGTGCTGCTAAAAATTCAGATTAACAGTGGTTGTTCAATTCACATCTCAAGGATTTGGGGAAAGGCTGTGTTTATCTTCAGTTGTGCCCTGTGACTCCACTCAAATGTCTTGCAATCATTTCTGCTGGTTTCCTGGTTGCTCTTTACTGCAGATAAGAATGGTCACCGTGCAGAGAAGGGCAGTGCAGTGGTTAATGTGATCTCCTGAGTCAGACTGATTTGCAGTGATCTCGGTGACCTACTGGGAGCATGTGACATCCTGGCTGTGGCACTGGCTCTTAGCCTGTGTCTCAGGTGTGCAACAGAAGGCCAGGCTATTCTGTATCCCCTAAGCTAGGCTGTAACTCAAAAGCTGCAGCAATGTGGTTTGTTGTTTCGAGTGATTTGTCTTCTCTCCAAAGCTGCCCAGTTTTTGTTCTCTCTGTTCACTAAAGCAGTTGGTCGTGATGGTCACATTCAAGATGCAGACTCCACTTTCAGCCCCATCCCCAGTACCACAACACCAAGTGAACTGCAGCCCCACCCTGAACAGCCTTTCAGCAGCTTGTGGTAGAGGAATACATTCTTTTCTTGTTAGAAACACAAGCCCAAAGGTTTTGCCAAAACCAGTTTCATCCATCAAGTTTTGCTCACCAAGCTCAGATGAAGCTTTTTCTGCAAGTGTCTGCACAGGGATGTTTTCCACAGGAGTGCAGGCATGTGAGCTGGGGCAATATCTTTCACTAAACTATAAATATTTCCAGCTTGGTTCCCTGATGCAACAAGATCCATATGATCACTTTCTGTCTGTTGGTTCTGCTCTAGAAGGTTTTACTTCTCAGTCTCAAGTTAACCAAAAATTACCAAATCTCTGTCTCTGAGCTCCTACAATTTCAAAGTTTGCACAGGTGAAGTTTAACCTGAAGCTTTATATTGGAAGTAGTCTAAGGTCTGTTCCATCAAAGGCACTGGTGTGAGAGTAAGAATTGGGAAAGGTCAGCTCTGTCTGTTTGACTTCACATCTTCCTGTGCCACAGGAGCTGCAGGAATATCGTTGCTAAGAGCACCTTGTCAGCCAAAGGACAGAGGTGAACCATCAGAGTGTTTTTCCTCTGTATGTCAGGAATCTTTCCAACCAGCTTTAAGGTTCTGAGCCCAAATGAGGTAGTGGGGTGGGTAACAAGGACCATTTCCTTCCTTCCTGAAGCTTGTCCACAGGAGAGATGAGGGCTGCAGCCAAGCCAGCATCTCTGGGCCAGCAGAGTCCTCTAGCGGCTGTTGCAGCTGGGAGATGGTTTATCCCAGTCTGCAAAAGTGCTTCCTAAACTTCCAAAGGCACAAGAAATGGAACAAAAAGCTTTCATCTGGTGCTGGCTGCTCTATCAGTGTCTGCCACTTTCTAGCATAGCAAGTGGGACTTTTTGGGGTTTTTTTCCCCTCATCATTCTGGATGATACAGTTATGATTAAAAAAAGTTATTACACTGGGTATGGTCTTCAGTCAGGAACTGTGCTCTCCATAGAAAGTTAAAGTGTCTACTAGGTGAGCTCCTTTATCTCCATCTCTGGTTCATTGGCACATCACTGTTTTAACAGCCCCCTGATTGGGCCTCACCTATCCACAAGGGAAGTGAGAGCATCCCTCCCAGTCTGCCAAATGATTTCTTTCTTGGGAGATCTTTTACCCTCACTTTTCTTATGGGTGGTTGTCCTGGAGAGGATCCTGGTTTGCTTTGTGTCACTCACACCTCTCCTAAACCAAGTAAAGGCAATTTCTCTCCTGAGTGAGAGGATCATGGCTGTGTATCAGGTATTTAGACAAACTCTCCGAGTAGAATATGAATGCAAAGCAGAGCCTTTACTTCATTCACATGAATCACCTCAGTTAATGATGATCATCATCTTAAAACCACTGAGAAAGAGACACAATTTAAGTGCATGTGGGAATACGTGGAGCATGACGTGTTCTCTTGTTCACTGGAAAATGTACAATACATTGTATGAGAAGCCTTAAAATATTAAGCCTGAGTGATTTTCCTTACTGCAGTGTGGCAAGAGTTCAGTGAGGTTACTTTACAAGAAAAAATATAAATAGACAAACACAAAGATGAGGTTCAACTGATATTTGAAAATAAGTTATTATTTTGTTTGAATATGTCTTTCCTCTAGGGAGAGTGAAAGGGTTAAATGAGCTTTCATAGCTTTCAGCTCAGTTTCTAGAATTTTTTTTTTAATAGTCTTCTGTGATAGCTGTTATTTGATGTTGGGTTGACAGTTTTTTGTGTAGATAAATCAGTTGTTTATACCTCATTTGAAACTGCAATAGAACTAAAATATACTCAGTACTTGAAACTGTAAATAGAAAATGTTATGGAAGCTCTGCTTTGGACAATCTAGACAATTTCATAGAAGGGAAATAAAAATTGGTAAAATTTAACTTAGATAGGAGTGACAGCTGGGTTCACAAATCATCAGCGTTACTGATCTTTAACCCAAACTGGGTTGTTGATACCTCCATGTAACTGTGAACCTGAGACTATTTTTCTCCTAAGCATGAAGCGCAAAGTTTGTGCTTTATTGTTAATTTGGGGAATTCAGCACAAACAAGGCACAGCTTTTTATTGTGTCACAGAAATGTTTCTCCCAGTGTGTATATTAGGCTGCCCTGATAGTTGTTGAAACAGCTCCATCACACAAGCCTTGCTATTTATTCATTTATCTTTCCAAAAGCATCTGGAAATTTTCTGTCTTTCTTTTCGTGTGGACATCAGGGTTTCTTTTATATATTCTTCATAACTGTTTTGATTGGTTGGGTTTCTTTTACTCCTGGGAAGAGTAAATGTCAGTGTTTTATAAGAGGTTTTCCACTAACTTGTACAAAACAAGGAGAAGGATGCCTTTCTCTGGGAGATCCTTCATGCTGTTTGCTTCTTTTTCATTTTCTAAGTAAATCTGTTTAAATAGTTAAGATTTGGCAGTGCGTCCCCATATGATGCCGGGGCTGAAATGAATCCAGAGGCTGAACTGTGAGTCAGAAGAGAAGCCTGCTTTTAGTTGTTTTAAATTGAACCTGGGGAGACTTTATTTCTCTCTGTTGCTTATGGAGGGAGACTGGGGAGATTTCATCTTCCTGGGCTTTTGGCTGATTTCTGCAGTCACCCCCTTCTCTGCTGAGCCATGAGCAACCCCAGAGTCCCACAAAAACTCATCACAGATTCATATTAGCTCTCATGGGGCTTGTCTATATGGAGGCACTCAAAAGGGTGAGACTGGAGGAGCTAAAATTGGGATTGGAGTGAGTGCCCTTCCAGGAGGACACTAGGGAGAGTAAGAGGTTTCACTGCAGAGTCCTTGTTTATTTTTGCATGTTGCACCGTGGGTGTGGGTGAGGTTCCTGTTCCCCAGGGCAATCCAAGCAGGCAGCCTCTTCAAGGCAAGTTGCACAGTGAAATGACCCCCTTTTTCCCAGTTATCTGTGGAGTAACACAGCTGGCTGCTTTCCATGGAAAAAAGCAAGCAAGCAACTCAAACTAATTAAAAATTGTCATTAGTAGATCAGAGCTGGAGGCTGCTGCTAATTCAAAAGAGAAGGAATCAAGTGCTTTATTGTTAAGGGAGTTCAAGGAAGCTTACACAGAAGTAAAAGTTTGAGAGGACTTCTGGCTCTCCTGGGAAGTGGCAGATTTGCCTGAAACTGTAGTGTCAGGCCTGGAGTGGTGGTGAGTTGGGGCAAAGAGTGGGAAGGTGAGTTAGGGAGTGGAGGAGGATGGAGGAGAGGAGTGTATGGCTTCTGGCAGTGCAGCCTGATTACCCTTGGGGAGGAGGGAGCCTTAAAAGATAGAGCTGACTTGGTGAAGATAAAATAGGTTGTGTGGGTCTGAAAAGATGGATGAAAGTGAATGCTACCGAGCTAATAATGTTCTGCTGCTGGCTCTGGGACACCTCTGGGACACCATCCTCTGCTTGAGAGGACTGGCCTCTCAGGATATATTAAAAAAAAAATCTGTTTTGTCATGAAAAAACTCTAAAAAGGCTAAATGTGAGGTTAGAGTCCTGGGATCCACAGTGAGCTCCACTGCAGTTTCAGCACATGAGCCACAGAAAGCTTTGGAGGCTCCAAGTTCACCCGAGTGCTCCTGCCCAAGCTCCCTGTGCCACTGAAGTTAGTGCTGGTCTGGCATTGCAGCTGCTCTTTCCTGCCTTAGGTGTCCCTTAGTTCTGCTGGGTTCGAGTATTAGCTCACAGAGCCTTGCTTTGATCTCCTATCTTCCCGATTTGGTAATTTCAGGTTTTCCTTTTCAATTGTTTGCATGTTTCTATGCAATTTTCAGTTTCTGTGAAGTTTTCCTGTTCGAGCAAAGACAACTCGATGCATTCATCTGTTCTTCTGGTGTTCCTAAAACTCTACAGCAAAATGTGCTGCAGAAAATGAGAGAATTATCATTGTTCTGTCTTTTATAAGAAGTTGTAAATCCAGCATGAAGTGTGCATGTACTGTATGACTTTCTCTATGGGACAATATCCTTAAAAGCTGTAATTGATTGTTGTTCCTCTGACAGATGAGAGGTGAAGGAGAATAAGCTTTGCAAAAAAGCTTTTTTTCCCCTAATCTTAAAAGAATTACTCAACTCAGTTTTTTATCTGGATCTTATGATCTTTAAAACACTTGCAAAGTCTTAACAAGAAACTCTATTGTCATAGAAAGTTAAGGAGTAGTAAAATAGAGCAGTGCTGGGAGTTACACAGTCCGCATTCTTGCTTTGTTTTTAAGCCTGGTCCTTTGTCCTTGAACCAACACACAACCTGAGGATGTTGATACTGCCATTAATGGTATTTGTTTTCATATTTAATATAGGACTGGATTTTGGCACAGCTGATGGAATGTAACTTTCTCTTTCGACCTGCTGTAGGGCCACACAAATCAAGACTTACTCCTGGGACAATGCACAAGTGATCCTGGTTGGAAACAAATGTGACATGGAGGATGACAGGATTGTTCCTGTGGAGAAGGGCAAACATCTGGCCGATCAGCTGGGTACGTGGAAAGCTTTTCTTTCCACCTTTTTTTCCTCTGCTTCTTTATACTGTGTTCCTTTCAGTTTGTACAATAATGAGTCCTTCCAGCAGTAACACTTCGATAGTGGTCTCACAACTAAGAAGTGTAACATATTGTAGGTTCATATTTTACTAGTTTCGTGCTCAGTAGGCCAAGAATACCTGGTAGAATACTTGTAGTGTTGCTGTGTCTGTAAAGGTGATGTCTAGGGGTGGAAGGAAGATAAAGTTTATCTGGAGAGAAAAGCTTTTATTGGCTCAGCAGAATGAAAAGAGAAAGAGTTTTCATAAACATAATTCTGTCTCTGGGTCTCCAAGTACCATGTACTCATTGCAAGTCAATGCAAACATTGATTTTTGTTGAAGCTTTTTTTTAACTAAACAGTGAAAAAGAAAGAAGTTTATAAATCAGAACTGAAAAATTGAGTAGAACATATTTTAAAAATGTAGTAGGCTTGTCTATCCAGGTAAGAAAATGACATTATGTTATTGATGTGGGATAGAAAAACAAAACAATTACATTGAGAGGAAGCTGGGATTGCAATGAAAATTTTATAATGAAGAGCAAAGTAAACTCATACTATTTTGTAATTTATTTACCATTTTTCATTATCTATTATAGCATATAAGATATTTTTAATATGAAATCAGGTCTCTGCATTAAAATTTAACTATACTATTGTCTTCTGTTAAAGAATTCAAAGTAGCAAGTAAATCCTGTTAAAATTTCATTCAGGTAACAGTGGAGAACCTTGCAGTAGGCATAAATGTTTAGCTTGTAAGAGCAGAGATTCTTACCAGACCCAAAGGAATCACCATTATCCTCAATTTATAAAATCCTGTATTGTCTTCAATTCTTAAACAGTAATTGGAGGGTGCATAATCAGCTGTTAAATTGGGGGTACTGGAGTTCTAGGACAGACTGCATACGTTGGTGTAGTTTAAAGTGTGGCCCTGAAAGTGTAAATTCTACATACGGCACACACAAAGGGGTCCCGTTCATGGCTGGAACCTTGAGGCACTGCCATCCTAAACAAATAACAGGCAAATATCAAATTAGACCCATTGTTATTATTGTAATAGTAAATCTTGACATGTAGGACTGGCAAAGCAAACAAAGATATGGGTTAGTTTGCAAAATCAGTTATGGGCTCTTTTTTAGCCATCAGAATTTAATTTGCTTTTGAAAATATGAATGTGGATAAACTCGGTTCCTGGCTTGCAGACTCTCAGGTTGTGGATGCATATGTCTCCACCTATTTCACAGGAATAATTACACTGCTAGTAATTGAAAGTTTGTCCAGACCAATGTAGCAGCAAATGGAGATTTTTATTTGAACTCCCATTCCAATGGGACTTCTAATGTTTTTTTCTCCTCCCAAAAGTCACCTGTTTGTTTCAATGTGAACTAGGCATCTAGAATCTGAATCCTTTACGTGTGGGACACTTCAAACCACACACACACACACACAGAGGGTTACCATAGCAACTGATTCCATCAATAGGAAGCTGTTTTGCAGAAGAATCCCCAGTGCTGCCCCAACCTGGTGCTTGTCTCTGGACACCCTGGAGAAACCACGCCACTGCAGAGCAGCCCAGCTGCTGATCGTGCCTTTGGGAAGTGCTGTCCCCACTGTCTCTGCTCTTCTGTAATCTCCCAACATCTCTGAAACACTCTTTTTAAAAGAGCTGAAAAATAGATAGGATTTTATCAGATCAGTTTTTCCTTATAGTAATTATGCTAATGTGTACAGCATTATATGAAATTATTTTGTGAGTTAGGTGGGAGGAATGTCTTTAATTGGCTATTGACTGCTTAAAGTGCTAATGTTCATCATAATGATTCACATAAAGGTTATCCCTCAGCATGTTTATCTATTTTTGCATAGTGACATTAACATCATTGAAATAATTCCCTAATCAGATAAAGAAATTGTTATTGGCCTGAATGTGAACTGAACCAAAACAGATTGGTTTAGCAGAAGCTAAGCCAAGGTTGGACTGACAGATACCTAGGTGCAGTTCTCTGATTTCTTATGCTTTTTATATACATTTTTATTCATCATCAAAACAGCAAGTGGGGCAGACAGAGCCCTCCTCTGATGGGGGCAGCCCTCCCTGTTTGCTAGCAAGGCAAACGTCACCATCACTTCACCCCGTGTCCCGTGGATCTTGAAAAGGGCTCGAATGGGGTGGATACCTACTTATCTCACACATCGAGCTGACTCAGCCTGCCTGCAGTGGCAGACGAATCAGTTAGGACAAATTTTCTCTTTGTTTGTGGCAGAACCAAAGGAAACTGATGCAATGCGGAATATCCCCAGAATGAGGCACAACGGAACGGAGCTTATTGCAAAACGGGCTCTCCGCGGTGCCTCAGCTCTCGCTGCTGGAATTTAATAACCTGACAGAACAGAAGCAGCAGCCTGGTTGGCCCTCGAGGCCCCTGGGGTGAGGGAGATAAGGAAATGCTTCACAGTTCAGGGCATTCCTGCCCGTGCTGTCTGTCAGAGGCCGCTTCTCCCCCAGCGCCGGGTGGCAGTGGGAAGCAGCAGGAGGAGCCGGTGCCATCCCCTCCTTGGAATGACTCCAGCCTTGCTGGTCTGGTTTATTTAATCAGAATGGGTCAGTGTTTAAAGGGTCAAGGAGCATTTTGCTTTTGAGCACAGAAGTTGGTCAGCAGATGGAAAGCAACCTGCATCTTCCTTCGCCTTCTGGCCTCTGCTCTTGCCAGAGGCAGCAGGGGTTGGTAGAGCCTGGCCCTGGGGCAGGGCTGTGAGGAGCCGTGGGGGTTCCTCACACCTCGCTGGCGGTGGCACCAGCTGCAGCCCAGGGGACCTGCACTGATGGAAGGGGGAGATTTGACTCCCTTATCCTGGGTTTACTCAGATCTGCAGATGTGCTTACCAGGGTGATGGGAAGGATTCATTTATCCTTTTCACATTTAATGAAGCTTGATGAATTTTAGAAGTATTTCTGCTTATTATTCTGAGATTGTGGGAATCAATTGACCTTAAGGATTATTTGATATCTTGTGTTCTTAAGGTAAATCCTGAAAAAAAAGGTATTTTAAAAATGATGATCATCCGTCTCTATTGATACTTTTTGTTGACTTTTTTCCCAGGTTTTGACTATTTCGAAGCCAGTGCCAAAGAAAACATCAACGTGAGGCAGGTGTTTGAGCGTCTCGTGGATATAATCTGTGAAAAGATGTCGGAGAGCATAGAATCAGACAATTCCAGGGGCACTTCTGGAAGGAGCATGCGGCTCACAGACAGCTCCCCCCCTTCACAGCAGAACTGCTCGTGCTAGTGATCCTTCACACTGAGAAATGTCCTTCTCCCCGACTAAATTTTATCTTTTCATTTGTGGTGGTGCATTATCATGTAGTCCAAAGGCAGAAGTCTCTGTTGTAGGAAACTGGTATGTTTGTTTAATGTGCTGGAGTGTTAGTGTTATGTATTTCCTCATCCAATAATTTAATAATCTGAAAAAATATTGTGCACCTTGTGTGAATGTGAGTTACACTGAAGAAAAATAATTGTGTAGTGATGCAAATGTTATTTCTACAGAAAATGTTGCATTTTTTAATTATAAATTCCTCTATTGCAGAAAGGGTTTTTTTGTCAGGAACAGCAGGAAGCACAAAAACCAATTAGAAAGGACCAGGTCTAAGAGGAAAAGGGGGAAAATCTCTTATAAAACAAGAATAAGCTTTTTTAAAAACGTAAAACAAACAAAAAAATCAATCCCCAGATATTTTGAGAATCATTCCTCTCCTCCAGACATGGACCTCAGTTTTTCTGTAAGATGGAGCAGAAAGCAGAGCATTTCTGTCTGACAGTGTGAGGTCCTCCAGAGCGTGAAGAGGAAGGGGGTTGGATTTTGTGTCAAGTCTCTAAACAGACAAAGAACACAGGGAGGAATCAAAGGCTGGGGAGGAGGAGGCCTTGCAGCCATCCCTGTATTTCCTTCCCTGTGCTTTGGCTGGTGCTGAGTGAAGGAGTGAGAGCCCTTCCAGGGGCTGCCCTTTCCTCCAGACTTCTCCACCACAGCTTGCAGAGTGCTGGGGGTGTTGCTGTGTTCGGCACATTCCTGGCCCTGATCCTCTCTTCCCGGAATCTGACTCTCCTGCAGCCTTGGCCCTGTATCCTGTAGTTTTACCTCTCCAGGTCTGGATCTTCTCTCATCACCTGCTTGCTGGTGGATTTGTTGCAGGATGAAGGGAAAGGGGAGTTGGCTGCTGAATGCTTAGTTGGAGGCAAAAACATATAAGACGTGGAAAAGCACTGTCTCAGAGAGGTAAAAATATCAGGAGCCAAAGTGTGAGTGTTGGCAGGTATTTATGCCAATATTATTACAATATTTTCTTTCTGCATTTTGTTGTTGATTTATTTTTTTAATCTTGTTCTAGATGGGCGTGTGTGGGGGGATAGATATTCTGGTTTCAGATTCAACTGCAGAGTATAATTTAAGAAAAGTAAGAGTGATTAATAAAACACATCTGCAAATGAAACATGGTGAAGACATCCTGTTATTCTGTAAACTTTTTGTGACATCATGCTTTGAAGGGAGGAAAAATTTTTAAACTAAGTGGATATGGAGAGAAGTTGGCTGTCTTAAGGGGGAAATTCTGGAAAGTTTTATGGCTTTACCGTTGGTCTGTGATCTCCTCTGACTGAGGGGACTTGATGTCAGGAATGGGAGGCGAGGGCCTGCCCACTGCCCTGTAATGTGCTGGATCATGACACCAGTGAGTGCTTTTGTAATTTCCTTCTGTTGTGTCTCAAAGTGTAATAGCTCTAAGAAAAAAAGCACAAAATTCTGGGCAAAAATGCAACTCTTTTGGGGTGGTTTGAGCTCATTGTGCTAAAGGCTTGATCCCTCTGTTTGTGCGTTGCTTTCGGGAATCTTTACTGTGCCGTGTTCTGGGTGTGTGTGATCTCGTCCTGAGAGTGTGATTTGTGCAGTGCTGGGCCTGTGGTTGTTGTATCTAAACCCCTGAAACTGCAAAATAAAGAGAAATGTACTCACTGGGTGTGGCCAGAGAGCTCGTGTCAGCCGCATTTCTTGCGTTAGGAATCCTACGCGTGTGTGAAGGAGAAATCTTTTTAATGCTTTAAAAATACATCAGACTTTCTTTGACAGGGTGATGGTCTTTGAACCCAGCAATCTGGAATCACTGTGTAGGTTTAGAACAGTCAAGAGAAGGATTATTTGGTCAATAAATATATAGCGTTGTGTTCTCATTGTAGAACAAGCAGGCTTTAGGGCAACTTGTGTAACTAGCAATAAAATAAAAAAAAAAGTCCACATCAGATTTTGAGCTGTGCAGATATAACTTAGTACCTCAGTGCAAATAATGATTTGTCACCTCAGCAGCTCACTGGTAAAAGAAAATGGATTCAGCAGAAATGGAATTTCAATTATTTTCTTTCACTTACTCTTTTTTTTTCTTTTTTCCTTAGCAAAAAAGACCTTTTCCTTTTCTACCCAATATATAATCGTGTCTCATTGTGCTCTGGTCAAGTCAGATGGGCTTCTTTAAAGAAGAATACAGGAGTATTCCAGGCCCCTCAAGCTAGGATGGGCAGAATTGTTTTTCACAGGACAAGCCACCAGTCTGAAGAAAAGAGTAGGGAATTATTCTACCCTGCCTGATATTGCATACATGGAGAAGCCTCATATTTTTTGCAGAAATCCTTCAGAGTTTATTTCAAATAAGGAATCAAATCATCACAGGCAAGTGATACATCTCTGCATTAATATGTATTTCGTGTATCTCATCATCTTAGGTTTGTTGTGAAGGAATACGGGGAAAGCCTTTTGCCTTAAATGGCCTGCAGCTGGTCTCAGTATCAGCAGTGAGTCAGTAGGAATTGTTACTTGTATTAACCTGTAAGAGGAAGGGCAGAATGTGAGACACTGCTTTGTCAGGGCAAGGGAAACAAATCTGCCTGCACTGAAGGCAAACTCGGAGTTTGTGATGTGGGCTTGTAGAGAGCCTTCCGTTTGACTGGCAGTGGCCCATAACAGTTGTGTTGATAGAACAGCCTGGTTACAAGGTAAGAAAGCGGCACCAGAGTGTGAAAAGAAAGAGGTGACAGCTCCTCAAGCGTCTCTCTATGGCTTGTACAACACCGCGTCGATTGTGCTGGGCTCCGGCAAAAGCCACAGGGAAACCTTGGGAGTCGAGATGGGTCTCGGCTTCCATCTGGTGGAGAACTAAAGCACTGAAATACCAGGTCGACATCCAGGCTGGATTATCACCCCCGGACCTTGGCTTTCACCAACTCCTCTGCGGCCAACGCCGCCGGAAGCGCTGGGAGCAGGGGGAGCGATGCAGAAGGGCTGCGACAAACCGGGATGGGGGCCGTGCGTGCCCTTGGGGAGCGCCGGGGAGAGGCAGAGCAGCGCTCCCGCCGTCACTGCATCGCACTGAGTGTGGCAGGCGGAAAGAGTATCCACGAACCGGGAGGTGCTGAGGCCTGCCGAAGCGGCCACGTAAAGAGCAAAGAGCGATCTGTGTCGGGCAGCCGTGGGTGCGGGTTTTCCGCCGCTCGGGACGCGCCGTTCCGCCACGCCGGGAACCGCGACCCGCGCACCCCACGCTCCGCCATGCTGCCCGAACCCGGCCCCGCGCGCTGATTGGGCCCTGCACGCTTGAGCGACAGCAAGCCCGACCAATCGGTGAAGGAGCAAGGGGAGGAGGCGGGCTTCCGCCAGCTGGCTGTTGGACTATTCCAACGCGAGAGCAGAAGGGGCGTAGCGCAGGCGGGGGGCGGACAGACTCACGGGAACGTGACGGCGCAGAGAGCAGTCCCCGGCATCTGGATCCGCTCTTCCTCCTTCCTCTCATCCCTCTGGCTTCTCAGCCGCTCCGCCCGATCCTGAAAGAGGCCACATCCCCCCCGTCTTCTACGCCATCTATGGTGCCTCCCCCGCTCACGCCGGCAGCCTTGTCTCCGCCAATGGGAGCGCCGCGCAGCCATGCGCATGCGCAGTCTCGCGGCCGCCCTCGCTCGGAGCGGGCGGGCGGCGGCGGCCGGG
>VWPU01012213.1:0-68307 GCA_013398955.1 Callaeas wilsoni
AGAACCCAAACCCCTACAGTGTAAGCATCAATTACATAACCTCCCTCAAAACTGTTTTCACTTCTGGGTGACATTTCTAAAGTCAATTTAGGAAAAATAACTGGGATTCACAGATGATTGCAAAATGCAATTTTAATGAGGAAGTGAAAATATTAAGTTTTTTGAGGGAGGAGATAAGTGTGACGGAATTACATAGAGCAATGAAAGACAAGGTAAATAAAATTTATTTTATTCATGTTTCTCATAATAAGAAGAGGATATTCAGTTTAGCAGGAATATATTGGAGTAAACAATTATAATAAAAGTGAATAGTTATTGTCACAGAATATATTTACCTTCCGAAACTCCCTGAAATGGGATACCATTAAGGCTGAAAAATCAGTAGGCCGTAGTTTCCTCAGACAGAATAACGAGCATTTTGCAGATGATAGATCCGTAGGTTTTATCATACAGAAATAACAAATTCATTTTCCTTATCAATAAGATGTTTGTTATATGCACGGAAACCAAAATTTCTTCCGTTTTCTGAAATATGTCAGACAGGAACATGAGTTTGCTGGGCCATTGATCTGAACTGACCTTTTATACTGAAGAACATGTGCTATGCTGCTGCTTCCATATTTATGAGATTTTCTTTGTTACATTGCTTTACTGTAGTCAATCTTTTCGTTATGATAAGTGGGTTACTGAGACACTTGTGAAGAATTCAGTATCTGAAATTGGTGATTTCCCTAGTTGTGTCAATCAGATGATTGCGAACTATTTTTACAAAGGGATGATGTCTTTGTCAATGTGTGTAGTGTAGTGGTTAATGGTGCATGTTAACAGTATAATTTTTCAATTTCCTGAAATTTTCTTGTTCAGTTTACCCATTGCCTCACACGAGCCTAAGATGGCAACAGTACTGTTGGGGAAACAAGGCAGGTGTGTTGGTGGTGAGCTGGGGAATGAGGCCTGAAGATACAGTTCAGTAAGCCCATTTCATTGGAGAGGAACTTAATTGCCTTTCTTGCCTTAATTTGTGATGTAGAGATCTTACTGACTACTTTGTGCCTTCTGGACAGCTGAAATAAGTGGAGTTTTTTACTTGTACCTTCTGTAAGCCATTGGCCTTTTCTGATGAACAGATGGGTGAAGACTTATCCAGACTACTTTTCCTTCTGTTGTGTTCCATACCAGGCTTTAATCCTAAAGTCTTTATTTCATGTGTGTTTAGCATAAAATATTTCCATGTGTTTGCATTGCAAGACTTTCTGCAGGGAGGACGTGAAAATACACAGCATGTGTGTAAATCCAGAGCCAGGTGACTGGGTCCTGGATGTGTACAAGTGTTTTTGTGAATAGCATGCTACTTCTTTCTGAAGCATGCTGTAAGGTAAAAATTCTTCTGCAATGCTGTATCTGTGTGAGGTCCTTATCACTGCCTGGTGAGGGGAGGCTGCAGTTGATATCTAGCAGGCTGTAGTACTTCGTAGTTATTAATGCTAGGGAACTGAAGAATGTGTTGAATTGGCCAGCTTGACCAAGAGGAGGAGGAAGGAGAAGGAGGGGAAACCTGGTGGGAGCTCTGACTCTCTCTGTGTGTGGGAGAGTGTGAGATTTCAGGTCCTAGCTATCATCAGGAATAGCTCCAATTCGTGCAGCCGGGGAGTTTAATTGCAGGGATAACATCAGACCACCCAGGCAAGGGCTATACAGAGCTGCCTCCTTCTCTGTTGTGCAGCCAGTCAGTGCCCGAGATCCAGCAGCCAGGATTCCTGCGAGCATACTGACAGATCCATTGGAGGATGGGGCACTTGTCTTATTCTATGTTTTTCATTTAGTTAGAAGGTGGAAATGAGCAAGAAGCAGATGAGTTTACTAAACCTTAGGACCGGGGAGAGGGAGTGAGGAAGAATTGAATGTAGCATTTTATGGTGTCCCAGAGGCACCCTGTGTATGCTACGGGAATCCCAAAATAGTGAGCTTTGTCTTAATGTCAGCTACAACAATATTGGAGGCCACACCACTCCTCATTTAGCTGTCTTAGTTACACAGTGTGGTAACCCTTGCCTGCCTTGTCCTCGACAGAGCAAACTGCCAGTCTGCCAAAACGCACTGTACAGGTCCCAGTGGGCATCAGCTCTTTCCTGTCTAGACCTGAATAGCACAACAAGAGCATTAAATTTAGGGTGCAGCAAATACTTAGAGAAATTTGGTGAGGCTGTTTTCCCCACTGAGGAGTTTTAGGTTTTTTTCAGTGAAGATCCCTTGCTTGAACTCAACCCACTTTATCTGAGTCTTAGTCAGTTTTAGTTTCTTTATGTAACCATTTCTTTGGTTTTTACCCTTCCACTGATGGAGAGAAAGGGAAGTGTAAAGAAAAAAGGCATCTTTCTGTAGTTAGTAAGAGGAGCAAGAAGCAGGCAATCAACTCTGAGGGGCATTTTTCTTTTCTCTTTCACACACCTCTGCACTGCTGCAGGGCCCCACCTTCTCACTCAAGCTGTTCACACAGGAGCTGGAATTACTTTTATTACCACTGATTTGTAGCAGCAGCAGTAATGTAACCAGTTGGTCTCAGCAGAGGTTGTAGGAAGTGAAAATATCGCTGTAGTTTCTGCAGTGCTAGTGTTGAACTCCTTCTGCTCTGAGGCTCCGCAGGGAATAGAAGCAGAGGGTTTTGTTATGATGCAGCAACATCTGCAGATAGTCACCAAACAGGCCAGGCTGAGCGGCTAGGTCTCATGTTATGGGAAAGATTACACCCTGATCATCAAACTTTTGGCAGGATTGTGCCTTGTAAAAATCACTCCCACTGGAAGTTTTGAGGCAGAGAGCATCTAAATGAAAGCCTGACTTTTTCAAGAGAGAGGGGGAGTTCAACCATCCACAGCAGCAGCACTGACTTGGGTTTTCTTTTTTCATTGTTAAATGGATGCATATGCTGGAGACACTACAAAGGAATTTGCAAGTTTGTCAGGTTTCCCAGGAATGTCTTTGGCAGGTCTTTGTCTGGAACGTTTTTTGGAGACTGGAACACTTGTGCTTTGTGTGCATATGTATATCCTGTAAGCTGGTAAGCTCAGAGAGCAAAGAAGGAATGTCACAGGCCTTTGGCCAGATCAGCCTTGGTACACACACGGATTTCACACTTCCCAGCCTGTTAGCCCCGGTTCTTCCCTCCTGGCCAGTTGTTACTGCAAATTCAAATCTGTACATAAAATGAAGGTGCTTTAGTACGGGGTGTGGTCAGCAAGATGGCCTGGGTAACAGAAAGGTGGTTCTAGAAAAATCTGTTTGTATTACATGATTTCCTCACGGAATTTGTAGTGGTACATTTTGTTACACTGTTCAGACAGTGATTGTGTGTGTGTGTGTCTTATTTGGGATTTGGGATTTCCTTTGTCTCTTAAGAGGCAGGTTAAGATCGTGTATTTTTTTTAGGCAAGGCAGCTGGACTATTTCCAGTAGTACTGGCAGACCTTCAAGCTGTGTTAGACCAAGTCATGCTAGCCTGTGCTAAGATCACCGATGTACCTGCGAGCTCTGTAGTAAAGCTAGGAAAATGCAACACACACTAGGGAGAGGACAGGTTAACAGTGAGCATTTATATTGTTGTAGCATCTAGTCAGTCATCTCTGAAGGCTGAAGGAAGAAAAATAACTGAAGGAATACAGCAAAATTTTTTTTTTTCCACATGGCAAGTTCTTAGCTCTTCCCTTCTGTTAAAGATTTCATGGATCTTGAAAGCCTTAGGGGTATCTGTGCTTGAGGAAGGCTTGGCAAGTGAAAATACTTGTGACTATGGAAGCCAGGTAAAGAAAGAAAAAGCACATTTCATTTTTCAAGCTATTGGATAAAGTTGTTATTGCTGGATGAACAGTAAGTAATAAAATGGAGAATTAGGGATTGACTGAAGCATCTTGAAGGATTCAAACTGGATAAACTTATGAATACATATGCTTACAGAGCATAAGGGTAAAAATAGATTGAAAGGCAAAGGAGAATACACTACATATGATGAAACTTTTTGCACATTTTCAGTTTTCAAGTGGAATGGTTTCCTCTTTGAGCTCATGATACTGAGTGTCATCTTGTCCTGTCTGACTCATCAAAATTTAAGGATTCTGGCCTGATCCTAAGGCAGAGAAGTAGTGATCTTGCATGTATCTTCTCATGATCCTTGTCCAATCCTTCTGTAAACAAAAAGGTTTCTCAGTAAACAGTTTATTCATATATGCCTTTGTAACCTGTTGAGAGGGTACATTGTGCTGAAAACTTTGTCTCCTCCTGTTTCTGACTGTGAAAATTTTATCATTTTCAAGGGTTTTTTTTGAAGAGACAAAGTTGGCCTGTGATTACTGCATTCTTTTGGCATATCTCTTAGGTTTGACGTGTGAAATATAGCTTGAGCTCTGGACCCCTTCTCCTCCTCACCAGTCAGAAAGATCCAGATGGAAATGTGAGATGTGTGAACTGCAGAGGATGCAGTGTGGCTCCAAGTAAGAGAAATGATCTTTAGACTTTGTAGATCTCCAATCTCCACCACTTTTTTAGGCAGCAAAACATGACTGGCTTCTGCCAGAAAAGTGTTAAAACTGCCAACTGGAGAGGATCAGGTAGGCAATTTGTAGTCTATTGTTTGTTGTAACATGTTGACCAGTGAAACTTTGAATCTGCTGTTCAGGATGTTGGTAATGAAAATTTAAGTCACTTTTTCGCTGTCTGCCAAGAGGGACAGAGTAACAATTTCTAGTGGTGATGTGTCCCTGTTCACCCTGGTTGACTCCTACAAACTAGCAAGAGAAGCATTCAGGCTTTCAGGAGGCTTTTCCTGGATCCATGGAGGCTGATCTGTAATGCTCATTATTATTATTATTTTCTGATTGTTATAATTTATGGCTTTAGCTTATTTGAGCTCATTAGAGCAGATCAAAAAGGAAATAATAACTTTATTATAGAAAAAAGATTATTGAATATTTAATGGGAAGCTCTTGAAGGACTAGTATAATGTAGATCAGAAAAGTGAAAGATATTAAGCTCTTTTTCTGACTCTTGCTTGTGATTTCTTAGAAGTACTATACAATGGATCTTTGTAGGCTGTTATTAATTGGAAGCCAATTCTATCCTAAAGTATTTATTCCTATCTGTACTTGGAGAGTTCATATTTCATATTGAATTTTTAAAGCAGATTAACAAAAACAAACCCCTTAACTCCTATATTCAGCACTTTGAGGTATCATTCTGTCTTGTGGCCTTGCTTTCAGTCTTAAATTTACTCAGAAATAAATTTCTCTTAATAAAGCATGACCATAGAGATCAGTTATTTTAAGGTTATATGTCTCTGCTGTCAAGGCAAGTGTTTTGCAGTCATAAACTTACCTTGTAATATTTAAAAATAAAAATAAATGTAAAAAGTATTTCAGCATTATGCAATAATTTGTCTTTTGGCTTATTAGCACGATATTGAAGTAAAGTAACACTACATATGCATACTGTTTCTAACACAGATCTCTATTGATATGGCTGTGACAGCCCATATGTTCTTCTCCCCTCCCTCCATTTTTTCCTGTTGTATCGTAACTAGAAGTACATCAGGTGGGTTCTTTTCCTTCCATGAGGGCTTTTGGGGATTTACTATATCATGCTGTTCTTCAGTCAGCATGTTCCTTTCAGCTTCTGACATCTCTGCTGTCCCAGTCAGTTTGAAAATTGTAGCAAAACTTTATGAACTCTTCTATCATGAGAGATATTAGCTGTGTATTGTCTTGTCTTTTACAAGCTCCACAAAGCATGTATAGATGTGACAAGACATGTTTGAAAATTGGGATGTTTGTAGTGTGCAGTGCAGCCCACACAGGTCTCCTGTCATACTGTCAGTGTCAGGAAAAATACTCTGAAGTCCATCACTGCTAATGCAAAACAGGAATCTTACCAAGCAGGAGAGTTTGAACCCACCTTGCTGCAACTCAATTTGAAAACTAACTTAATTCTTGTAGATCCACACCAATAACCACCTTCTCTGTTGAGCCTCACTAGCCTTTCTTGGTTTTGGAGAGATTTTTTTATGTGTTTGGTTTTGCTTCATTAGTACTATTTCTGGAGCTACAAGCTCTTCTATATGGATATTTTGGTCCAAGTGCTCTACATTACCTTTTATGCCAGTGAACCAATTGATTTGCTGCTAAGTATTTGCCTCTGTAAGGGGAAGAATGCAATTCTGTCAGGTGCACAGGAAGACTGGAAAACGAAGCCCCTGCTGAGCACAGATGTGTTGGGGGTGCCTCAGTAATCCTCCCATGCAACGTCCTGGCCAGCTAATTATAGCAGCTGAAATGTCTCAAAGCACGGCACAGTAACGAGCAGTAACACCTGTCTGGGTGGGCTGCGTGCAGCTACACCTTATATTCTTGCTGGTGTTCTCTCTCTCTTTCTGAACACTTTGCCTGTTTTTAATCCTGCTGTAGTTTAAACACCTGTCTATCTGGAATGTGTGAAATGTCGCTATTCCCCATGCTAAGCTATTTGCTCACCTGCTTAAAAAGACAGCTTTCAAATAAACAATGATACAGCGTTAAAGAGGAGAGCATGTCACAGCAATAGAGTAGGATTGAGGTGGTAATTCGTCAGACTAAATGATTCTTGGCATCAAGATGATGAGGAGAGAAAATTGGATAAAGTCATCTTCATTTCACACATTGGATGTGTTAGCAAAGTTGTGATCACTGTTGCTGACAAGCTAAGAATTGTATACAATCTATTTTATTTACCATGTTGCCTTCTGTGTTTGCATCATTTACCATTCTTGCTTCTATTCAGACAATAAATTCTTTGTGACCAGCATCTGTCATTGTTAGGTATTTGTATAGTGCCTGGCACAATCAGAACTAAATCTAATTTGAAGCTTTCTGTTACTGCAATGAAGATGCTTTAAATTTTAATTAAATTCTACAGAACACAGCAACAGTAAGGGTAAGTTAGAGGCACCAAAATGACACCTAATTCTGTGGGTAAAACTGCCCATTACTAAGATTGCCTGATAATGTCCCACTGTAAGATCGTGTCTTAAATTGCTTACAGTGTTCTGAAACTTTATTCATTTGAATTAATGTTTTCTGTGCTTATTGTTCCGTTTTCGGAACACTTCAGGCAAGGTAAAGTATTCCAGCCACAACCAAGGCTGGATTAAAAAAGTATTTTGTGCATTTAAATATCTACAGAACTTTGCTTTTAAATCTCTTCATCTTCCATGCTTTGAAATAGCAATTTGGAATTTAGGGTTTTGTCAAAGCTTGATTGCAGGGTAACTCTTTGAAAAACTTCAGGTGAAATATACTCAGCAAGACCTGCTAGACCTTCTCAGCTTCCTGAAGGTTCCCTCCTCACTGAGGATGCTAAACTGAATTTCTCTGTTTGCACCACTAGTTTACTTTGGCTTGAGCTTCTGTTCTCCTGTGTTTTTGGTAACCTGGTCCATGTTGGGTTGGGGACACGTCTGATTCGATTGCAGAATGAGTAGGAATTCGACCATGGTGTGGAGAACAGCTAGGTTATGAAGGTTGTGAAATTTGTCTCTGGACATAATTTAGGAGAGGACACTGAGAACCATTCAGATGGAAGAACAGAAATGGATGGAGTGGTAGTGTGGTAAATGTGGTCCAGTGAGCAACTCACATTCAAGGACTGGATGAACAAAGAGGTTGGCAGAAGGACTGGGGAGGGGAATAAAACCAGAAGTACTAGGATATAGGACATGAAGTGTGGAAAAACAGATCAAGTAACTACTCCTGTGGAAAGTTCCAGACCTGAAATGATGTGGGTCAGGGGCCAGAAGTCTGTAAAAATGAAGCTGAGGAAAACAAGGAGAATGACACCTGAAATGCAGAAGCTGAGACTGACTGTGTGAGAATAATGGCACACAGATTAGGAGCAAGAATGGGAAAGGATAGAGCTGAGAAGGGACGAAATAAAAGTCTTTTCTGCTTTTGGAGAAGTGGGCAGAAGCCTAGGGTATAACTGCTAGAATTTAATCCTGTCCAGAGCTTGAAGTAGGACTTCCGAACTTACAAAATGCTTAGGTGTCCTGTACTAGTAAAACACAGGAGGGACAGCCTACTGTGTTGTCAATGGCAATGTTCATGGTCGAGTTCAGTGAGAGGACTGTCTGTAGTCCTGAACAAGCCCGTTGTAAGTATGAGTGTAGTGTATTGCAATGAAGATGGTATGTACTTGTTTGAGTAATTGCACACAAATTCTGTTAAAAAAGCATTGTTAAGCTGTGCTGAAGTCACACTTAAGCGCCTTAATAAGCATCACCTTTGAGATCTGGAACAGGGCTAGTTGTTAGACTCTTCTTTCTGTCTGTGTCCAATGTTTCGTTGGCTTTATGCCTTCCAGTTGCTACAGAAGTGAGGAGGGCCAATACAGTTAAGTTGAGTTTGCCATATGATCCTAAGCATCGTGCAGACCCTGATGTTTTTGCTGCTCCTAAAAAGTAGCATGTGATCATGTAATTTAATAGTTGTATGTCAGGGCCTGACTGGGAGGCTTTTGCAAAATTGACTTTTTAACTTTCGTGTTGTTTTATTAGGTTTTTTTTCAAAATGTAAACTGTTATACTGCTGTAGTAGATCCATTGCATTCAGTACATCAACAGATAGTGTCTGCTTGCAGAGCTTGATCTTTCAAAAGTATAAGCAACGCAAGAAGAATGCTTATAGAAAGAAACAGTAGAATACATGGTATATGCTTAAAAACTCATAGGTTTTAGAGCTTGATATTGCAAATGTAACACCTAACATGATTTTTGTGTTTTTGCTCGTGCGAACACAGTACTTTGTAACTGGTTGTGTGAGCAGTTTCTTTAATGTTTGATTGAGTTTTAGTTTGAATTTTGTATCCAAGGTACATATGCTTTTGGGTTGTGGCTGTATGTGTGTATAGAGGGATGGAGACAGGACAGGTGCGTATGGCTTACTGACATAGCTCAGGATGACTGGAGAGATACTCTGGTCTCTGCTCAGTGTAATATAAGCTTCTAGCTTTTGATCAATGCATGTGGAGTTAATTTTTCACATGGCAGGGACTTTTTTACTTTGGGATTTTTGCCCCATCTTTGTCCTTTTCCTCCTCTGTTCTTCTGTGAGTGGAAGGGTTGTGGAAGGAATTTTCATGCTGGCTCCTGAATTCATCTCAGGCACAGTGGATGTTGGTGGCACTGCTTTGTGCCACTAGCATAGTGTTTTTGCTTTTGAAGATTTCTATTTTCTAGCAGTTTCACTTCTCTTAGTAAATACTCTATCCCATATACTTAGTGATACCTTTTTCTCTTTTCTTGGCTTTTAATTGTTTCTGATAGTTTGTTTGGGTTTGTTTTTGTTTTGTTTCTTTTTTTTTTTTTTTTTGCCTTTTTAGTTGACAAACCTGGACTTGGCAAGTGGAGCTATAAGCAAGGGGAATGCAGCTGCCCCACAGAGCTACTGGTCACCACTCAACAAAAGAGGGTCACTGTGGCCTGTTCAGTCAGACACTCATAGAGATGACAAAGGATCTGTCTCTCCAGCAGTCAGGTAAGTCAAAATTGCTGCTCTAGCTTTTTGAAGAAGAATGCGATGCACTCAGGAGTTCCTTTGTAATTTGTGTTTGGCTTCTTGCTCAGATGCAGGAGTGTGTCCAGAGAAGGGCAGCCGAGCTGGTGAAGGGTCTGGAGCACAAGCCTTATGCGAAGCAGCTAAGGGAGCTGAGGTTGTTTAGCCTGGAGGAAAGGAGTCTTGGAGAGTGGGGGGGCACAATATTGCTCTGTACAACTCCCTGCAAGGAGGTTGTAGCAAGGTGTGTGTTGGTCTCTTCTCCCAAATAACAAACAATAGGGCAAGAGGAAATGACCTCAGGTTTCATCGGGGAAGTTTAGATTAGATACTAGGAAAAATTTATTCTCCAAAAGGATTGTCACTTATTGGAACAGGCCACCTAGGGAGGTGGTGGCGTCACCTGAGGGTTTTTAAAACGTGTGTAGATGTGGTACTTAGGGACGTGGTTTAATGGTGAACTTGGTAGTGTTAATGTTGACAGCTGGACTTGAGCATCTTAAAGGGAGGATATTGTCCAGCATAAACAATTCCAGGATTATAAGGGCTTAGTAATGGTTCTTCTCGGGTCTAGAAACTAGCCCTATGAAAACAGCTATGTTCCCAGAGCTGTCAGGTTCGTGGTGAAATGAGGGCATAGATGAACATGGTGGATGAGAGGGAAATGTCTGTTTCTCCTTGATCATTGCCCATCCCTGCATCTGTAAGTTTAGGTTTGCTGGCGTTGAGACATATATGCAGAATGTAAACTTATACCTGATGCTGCAAAAATCTCCACTAGGTCCTCATCTTCATGCTTTTTTCTTGAATATCAAGTTCAGATTGCTCAAAGATTGAGTAGTGTTTATCAGAATTTCTTTTCCAGATGTCTTCTTTATATTAATTTTGGGCATTGGAATTTTTATTTATGGTTTATACGCACTCACGGGAATCAGGGCACAGGACTGATTCTGCAGTAAAACCATTCTTCCTGTGATTCAAAGAGCAGCAAGATTTACTTGCAGGAGTCTGAATGTTGGAAGCTAGGAACAAGGCAAACTTGCTGCAGTCACCTGGCCGGAATACAAGCCCAAGACTGCTGGAGATTTGAGTTCTTCCTTTGCCACTCCAGTAAATAATTTTGATTCCTTTGCCTAAGTGTTCATTTTTGTCTTTTAAAACAGAATAATAAAGCAGAGCTTCTCCAAGACATGAGTTTAGGTCTGGAAAGCACTGTGTACATGGAAATACTGATTCTTATCACTGATGCCTGAATGCTACTGGGAAATGGAGGGAAGTGAGAGAGGGAGAAACACAGTGCAGAGGGCATGTGATCTGAGTGGTGATCCTTTCCCAAATGGGTCCTTCAATAGAAAGATTGTAATGGGATTTGGAAAGCTCAAGTAAAATTGTTCTTATTTCATCAGTCACTACTTTTCATCCTGTCTAAAGAAGAGGAATGTGAGAAATGAATTCCTGGCCTGTTTCTGTTCCAGTACAATGTTTGCCTCAGGGGTTTAAAGTTATTGAGAGAAGTGGTGGTGATTCTGCTCTTGGACCCCATCCAGGCAAACTATTACCTAGTCCAAATAAAGAACCTATCCAACAGGTGTAAACTACATGGCTTGGGAGAGCAGCAGCATGCAGACTCTCCTAGAGCGTCCATTCCTTTTTCAGCTCTGTTTGCACCTCTGCGTGGGCTCACAGACAGAGCTGCAAACCCCCCCACTAATGCCCAGAACTCTACTCTGAATGACTTCCAGGGCTGTGCCTCATCTAGCATTGTGTGCATAGTTTAATGCCTGTAGTTAAAGTTTCTGTTTTATTTTGTATAGCAATCTGAAAATACTTCAGAATTTTCCAGTCACAACTGATAGAAGATTCCATCTTCAAATCTTTTATGAGTCATTTCATCTTTCGTTACTTCAGTTGCGCTGTTTTTGTCCTCAGAACAAGAGTCAGAAAGATGCCTTAAGACTCCCTATTGAATTATTTTGTCTTCATGGCTGCTTTTATTGAATGGCCAAAATACTGGGAGTTAAGAGTTTTGTGTAAATCTGGAAGTGAAAAAAAATTCTTGAGGCAGTGCTGGATTATTTGCTCTGTGAACTTGTGTTTAGTGAGAGAATTCCAAAAGGAGTATCAAGGTCATGATATATGGAGATGGCTATCTTGTATTGTAAATGCCTTTTTTGCTACGTGATTTGTTACATTGGAGCAAGCAATTCATAGAGGGTCATCTGATGGGTGTCAGCCTGTGCTCAGTGCTGGATGACTGAAGAAAAGCTGCCTGTTTTGTTCCATTGAGATTCTTGTCTATCAGTTGCAGAATTCAGCAAGAATGGAAATGTTCTGTAAATGGGTCTCTTTTGTGACTTGCACTTAGCTCCAGTTCAAATATCTGTCTCTGAAGTGCAGTCCTCACAGGTTTTGTATAGCTCTGTGGTAAATCTAAGCCATTTTAGTGCTGCTGAAGTTGGTTAGAAAATACTGGTTTGATGCTTGCAATCCGTAGGATTCAGGCTATTCTTTTAGACAAATCATCTTCGCCTTTAATTCCCACTCTCCCAGTACTGACTTATCTAAATGTTTCTCAAAAGAAGCTATCCCTTCTTTTGTTGATTCCTTTTCTTTGCATGAGATAAAGTGCCAAATTAGTAGTCTGCTTGCCAAAAGGCAAAGGAGGTCTTGGGTTTATAGTACAGAGACAGAGGACTGTTCTAGATGTGTTAAAATGTTATTTTATAAATCTGCACTGCTGTGCATTTTGAGATTTTTTTTGCCAGTTTCTATAAGCATTGACACTACTTCCACTCAAATTATGGCATAGCCTGTTGCTGCACCTCAGACAAAGAAGCCTGCAGGGCTGCACAAGAGGTGAAATGTTCCAAGTTGTATGTGGCCTTAGTTCTGACTCCTGTGACATGACTGTCAACCTCTGCCACATTTGCTGCAGGCCTGCCTTTGTTGCCCTCTGTATATCAATGAAGTTATGCCAAATCTGTTGATTCCTACTTTAATCCTAGTCCTGTCTCAGTGCCCTATCTTGGTTCTGTCTCAGCTTCTCAGTCCATTGGGCAGGATTGTCACTCCTTCACATTGTGCTGTAAAGGCACTAAAAGTGATGACATATTTTGTAGTAGAGTTATTAAAGATGACCATATATAATTTTTATCACAATTTTAGAAATGTAATCCAAGGACCACAACCATGAAAATGATTCCTCATTATCCAGTGAAACTATAAGTCAACTGAGGCAAAGACCATACTAGAGCTACTCTTGAAAAAGCGTTCTCCTAAAAGCATTCTTGGTTTCATAATAAGTAAAAATCCAGGTGTTTAACAGAATGAAACTTGTTGATTCAGAACATAAACTAACTTTGAAGTACCTGTTAGCTAATAGCTAATAGTTTAATCCCTAGTTGTGAGGACAGTAGATGGAGGTTAGTAGAGGTTTCTGGCACTGGAATTTGCAGCTGCTATGCCAGTTGTTTTTTGAAAAAGACAGTGGATTTCTTCTCCAAGAATTACTTGGGCTCCACAGGTCACTGAATCTCTAAGACCTGGACCAAAGCTAGCAAGAACGATTTCTTTCTAGCTGGTACAGATTTCTGTGTTTTCAGTGGGCACCTTGGATTCAGCAGCAGCTGTCCCTGCTCATGTTCATCTTGTAGAATTCGTAGGGGCAGTAAATTGGCAAGAATTCAGCAGTGAAATGGCCGGTGTTTTCTCAGATCTCTGTTTTATTAGCTTCTTGCTCTTTCATAACATCTATCTCAAACCTGAAGACCGACGTCGCACTTCTAAACTGCTCAGTATATTTTTTCCTTGGATTTTCTGGCAGACTTACCTAATTTGGTTAGGGCAGGCAGGCAAGCTTCCTTGTCATCAGTCAGAGGGTACAATGGCAGTTGAATTTATATTAGAGAGCATGTGAAGGGCTACTGCAGTCAGAGAAAAGGGATTCTCCTCTTGTCCTTGCTTGATGTGTCTGAAATACTTCTTAGCTCATAATTTCTGCCAAGGTGCTCAGGTTCATCAAGAAATGATATTTTGTTGGTAGACTGTCTAATCTGGTTTAAATTTGTATAAATATATGCTTTTTCAATTTTCTGATCCAAGGGGATTTTAAGTTCAATTTACTCTGGTATCACTCAGGGCCTCACAGGCTGTGTGCACATACCTGGTGTATGTCCAGGTTCCCAAACAATCTCTGCTTTAGGTATTTTTATTTTTTGTTGCCTGGAAGTATCAAATAGGGTGGAAAACCAGAAGATACTGTCTAGACATTTAGCATCTCAAATGCTTCTGGGTCACACTGCATATATTTACAGCTCATGTACAAATCTACAATGTAGGTGCAGGAAATCTGGTACTACTTAAAAAGCTTCCTGTGCCTGCTGTAATTGAAAATATGTATTAATTTATATCCCAAAATTTCTACACAGCAAAATGATTGTACACTCTGCTCTCTTGCACACCCCAGCTCACAAACTAAGATTGCTGTGCTGCTTCCCCTGACCGACAGTCTCCCAAATCAGGACCTTTCTTTTAATTGCTGGTCCGCCTTGGCTGGGTAGTGGATACTTTATATTCTCCTTCCCTACTGCTTCATGCCAATTTCTTTTACTGCTAGTGGTACATGTGCTATGTGTTCTAGGTTTCAGATGCTCTGATCATACCAAGTATATATCCTTTGGACTTGTGAGGAAGAATCCCAGGTCTCTTTTGAGAGTTTTCTCTGAGCTGGTGTATTTGGCTTCTGTAGTTTCACTGAATCTTTGAGTTTTGCCAGAAAGACCCTAGACAGCAATCACCAGCTAATTATGGTTCACTGGTCTCAATCCGTTTTGTCAAAGGGGCAGTTCGCTGTGTTTGACATGAAGGGAAGGTGAAAGTGGCTTTGTTGTTTCCTCAGTTTTTATTTCAAATTTTGGAGCTGTGGAATGTGAAATAAATCACACTTGGACCCTGACTAGACAGGCTCTGAAGAGCAATGAGAAGAGGGAGAATGAAATAGACAAAAGATGTGCAGGCTGGTTCTTACAAGGATAGAAGGGTGAGCAACTGATGGGACAGTCTTGCCTTTCTGCAAGACTCTTGAGCAAGATCAGGGTGGGCTTAGCATGGCAGAAGCAGCATGGGTGTTGAAGTAGGGGCTGTTGGGAGAGAGTTAACTGTGTATGGGCTTGCAGCTAGAAGTAAGGACAAGAGAACTCCCTGGGATCTTGGCAGCTAAGGCCAAGTTTTTATAACAATAAATCTCTTTCTCTATGTTATATATGTGTTGCCTTGTAGTTCTGGGTTGATGGTAACTTTATTCTCTTCCAAATCGTGTTTTCAAGCTCCCTGCAATTTCTTGCAAAGGGGAGGCTGCCTGACTGCTCTCTGGTGCTGCATTTGCCAAGTGTTCAGGGCCTGTTTGTTTGCACAGCATCTAGGGGTAAGGTAACTTGGAGGCTCTTCTATGCTGATGCCTCTGGAGGAAATGAAGGGAGAAAGCAGCAGGCACTGAGGGTCACACAGTAGGCCCTCAGTTCAGTTTGAGCAAACTGCAGTGACCTTAACACCTCCCTGGCTAAGCACCACAGAAGTGCCAGAGCAGCAGCAGCCCAACAGCACGGAGTCCAGCCCTGTGCTAGCATAGCCACATATTGTTCCTTGTTCCCCACAGTGCTTGTTCTCTTCTCTTTTCTCTTTACCTTAATGCCTGAATTAATTCCATTTCTTTATTTGAGGTGGAGAAGTAGTTGAGGGCGTGTTCAGTGATTTTTCTGTGACCTCTGTCTGCAGCAGCTCTGTCATGCTGATTCTACCTGCGGTCCTTGAGAGGCAGCATTTCTGAGAGCCCCGAATTTGGGGTTTATTGCTTCCTGCTCAGAGGAGGTTTGAGGAGGGCAGGTGAAAAATAGAGCTAATACCTGAGTAGCTGTACCTTTGCAAGTCACCCTGTTTCTAGTTTGTGCGTGTTCTTCCTCTCCCTGTGCATCCATGCATATTTGTGCCTGTAACTCCTGCCTCAACAGGCTCTTACCTTTTGTTGTTTTTTTTTTTCCCCGCATATGTCTCCCAGGGTCACCAGTGACAACTTGTTAAGTGTGGAAGTGAACTGGCTGACTTAAACTTCAGAAATACATGGCTTGCCTTGTATATATATATTTTTTTTAATATATATATATATTGGTCACACTAAGGAAACTTGTGTTGTCAGGGCCAATTCCTCTCCATCCTGCTTGGAAATCGCTCTGGGCACCATGGATTGGCACAGTCCTCAAGGATCCCTGCTTCCCACAGCTAGGCCTTGGCTGTGTGTGTCTGGAGGCTCCGGGAGAGGAAAGGCGGAAAGCTCGTGACTTGCCCAGACAGTCTGAGGCCTGGCCCTGCAGCCCCAGCTCCCCAGACGCTGTTGAGTCGGACTTGGCTGGCAGCCGCCGCACTGTTACTTTTCCGAGGTAATAAGTGAGATTAATCACAGGACCCTTTCCAGAGGCGAAGGAGGTTTGTGCTGCGTGCAGGGAGACCGTAGGAGCCAGTGCTGGGGCTGTGAGCTGGAGGCGAAGGCTGGGGCCTCAGAGCAGGGCACCCGAGGAGTTGTGCGAGTGTGGCCTCTCTACTCAGCTGCTTCTGGGAAGCATTGCTGGAGCTGCAGCCTCGTGCCTCCCCTGGACAGGGGCACAGCGTCTGCCTTACCCTTGTCGGCTGGCCATGGACAATTACATTTTCTGCAAGTAACTCTCAAAATTTGAGGGGGACCAGGCTTCTTTTTGACTGCATAACTTCCGGAGGAGATACGAGGATCTTTCCTGCTATTCCCTACAGGATACTATGGAGAGCAAGCAGCCCATGTTGATAGGTGGAGGGGAGTGACAGGGGTCTCCTACCTTCTCCCAGGCCAATATCACGTGATGATTTTGGGTTTTCTCTTTTCAGCTGCCTCCACAAACTGACCTTACCCTAATGTAAATGCAGGATTTGCTATCCTGGACTGGGCTGCTAATCTCTTCAATTCTCCCATCCTCTGCTTCAGAGCAACTATCACCACCGTCATCATTAGAAACACAGAGTATTGTGATGGGCGGCGGGGAAGTTCCCTTTCTGAGGGGGAGATAGATTTTGCCCTCTAAATGCTAATAGCTGGCATGTAGTTCTTGCAATACTTTGTTCTGCATAGTCTAGTGTGGATATTGTCATTAATCATATATTTTACCTTCTGCAAAAAATGTAGTCCCACTGAGTTGTAGCGGTGAGTTCCACAGGTGGTGCATATTATGCAAAGGTTTCCTTTTTTAATTTTTTCCCGAATTTTGCCAAAAGTCTCTGTGCCTGTCATAAGATCACATGAAGGCAAACAGAAATGCTTGATTTATTTTCTGCACTATTTGTTCTCTATCTTTTTATCATCTCCCTTCTTGTTTGTCTCTCCTAAACTAAACAGTTCCATTCTTTTCAAATTCTAAACGGAAATCTTCCTGGCCCTCTAATAATTATCTGGCTATCTTTATAGAGATGACAAGAAATGAAAACAGTACATCAAGTAGGAGTAAAACATTCGTTTCATGTAAATAACACTAGTGTATCTTTAATTTCTATCTCAGCTTACATGTAGCAATATCTCGTTGGCTTCTGACCATGCTAAACACTGAACTTTTTATTAATATGCAGTTGTTTTTCTTTGATTATTACATTAAGTGTCAAACTGAGCAACAGGTATAAGTAGTTCATTTTTTTTCAGGGATTCCCCCCCTCCCCCCATTCCTTGCTAGGCAACTCTTCCTGCACCAGTGGATTTTGTTGACTGTGATGGAAGTTGCCTGATCTTTTCTGTTCTGTTAAACACCTAATTCAATACGGAACAAGGTGAAATCTTGTAGTGTCTTGCACTACTTGACTCATAATGTACCCCCAGTTATCCCTGATCTCGGAGGTCTTTGAAATACACTGTATCAGTTCTAGGTATTTCATGTTACAAAGTGACCAGCACATCTTCCTTTCGTCCGCATTTATTTAAACCTCCCATTCACCATTAAAATAGTTGTTTTCCAGAGTGGTTTTCAGAGGGTTAATGTGCCTGTCGTTCTCATGGGGGAGATCTACTGTGCTCCTTACTTCTTGTAGGAATGAGAGGACCCTATAATCTGGTGCTCTGTAGGACTGGCTCTGGCTACAGCAGCCTTCCTCTCTAAAGGAGTTCTGAAAGGGTTACGAGGGAGCCTTGGCTGTTTCTTTGAGCTATTTGGAAAGGACGGGCCTCAGACAGCTTGGCAGGAACCTGGGGCCCTGTTTTTTCCAGCCCAGCCCTTCCTTCTGCACAGAGCTGTCAGGGAATCCCATGAATGTCTGGTTTTTCCCCTTTTCTAATTCTTTTAGCAATATTTTTATCCATCTGTGACTTTTCCTCACACAAGGATCTCAAATTTTATCCATTGATTTGCCTTGCACGTAGTGAAGTAGAAATGAAAGCTGTGCTACCATGCCATAGTGTTGGAATTAGTTCACAGTTGTGCAGCTGAGAAGGGCATTGGGAAGTTTCCCAGAAGAATGTCCTTTCTGGCATTGATCGTAGGGCAGGTCCATCTGGCCTAAGAACAGAGGGATTGAATGGGCCCATCTTTGAACTGTGCTGTTCCTGTGGGTTACAGTGAGGCACTCTGAAATCTTGGCGCTGCATGTTCTGTATCCTCCCTATCAGACATACAGAATGCTGCTTTGTAGAAATGGAAATCCCCTTTGTAAGCCAGGCTTGTGAAAGACAAGATAGGGTTAGCAACTTTTCCTTCATTTGCCTCATGTTCTCCTGAACTGTCCTGAAGTTGAACTCATTGTGAATATTTCAGAGATTTCCAAGTCTGCCCTGTACCTTTTCACTTCAAGAAAATGGAGGTGTAGTGGGTAGTGTGAGAACAGAAGTTTGGTTACTCGTGAGAGTAAAGGTCTTGAACAGCTGTGTTGAAGACATTGGTGTTGCACAGCTGAGGAAGAGAAATTGAATTAGAATTGTATTGCTATCTCACTAAGCCTGTCTAATGCTGGGAGTAGGATGTGATCTGAGTTCCATGTAGAAAGACTTCCAGAAGGCAGCCCTCATGTGGGGCAGTCCCTGGACAACCCTACGAAGGCAGCAGCCAAAGGGCCTGGATTCAAGCTCAGTTGAACTAAGGGTTTCAGTGACCAAGTACAAATGCCAGAGTGGGAGGTAGCAAAAGAGGCCAAAGGGTTTTCCTTCCTACTAGTCTTTGTTTTGGAGCTACCTTCCATTGTACAGTGAAGTTTCCACCAGCAATGCACATTCATATTTTCCATCCAGACCAAGGTCATGCTTTAGCTTGGCTTCCTCAGGATGAACAGTCTTCTTTTTGGTGTTTTGTACTGTGATATAAATGGGAAATCCCTGCAAAAGCACGAAGAAACCCCTTTCCTGTCCCTGAAAGTGTTAGTTGGCCTTTTCTGTGAAGATTCTGCTTTCACCTAATTTCCCCTAGCTTTCTGACTGGTAAAGTTTTGTAGTTGACACCAGAGTTTGTGAATTGCATGCTGTTGGCTCTATGTCAGTCTGTTATTCTCTAGGGTTTCTCTGGGCTGGAGGTATCAAGCAGCAGCTGTTTGTGAACCACGCAGGAGACCAGTGTTTAACAAGAATGTCTTGAAAAAGGAGAAAGGAAAAATGTAAAAAAAGTCAGGATTATTTCAGTTCCCCTGTGTATGTGGTGACAGCTTTGCTTGGTGATCCTGTTCAGTAGCTCCTAGAGATAGGTATGTTGTGTAATCTGAAGAAGATGCAGCAACCAGAACTCCACTGTGGAGCACCAACTTTTTGTTTAGGGAGTAGTGTGGCTTATAATAATGAGTAACATTTTTAGTTACTAGTACTTCTTTAGTCTCTACCCAACACTGGATACCATCAGCCACTGAGTAATTCGACCAAAACGCTCTGGGTAAGAGAACTTTGGTTGGTAATGAGCAAGAAAGCTTGTTACTGGATTGTCCAGAACCAGTGCCAATTCCAAGAATTTTTAAATGTGCTGTTAAGGCTGGACTGTGCAGTGTCAGGATATAAATATCAAGAATCCTTTATTACAAGCAGTTATTTGTAGGATTTCATTCTGTAACAATAGTTGAAAGATACCTTCTTAAAAAAAAAAAAGGCAGGAGAGAGTGGGCAAAAAAGCTAGGTAGTGCGTAAATATACCAGTTTCCAGACACTCTCCTGTTGCACACATGGCATTTTTATTAATATTTCTTATCCAAGAACTGTTCACAGCAAACCAGGTGGGGAGATGCCAGGCCAGTCTGGCTGATTCAAATCTAGTGAAAACTGACACTGAGACAACAATCTTTAGTAAGAGGAATTTAAAATTAAGAGAGCTCTGCTGGATGGTTGGGCATGTGAACAGGCTCCCCAGGGAAGTTACCATAGCACCAAGCCTGCCAGAGTGTTTGAACAATTCTCTTGGGCACACAGTGTGACTCTTGGGGTGTCCCGTGCACAGCCAAGAGTTGGATGTCAATGATCCTTATGGGTCCCTTCCAACTCAGGACATTCTATGATTCTGTGTTGCTTGGCTTCTTTGCTTGAATTTCAGATTGCATCTGGCTCAGTAAATGTCTTCCACTCCCCTTTTTATCTTTCTGCTCTCTGGCACATGGGACTTAACTGAAAAGTTAGTCAAAGAAGATCTGGCAGTGCTGCACATGATATTGGCAGCTGTCTGTCCAGGATACTTTGCCTGGGCAAGATTCATCCTTCGGACCAAAAGGGCTGTGACTTTCTTGGTCCAAACCTTTTGTATGCAGAAAGATTTCTTTATTTGCTTGTTGCTGGAAAAACAAAATTAGAATCTTCTCTGTGAAGAATATAGCCAAGTTGGGTCGTGAATGTCTTCAGTGCTGAAAATTTGAGTTTCCTCAAAATTCAGCTGAGAAAATTTTCATGTTTGGTAGACTATCTAAAAAGGAGGAGGAAATCTCAAGTCTGGACCATCTGTTTCTTTTTTGATATTGGGATAAAGATGCTGGTAAGTAAAGAGGTGTCAGCTTATCTTCCTTTAGCATTCTGAAAAGTTGAAGATGCAGAGACTTGAAATTGGGTAAGTTTAGGAATTTTGTTTCTTGGTACTGGTACTTAGTTCAGGAAAAACTTTTCACAGTGAAATTCTGAATTTCAAATGAGAATTTTTTATTACTTATTAACGACAATATACTCCTTAGTGTAGTGACTTATACTTCCCATTGCATTTTCCTAAAACTTCTCAAGCTGTGGTGTTAGAAAAAGCTTGAAATAACTTGTTAAGAAAGAATGTTCTGTTGAATAAATTTCTGATCTCAGCTCCGCTAGACACTTGAGTGTGATTCTTTGACAGTCTCATGATGCTAAAGATTGTGGCTTCTCTGTAAATATCTTCAGATGGATCGTAATTTGAACAACAATTAAAGGCTTTCTGATTCAGGCGGTCAACATGACAAAGAGAACACAATCTCATCTTTTCTGAAGAAATGAGTAAATCGAACAGTGTATTTGAGAGATTTAAGCGCAGGCCCAAAAACTCAGCCCCAAAAGTGATTCTTCATAGACTTTGCTGGTCTTAAGATTCAGTGCTTTGGTAAACGTGTCCCTTTCCAATAAGAAACTATGTATAATATCTCCAGAATATTCTCCAGGAGAGTGAGATTTAGGTTTCTACTATCAGTGATCCCCTTAGCCTTCTGTTTTCAAAATTACTAAAAAATCAAGGAAGTTTACAGTTACCCCTTATGAACAATTCCAACAAAGGCTGCCAATTAAGATTTTTTGGAACAGCTGTCTTTCATAGAGTTTGATTTTGCATATTGACAATTTGCTTATCTTTCTTCAAAGTTGAAAAACCTCAAGAAGGAGCTGTGTTTTAATGTGGAATTAGTTTTGCTAAAGAATCAACAGGAATAATAACTTTTCTCTTACCAAAGTTCACAAATATTTTGATTTTTCATTTTAATTTCTGTAAGTAAGCACATATAATACATTTAAAAGTACTAAGTAAAATAATAGATGCTGGTAAAATAATTTTGAAAACACAGTTTTAATAGTTGGATTATTCTGGTGTGTTTAAAGAAACTTGGATCCTGTCCATCTTTAGTCATTTAAATGTTTTGTTATTATGTTCAGGACATTGTTTGCATAACTGATTTTGCTTTTTTCAAAGGTCAGAGTCATGTTTTCATTTGTTTCTGAAATCCCACTTTCCTGCTGCTGATAATAACCTGAATGATTTAAATATGAAAGTATCCTCCGCTATAAAGACAACAAAATTTATGCATCAATTTCTAGGTTGTTTTGAGGTGTAGGGGACAGAATATGGTTCATGTAGTGCAGAGATTTTCTCTATTGATATTTTCTAAATAGAAAAAAAACCTGTTAACATTCTATGATCTCTAAAGCATTGCAAAACTTGAACGTGAATGTAGATGTTACTGAGAAGCATATCTGTGAAAGGGAAAAGAGCTGTGGTGCTGGGTATTCTGCTGTTTGCGTGTTTCACTCTGAAATTATCTAACCCCCTGGTATCATGTAACTTTATGAATTGTGAATTGTTGTGCTTGTTACTACACCAGATATAGTTGTTTGTGTATTGTTTGTATATTGTTTGGTAGCAAAACCAGGTAGCAACTACTCCTGTCATTTACTTAAGGTTTTTTCTAACACTGTTACCTTTGTGTGAGGGCTTCCTTACTGTCTTATATTCCAGCAAGTCTCTAGAGCCTTAAACACAGTACACAACATGAAGGTTAACCTCTTTGCAAATGTTTCTGTGTTCACCTCAAGCCTTCTGGAGGCCATGTTTGGACTCTTATCTGCCTGTACTGCAAATGAATTTTCTCTGAAGTGCACCAGTTGTGGCCTTTGAGTCTGCTCTATTTAGAACATTTGCTGAAACATCATGAAAGGCGTCAAGTACAAAGAAGCAGCATATAATGGAGATTTCTTAATGGACACTGTTATTTTCCTTGCTTTGTGTGTCTTATCTGTGATAGGAGAGAAGTCTTGAAAGGACATTGTTCCACGAGTGGCTAGGGTATTTTAGTCTGCCCTTTTAAGGGTTTAGCGTCTGCATCTTTGATGTGCTCATGCTCAGAATTACATGCAATCACTTGCTGGAATTCCTGGGGTAGAGATTCCATGGTTCCCATCTGTGTTCCTGAGTCTGGGAGCTTCTGACTAATTATACAATTTTCTCTGTACTTGTAGGAAACAATTTCATTTTGGCTCTAGAAAAAGGGATTCAGTTGGAATGGAATACAGGATTGCATAACTTTTTTCATGTTTAACCACAGATTCCACAAATGAAAGCTATTGCACTTCCTCTGAAGATACCTACTCTTGGCTTTTGGTTTCCAGAGTCAGTAGAAATATTCAACCCCCACATACAGTCCAAAAGACCTATCAATTGAAAGGTTTACCCAAAATCTGTCATTAATGAATCCAGCAAAATTGCATCCCTAGGGAAACAGCACCATTCCTAGATGCCTGTTCTCAAACCCCAAGGGGAAAAGATGATTCAGTATGCAGTTGTGATGACCAGCAGAGCTGGCACAACTGCATCATAGACTCTTCTGTCCATGCTAGAGGAGAAAACATCACAAATACAGGTGCCTGGTTAAATGGAGATAATTTAAAAGCTTTTTTCATAGGTGTTGCAAACAAAACTAGTGCTTACAGTCTCTATCTCCTGTTCTGCAGTTGTAGGTAGAGACAGAAATTTCACGAAAAAGACTTCAGGCACTGGGTGATCAAGTAAGTTTTGTGCAACTTGAACACCTTCTGCAGGCAGGATCTGACAGAGAGAGATCTTTCAATGAATACTGGACGAGTCTGGGAACTGCATTTTAGAATGTGCTGTCTCATCTCTTGGTACTATACAATATAATTATCTTAACATCCTTTTACTCATCTTCCTCTAATGACAGACTTTGTCTGTCATCAGATGTATCAGTTTCCTGGAGAAAGATTTTGTTGACCCAGTTTACCAAGTTGAGCCTGAGCCTTTTCTGTAGTTTCAGAGGTTTAATTACAAATTTCCTGTTTTTAGTGCTGGTTTTCTATCAGCTAGCCTTCTTGGTCAGCATGTGTGTTGCTGCCTGCTGGGGAAGAGGAGACAACTGAATGGTTTGGGGCTCTCCCATGATTTTCCACTGCACCACCTGTTTTGGAAGTGGTTGTAGAACTGCCAAACACGCTGAAGTGGTTACATGTACCAGCTCCTAAAGAAGCTGAAGGGGAGGAGTGGTTCTTGCCTGATGGGTTTTCAAAGGGAGCTGAGACTTTGATGTTCTGTTTTAGCAGCTGCTAGATATAGTGCCTCAGCCCTGTGCCCCACTTGTGGCCCCCGCCTTCATGCATTGTGTTCTTTACACTGCCAGAATGGAGAGAAGAAAATAAAATTAAAAAATTAAACCAAGAGTATGGGCATTAGCAATAGTGTTGCTTTGTTACATTTTATGCTTTGAGTTATACTTTGTGTCACATGCAAGTGAAGTACCTTGCACTTAATTTGGCCTATTAGAGTAAGAAATTTATTTCACTTCAGCTTTCTTTGCCTTTCAAATTGCTTCTTCCTCACCTCTTCTGCTTTATGTCTGCTTCCAAAATAATTGTAGTCATTTTAGTCTTTTGTTCTGTAATGACCACATAAAATAGGCAGAGATTTACATGTATGGTGTACCTGAATTCCTTGCTTAGTCTAGAGGGACTGGATTGTCTTTCCAATAAGGATTGAGGGAGACAGAGAATTGTGGTGGCTAAACCAAGGCTTCATGTAAAGCCTCTGTTAAAGCAGGAACAGACAACACTCTGCTATATCTGCTGAAGGCAGTTTGCTGGGAATTTCCCCTTTACTCACTTAACTCTTCACTGCCAGAAATAAGATGCTGTAACTTAATTTATTCTACTAATATTGAACTTCTTTATGATAATGTGAACTCCTCTCTGATTTTGCTTGTTGAAACATTGGTTTACTGGAAATGCTGGAGGCTGAGCTCTGTTTTCAGGTGAAGAGGCAGATAGATCCCAATAGTAGGAGTGGAATGGGAACTGTATTCTGTGTAGTTTAAAACAAAGAGGCCAAAATTGTGATAAACTGGAATGATCTCTTTTGGCAAGGCAATACACTTCTGTGGTATTTATCTCTGGAGGACAAAGTCCAAAAAAGTGACGAGATTCTTGCTGTGCAGTACTAGCTTTTCCAGGTAAGGCTGCATAAATAAATGCAAGCTTTTCTAGTCTTGCAGTTCTTTATAATGCAATTGTGGCATGTCATCAGCTAGGCAATAAAGGGGGACAGATGCATAGGAATTTTTGGGGAAGGAAATGTCACTGTTGGTTTTTGGTCTTTGTTCCAGTGCTAGCTATAGAATTTCTAGATTATTTTCTCTTTCTGTATTAAAAATCAGTAACACCTAAATCAAAATTGAACCTGCCATTCTGTTCTGAAGGTTTTTTTTAGGCTGAATTTTAGCTATCAACAAAACACAACATATTTGCTCTTTTCTGAAAAGTAGTTTCCTCCAAGTAGGATGGCTCTTGAGGATTCTTAGAAGGAGCACCACAGACCTGGAAAACTTCTGTCACTTAGCCTGAGAAAATCATTGCTAGGAGTTTATGCTACCTTGGTTGAAATAATAAGCACTTTTATAAAGTATCTTCCATTACCTCTAAGGAAGTTGGGTGGAGTGAGGGAAAAATAGCACTTACCTTTTACAATACAAATACAGTGCTCTGTGGCCATCAATGAGGCTTGCAGTGATTTAAAAAAAAAAAAAAAAAAAAAATCTGTAAAACAACTAGCACCACACCCCTGGTACTGCTGTGGTGTCAGTGTGCCATGCTGCTCTTAGGATGGCTGTAGGTCTATATCATGATAGTATCTATCTGTGGTCTCTGTATAAGTAGCCTTTCTTTTTATATTTTTTAATTTCCTGCAATGTGTGGGATAGGATGGTCTCACCTATGCAGCATTTACAGTCGCTGGGCCAGCTTCTTCAGTAGCTAACAACCCATACTACATTCTCTCTGTGTATCTGAGTATATTCCACCAACATGCCCTGATTATATTTTACATAACTACTTTGTTACAGACTTTAGAAAGTGTCTGCTGTCACAGACATAGTCACTTCTTCCTCTAGTCCATTGTTAAATATTCAGGGAGCCACAGCAGGTGAGTCAATCTTTGTACAGGAGGTGGAGGTAAAAGAATTCTCCCTTAGCTCCAGCATAAATGAACTGCAAAAGGAACCTGAGGAGGAAAAAAATTCAGTTTAACAGGTGGGAGATCAGTCTCAGATACAGTCTATTTTGTGTTATACCTTGTTACCTTACAGCAGTCCACTTGAGGGACAGGGAAAGCAGAAACTATTATGCATATGGAATTGGGTTTCTACCATAGGGCAGACAAGAATGCTAGAGGTGCAGCTTTGACCAGCATGTGAATATCATCAGGCTTAGGGGACATTTGATGTAGGTTGATAAAATTCAGTTGTTTAAGGGTAGAGGTCTCTTTAGGACCTTTACTCTGCCCTTGTATCAGTGCTTGGGGAATTACTCAGAAACAAGAGACTACTAACCACAAGCCTACAGCCTCACAGCAAGGACCCAGAGAAGTGACCTTCAGTTCTCGTTTTGTTTTTTTTTTGTCTTGTTTTACTTTATTTCAGCAGCTATATGTTATACAGCTTTAGTTGTGTTACTGAATGCTAGCACAGCGGATGCATCTTACTGGTGCCATGCTGCTTCTCTACCTCTTTTACCTGTAACATTTATCTTAATATAACTGTGGCCAGCTCACTTTTGGGTGACACTTTCCACAATCCCTGATTAGGTGAATTTGTAGATGTTTGCTCAGGAAGTGCAGAACAGATTCTAGCCTTCCCTTTAAATATATAGATTATAGTGTAGAGGTGTTGCTTCTTTTGTGAAGTTCTCTTATCTGGCTATAATTCTTGAAATGTATAGTCATGATGTCAGGCAACTGTATACTTCAGCTGCATTGTCCCCATAGACATCTAAGCTGCCAGATTTATCAAGTCTTCTCTAAGAGACACTCATAAGAGAGTCTTCATCTACTACATAACAAGGTGATAGTTGTACTGGATGTCAAGCCAAGTTAGTTACTTTAATTAATTTCAGTGCAAATTTTGTGGAATTTAGAGGCTTGACATGCTCTTTAGAGGTTTAAGTGTACTAGATATTTAATATTTAGACAACAGAATAGGCAAAGTTAAGTGCATGAGATGTCTCTACTACATGGTCACATGGCACTAAAATTTTTGTTTGGGCCTCAAGTGGTATGAGATCTGGACAGCACAACCCTAAGGAATCCTTAAGGCCCTCTAGTGCAACACCATCCCGTGCTATGTCTTTTGGGATACTGATGGTGGCAGGGGCATTTAGCTCTGGGCAGGGGCAGGGCTTTGAGTACCCCCCCCCCCCCATCTCATGAATCCTAACCCTGCAAAACTCAACAGCTTGTTTTTGTTTGTTTGTTTATTCTTCTCAAGTGCTCTAGATTTCACCAGTTTAGCTCAGTTGTAACTTTTCACTTGCCTTTTGGGATTAAAAGAGGAGCCTGAGCTGCTTTCTTCATTCCCCATTTTCTTACTCCTTGGGACCTTGCCGCTGCTGCTTGAGCACATATAGCAAAGAGTACCACACTCCGGGAAAGCTTATGCAGGAGGAAACTTAATGGAAAATATGAAAGGGTAAAAAATGTGTTTGATGGACTTTTAATATAAAAAGGGGGTATAAAAAGAAAAGAAAAGGAGGAGGGGGAGATTTATTCACTGTAATAGGAACCAAATGTTGGCTGGGACAGCAGCTACAGTCTCACTCTTTCCCTGTAAACTCTGTGAGCGGCTTTTCAAAGGCATTACAGGGTGCAGGGCTAATTTAGTGGTCCTGACTTAACCCCTGCCTCTCTAGAGAGAGGTAAGGAGTATGGGTTTTCAGGAGAGATTAGTGACTTTAATTACAGGCTCAGTCACAAGCATATTCTAGACAGATAACAGTGCCCATTTACTGTTTTCATCCTCATGTGCTACTGCTACTATCCGCTCGTAAAATGCAAAATCTGCTTGCATAAAGCACTAAAAAAAGGCTTTATGTCTAGAAATAAATAGAGCCTATAAGACTTTTTCAGTTTGGTTTTCAATAAACTTGTCTACAGTGAAAGAGAAAAAGTAGAAGAATGTCGTTACAACTCATGTTCATCAGTTTGGTCCACTTGAGTCATGCTAGGCTTTCACAGTGGAACCTTTTCAGTGAGGAGTAGCTTTCCCATCTATAAGTGGTGCAATACTGCATCTAATTTTCTGGTACTTTGGATTCTGTGAAGCGTGTCTATTCTACACCAGAAACTCTGCCTGGACTAGGATAAGTGATCAAATTTAAGATGGCACTTAAACATGTTCTTAGTCTGAATGACTTACCTTAATAAAAGCAGATCCAGACAGTACAATGACCTAAACATTGGGTCCACCCTGCTCTGTCTGAACTTCCTTAATTAATACTTGAAAATTGGGGATAGGGCATGTGGGACCACACAACACAGTTTGGGCAGTTGCATGTCAGAGTTAAGCAGGTAATCCTCCCCAAAACTTCATTATGAGAGCAAAATGATACCAGATTTCTGTTTTAGTGTTACTGTAGTATGTCTTGCTGTTAAAATATTTTTGCAGGCTCTGTTTGCAAGTGTGGAAATGCATGCAAGAAACATGGAGCCAGAAGAGCCTTCCATTCAGTAAAGCTCTACCCTGTGTTTGTACTAATTGAGGGTAGAGAGGCTGTGTGATTTTGTTAGTCTAGATCACTTGGAGGAGATATGCTCAGTTACCTTCATTACTTTTCCAGTGACCTGATGAGCCACAATTGGATGAAACACTGAACTTTGCAGTCAGCTGGCTGTTGGTTATCTTCTTGATTCAGCCTTTCTGGTAGTGAATTTCAGAGCTGCCATGTGTAAAGAGAAGAAAAAAAAAAGGTGGTGTTTACCTGCCAAGTAGTCCCCAGATCAGAGAGACTGACAGTGTTTTGTAACAGGCATGAAGCCAAGGATGCTTCTAGGGGCCCAACAAAAATTGTTTCTGCTGAAGGGAAATATTTGACTTAATTTGCTGAGACTGGCACGTTTAGTGCTTCTGAAAGTAAGAGATTGATAATGCCAGCTAAATACAGGAGTAGCTGAGATAGGTTAGGCCTTGCCTGAAGAGGTTTTCCAGTGCTCCATAATCTCATTCTGCCCTTCCCCTCCTAGACTATCAGAAGGCTGTTTTGGTTCACCTCATTTCTAACCTAGCAGGTTAGACACTTAACACTCATGACCTTGCCTGTATACGGAAACCTAGGATGTAAAAGGCACTTAATTCCTGATCTGCATTGCCTTTGTTTTAAGAAAATGCTTACGTTCCAAAACCCAGCTTTATCAATGGTGAGGAAACAGCGAGAATAATTTTCAGAAGCTAGGAAGCAGGAAATAAATTATCCAGCAACGTATACCAGAAAAGAAGAAAGCCTATGGACTTTGATAGTAGTTGTAGAAAAAAATAAAGGAGCAAGAAGGCAGTGGGCTTTCCTCGTATAGCTATTGTGCATGCACATCTGGAAAAATAAAGTGGAAAAAGTTCACAGAAAAACAATGTGCAATCGAGGCCAGAAGGGACTGAGTTGAGGAAAAAGAAGGGAGTTAAGTGTGCCAAGGCTGGCTGAGCTCAAAGGAGGCATAGTTCTAGGAGGGAAGGTTTAGTCCTGAAATAAGAAGAATGTCATATAATAAAACAGAGAAAATTTAAGTTTAATTGGGAATGTTGGGGGAAATTCTTGACACTGAATGCATACTGCTTGTGGAGTTGTGCAGCTGAGTGTGACACATGAACTCCTACAGCCACTGAAAGTGTTGATCCTGCACCACAAGGAGATAAGTTGGATGCTTTTGCTCATGTATTTGTTTCTGAGTAAAATTCTTGTAACAATATCAGTTCTCTCAGATGAAAGGGGGAATTATGAGAATAGCAGAGGGGAACTCCTGACATTTGCAAGATATTACATATATTAAAATGTTCTGTAATGCTTGAATTGTGTCTTTGGTAGCTCTTAACCTGTGAATGGATCTGGAAATTGTAATTAAATGCACAAAATTTTTCATGTTCTTTGCCTAAACCAACTCAGTCCTAAGGCTTTGCACATGGATATTATACATCTTCTGTTTTCTCATGGCACAAATATACTGATGGTAAAAGCCCCTTCTGTAGGTAAAAGTAGATTGAGCTGCTGGGAAAAGGGGGAGCTGAAGAACTAAGGCTGAAACTATTTCAAGATGCCTCATCACTAATAGAGGAAAGTTTGATTGATGGTCTGTGTTAGAAACCCTCCTGCATCTCTGCACCACTTCTACCATGGGAGACTGTACTTTTCACTTTGAACTGGATTTGAACCCAAAACACAGTTCTGCAAGTTTATTGTACCAATGCAGCCTTAACAAGTTGCTCATTAACTTTAAAATCTTTTCCTTAGCTTCTCTTGAAGAGTACAAAAGTAGATTGTACGTCAGGTGATGGCATCCTCCCTTTATACAGGCCAGCTGCTTCCTGCCTCTTCCCCAAGCACCAGTGCCATGGTGAGTTCTGGACAGCTCCCAGTGCCTCAGATGTCCAAAATCCCAGACTTAGCTCTTTTAGGAATATTCAAAATGCTTTGTTTGCCCCTGGTGTTTTGTGAAACTATTTTACTTTACCTTTGTAACACAGCTCATGCTACATTACAAAGCAGGAAGCTTTTAGAGGCTAGCATGTTCCAGCAATCAGAGCTATAGTCCCTGCTAAAATGTAGAGTCTTGCAGACTAAACTGCATCAAAGTCACTCTTTCATAGACACTCCTGATAACAGCAGAGGCCAGGAGCAAACCACTCTCAAAGACTTGTTGCTCTGTTTTTCACTTTTTAATTTATTGCTTTTGAAGCTGAGGGGAGGGAAAGAGGAAGAAAGACAAAGAAAGGCCTCGAGGCAAGTGAGAGGCCCAACACTCCCGCATCCCAGCCAGGACCCCAGCGTCCTGGGCTTTATCCCACTCTGTTTATCATTGCTCTGTAGCCAGCCCCAATCTAGGACCTATTGTTAGGGATGGAAGAAGCACGTAGTGTGCCAAAGAAAATGTTCTGTGTTTTTCTGAGTGCCTGAACATAAGTCAGCAGGATGCTGGGAGCTGCCACTCTAGACAGAATCATTAGTTACTATGCCAACTACTTTCTAGCAGCTGCTGCTCACCAAGGATTTGTACTGAAAACTTCCTAGACTTGTCATACCATCTGAATGCCCTGTGGGAAAGAAACTGCTGCCCAAGATTGTCTTGCATTCTATGGCAAGGTGGGAGCACTGATTTATAAATGCAGTGGGTTTCCTTATTGCCAGCAATGGCTCTTGTTCCTCCTTAGCTCCATCCTTTACAGGAAAGGATGCAAAGTACTTTCATTGTCAGCTTGTTCCCTTGTTTAATAGGAAAATAATTCTTTTCTCAGTTTGCTAGACCTCGAGACATACTGATTTCTGGTGTGATCCTGTCAGTTCTCACAAACTCAGCAGGGTTAAACAGAGGAATATTCTTCATGAATGCTGAAGCTTCATTTGCACAATAATTTGAGCCTAGTTTGCACTGCTTTTCAATGGGATGTAGACACTTTTTAAATATTTCAGAAGTGCCTGCTTAGTGAGTGATATATGGAGAATACCAGTGTACTTCATGAACTGGTGGTGTTGCCTGCCACACAGGAATCGGTATCAGGCAAGTGCCCAGCTGTGCCATTGGAAGAAGACTTCAGCTGAAATATAAATGTAAGCCTGATGTGTCATTCTTTTAGTACAGACTTGCTGTTTGTCCTATAGTTCTTTGTAGCTATGGGATCCTCAGTGACTGGTGTTCTGGGGTCTGGTCTTGTCTACAACTTCAGTCCTTGGAATTCCTTTCAAATTTTTTTGAAGTGGAAACAGAAGCCAGCTCTCTCATTTCTTGTAAGAGCTGATAATCACATCCCTTCTGTATGGAGACTGGATTTCATAGAGACTTTTTTTTGTGTAATCAATGAACAAATGCATTAACATTTTATTAGTATTTAGTATTTTAGTACATTGACATTAGTTTCTAGTACAGGTGTAGGTAGTTGATTGCATAAAGGTTGCTTACATCAGAAAAGAACTAAGGAATTGGAAAAGGGAACTAGAGTAGAAAGGTATTTTGGAACCAGAAAACCTGGGGATGAATGTGTGGTGTTCTAGCCCTTTTAGATGGGATCCCAATCATAATCACACGGTGATTTGTTGAAAATGGTCTCAGAAGCAAACCTGTATCTTTTGTGGTACAAAAAACTGCAGCAGAGGTTTTATGCTGTCAGTGAATTGGAAGAGGGAATTCTGGCCCAGCCGTTATGAAAACTACAGTTGAAAGAAAGGAACACAGTGGATTTCTTTCCAAAAACACTGAGTAGCCCGAAGAGCCGCTGGAAGGACAGAATCTTGCTTACAAAGGATGGGCCATAATGCCAAAGGCTGAGATTTCCTGTTCATACTGAAGGCCTGAATCCTGGCCAGGTCTCTAAACTAAGCAACTCATAAATAATCCTGAGCAAGCTGTGAGAAGATTGCTCACAACCAGCCTGGCTGACAGAATGAAACTAAATCTTTTCTGGTGGCACAGGCAGGAATTTCTATTTCCCATTTGCATGTGTGTGCATCTGTGCCTAAATCTGTTATCTGTACATGTGAAGAAATGAATATTCAATCATTAGTGTTCAAGCAATAATCCTGAATTGAAAATAAGCAGGTCTGTGAGTACTGACTCTACAATACTCATTTCCATTAGGGGTGTGGAGGGTTTTTTTCTGGTTTTTTTTGGATTTGCCTTAAACAGTGTAAGTTTTGAGAAAGCTTTTAATCCAGTTTGGAGTATTTATACAGTCTCCCTAACAAGTGAACTCTTTAATATTAATTAAGGCGTGAGGTCTTCTACAGCTGTTTTGCAGCCTTTATTATGGTGCTGAACCTGTTGTAATTTCCTTAGGCAGAGCTAACTTCTGTTTAAGGGTGCAAAAGTGTTGTCATACGTTAATAAATCATCCAGCAGGCAGAGACCGAGAATAGGAGATGCTCCATGATGCATTCCTGTGAGCATGGCAAATAGACTGAGAGCTGGAGCATGTCTGTGGCAGCAGTGTATTGAGTCTCAGATCCTAAGCCTGTTCTGTACCAGGGCAAACATTGCCTTAGATGTAATATCAGCACTTGATTACATGTTATGTGGGGACTTCACAAAACTGCAGATGAAATATCTCTTTATGAAAGTGACCCCAAGACTGGCAAATACACTGGCTTTCTGTTGTCAAGTATTGTGTGTTTATATTATAGAAGGTTGAATTTATGTTTTGCAACTTAATGCATAAATGCAGAATAATGCATTTACTTTGATTTCTGTCTGTAAATAAGGAAAACCCATAGAAGCCAACAGAAGCATATTGAATCCAGAAGGATTCTGCAGGCCATGAGGATAAAATCTACTTAGGCAAGCAACAGTGTTTTCATTATAGTGTCTAGAAAAACGTAAGTGCTGTTCTGTTGTGTCATGTGGAGAGAAGGTATTGGAACTGCAGGGAGTTGTGTACAAGATTGTGCCGCAAGAAAATCTTAGCCAAAGTTATGTGGTTTTGTTTGGTGTTTTTAAATTTAGTTCTTCCTAAAGGTTTAATAATGTAGTTTCAACAGTGCTTTCCTGGGTAATTTAAGCCAAGTTTACCTGAGCAATGTTATGTCCAGTATATTGGTTGAAACTGAAAAACTAAATTAAAGCAAGTTGGAAACCCAGTGAGAGAATTTGAGAGTTCATTGAATTGGAGAAAGATTGGAGAAAGGCAGCAATCTTGGTGCATTTTTAAAAAGTCAGACTTGAGTATTTGTAATTCCATAACAGTTAATCCTTTGCCAGATATCTCAAAACAAAAGAAATGAGAATCAGGGAAATGTTACTAAAATGCTGCCATTTAGATAGTGGCCCACACAGTACTGCAGACTGCAGTCATTGCACATCATCTCTGTGGCACAAAATCTGGCTATTGGCAGGTCCAGTTTTAGTGGAGTTTTCATTTTGATCAGTTTTGTCTCCTCCATTTTGTCTTGACTGTTACATTTTAGAAATAATCACTCAATCCTTAGCTTCATAAGCATTCTTTTGGATCAAAGGATGAATTTTATGTATTGTAGGTTCTGAGCTGGAGGTAGATATGGGAGGAGTTGGAACAGATGTTAGTTTCTAGAATTAATAATATAACGTGAATGAATAGCTTAAGGAGTGCTTGAGTGAATTCTCTTATTTCTGAATATTTTAAGGGTTTGCAATGATAAAGTTTTTGGGGGAAGGAGCAACACATTCAAGGCAAGCTGTTGATATGTTTAAGGAATCTAGGTTGTAAGTTTTGATAGGTTCCTGCAGCAAAGAGATTGCAGTTAACTCCCTTGCCAAAACCACAACCTACACTCCAAATCGTGGCATGAAAGACACAAATTATCTTTTACGTCCCAGTTACATATGATGTATGATGTAGATGGGAAATATAAGGGACATCTGCCCTGGGAATCCAGAGGAAATACTTGGAAGGAGTGGCTGGGAGAAACATGACGGAGATCAACAGACACTTGGGAAGCTCAGGCATTGAGGCTTGAAGGTTGTATTAGCCAGAGTGTCAGGATTCAGTGGGTCATACAACATCTGTCTTGTGAGCACAGAATGTGTGAGTTGCTGGGCCATTGTAGCCTCTTCAGGACACCTCATGGTCCTGTCAGTCTGCCACCTGCTCTCTGCAAAGCCCATCAGCTTTGTGGAGAAGTGTGTTGGTGCTGCCTTCTCGCCAAGGCTTACAAACTTCAAAGCAAGCTCATGAGCTTCTATTGGTACTTATTATGTTGCAGGCCACAGCTGAACTCCTGCCATGTAAGCCTGGGCTGTAAGAGCTCCTGTCTCTTTGCAAGAGGCCTTTTGTCCTCTGGGAAAGGCTTGCATTGCTCTGAGGATGAAAGAAATGAACCTATCTTACTCCCCCCAGGCCTTTTGGATTGTAACTGTATGGAGTCAGTATGTGTCTTAGTTGCAACCTCCCCCAACCAGTCCTTTATCCTCTCTGGATGTTGTACTGCATGTCTGTTTCTATTCCATTGTCACTGCAGCATGTATGTGCTTAGTGTAAGCCTTGTGTTGCTGTAGTAAAGCCTTTACAAATCCAAATAAATAATTATCTCATTAGTGATGGGAATCAGCTTTTTTCCTGTTGCTATTCTGCCTGTCTTCAATGCTAAACAGCCACAGAAATGTTCTAGTTTAGAGATTTAGAGTTTTTATTCTCCTTTCCTTTTTTCTCCTCAAGAGAATGTCTAGTAATATAGTCCCAGCCTATATTCAAGAAAGTGCTTAGCAGGAAGCAGTTGGCACATGTCACCTCTAGAAGGTGTTATGCTTGCTAAAGCCACTTAATGCAAATTCATAGCTGGCTAAATATTAAGAGATATTTTGGAAGCAGCAGTGCCTCATAGGCAGGAGTCCTTATATGCAGAGTGGTGAAAACACGATGGCTCTTCTTTCCTCAGGGCTCCAGAGAATCATCATTTTGCCTTGGAAGGAGAGATGGAGAAGAGTGTCTACAACAAGGTGACACGGGGTCCTCTGGCACATCCCAGCTATCAGCTTCAGTTTGCTGTGCAGCAGCTTCAGCAGCAGAAACTTCAGTCAAGACAGCTGTTGGAGCAAAACCAAGCACGGCAACAGGTAACTAAGAAGAAATCCTACCTGGGATGTAGCAGTGCTGACTGAGTCTTAGATGTGCAGAACAAACCCAGACACAGTACATATGGCAGAGATTTTGTGAAGGAAGTATCTCTTAAAGTGGTTTGCAACAAAACCAGTATTACCTGCAGTGATTTTGATAGCATTTTGATAACTGTGGTTCCCAATAGCTTCTTCCATTACGTTGACATCTTAAGAGCTGGAGGAAGTATGAAAAAGAGCTTATATTATTGATGTTCTGGATGACACCTAGATGCCAAAGATGGACCACTGTGTATGGAACAGCATTTCCATTCTGCCTGGAGAATCTTTCAAGGTTATAATGACTAAATTGATACACTTGTTATCTTACTTTGTTATTATGGAGAGAGAGATGTATTCTGAGTGATGTCCAAAAGGCTTCCCTGCTAAAAGGAAGGAACTCTTTGGGTGAACAAACCTTCATTCAAAACAGCTTGGTCTCCAATAGCAAGGAGCTGTTTGTTAGCAGTCTGGCATTACTGGACTTCCATGAACAGACCTGACACATGGAGGTCTGAACACCCACTCTCCCTCCCGTGAAGCAGACGAGTCATTAGTCAGGGTCCTTGAGAATAGGTTATTGGCAAATTGCCCTCATACTTTTCTGGGAGCATCTTGAAGGAGAGGCCCTTCTGCTTTTTGCTTCTTACTCTCCTTCTTTCAAGGCCCTTACTTAGCCAGGTAGTTTCCATCCTCAACTTCTCTCACCTACAGTCCTCTTGCTCCCACTCCATGCAGGAGGTCTTCCTTTCATCTCTGTCCACAGGGCTCCGGGTGGGCAGATGTGGCTGCTCACGAGCTCAGGAAAGGGCTGTAAGCTGGCTTGTGCCTGTGAAGAGGCTGGAGCTGGCCATGGGGCCTGGCCGAGACCTCTTCTAACTGCTGACATTGAGCTGATGTTATTCTTGGCCTGGGGCAGAGCCATTACTCAGGAGTTTCTGTTAAAATGATTCTTTGTTAAACCTCCTCTCACCCCCACAACGTTCTCCCTCCTTTCTCTCCCTCCCTTCCCCTTCTGAGCCAAGCATTTTGGAGTTGCTGTATTGAGGCTATTGCCATGCTGCAGGACTCAGGCTGCACTGAATTTGACGTTAATGAAAAAAAAAACTCGCTGAACATGGAGGCCTTCAGACTTTCTGTCATGAATAAAATGTCATCTTAATAGAATTATTGTCTCTTGGATACTTCCTGTCCAAGGCATTGCATGGAGCCAGTCATCCCTCCTCTTCCAATCACAGTTGCATCAATTCTCTGATGCCTGCCCTGCCAGTCATGGCACTACCCTGGTCTTCCCCTACACCCTCTCTAGCTTTCTGTCACTGACCTCTTCCTTCTGCTAGTTAGCTTCTCAGACTTCAGTCTTTTAATGTGGCTTTTCTAAGAACTGGCTTCTCTTTTCTGCTGCTTATGCATTCTCTGACCTACGTCTTCCCACTCACACTGCTTTGACTTCTGCACCACCCTTTCATGCTGACTCTCATTGGTCCTCCCTTTTTAGCTAGAGTTCATGTAGCTCATCCTAGCCTGCATGGCTTTACCACATTTCCTTGTCAGTGTCACCTATGCTACCTATCTCCCATTGCCTATTTCCTTTCTCTTCCCATGTATTGAGATCTATTCCATCCTTTGTTGTCTTGCCTGCTACATTCAAATTTGTCAGTCTCCCCTCAGCAGAAGAAATATATCCCCCAAGGCTGAAGGCCTATCTTTTGAAAGAGTGTCATCATCTCTCTACTTCTGGGAATGCAGGGAGGATATCTCCAAAACTGTTTCATCTGATTGTTCAAGTTCTTGTTATGGTTAGAAGGCAGACTAGCCATTTTTCAGTAGCTGAAGTACATCTATTAATTAATATATCCTGAGGTACACCCTGAGTGTAGCATGACCATGCAACATGACTAGATGCCAATCTTTCCTTCTGTCTCTGGCAAAGGGACTATTTACATGTGTGACTATATATATGTGATCGAGTAACAGAAGCACCAGGATTAATAGCACAGCAAATGCTTCTCCTGTACATTAACTAATTCAGTATGTTGGAGATGAGATGGATGCACTGGAAAGCATGGGCTTTTATAGTCAAGTGTTTGTGTTGTAAGAATCCCTCCATCTACCATGCAGTAGATCTCTTACCATGTGTATTAACATGAAGGATTGTTGTGTGCTTCGTTGCAGCACCCACTCTTGGTTGAGCACTTTCCAGACACTTAAGAATGATGATGATTTCTCCAGGCATTTAACAATCTGCAGAATAGCAAATACTGTGTGGGCGGAGGAAGAGGAATAATAACGAACAGTTTTCACTCGCTGTATGCAGAAGCTAGTTCACACAGTGTAGTATGGTAGAAATAGACCTTTGATGCCAGAATAGGTACTTGACAAAAAGAAAACAGCAAACTGACTGGATGAGAATCTAACAAACAATAGGCAGAGTGATATGGACCGGGAACAGAGACAGTACAGACCTTGAGAAAAGAGAACAAAAATAGAAAGGGGAAGAGTTTGAAAGTAGAGACAAGAAGATTAAATCTGGTATCAGTAAAATCGAGGAACAAGAATTACAAAATCAAACTAAAAGACAAGAAAAACAGGCTTACAGCAGTATTTTTAATGTTTAAAGGAGACTTCATGTGACATGTTGTGACCTAGATGTTATTATCACTGCTGCAGTTGGCAAGATAGTTAATATACCATCATTGTTTATTCTCTAATTGTTTCCTGTACTGGAAGGGTGCCATTAGCTGTTAGGGAGGTTCCTTCTTTGTGTGGCTATGTTCTGTCTGCTTAGCCTAGCATCTACTGGGTTTAAAACTTTATGCCAAACACTTCACATGGGAAAAAAGCTAAATTAAAACAAGAGGAGTACAACTGTACGGTGGAATGATCCCCGTCAGTCCTGCTTACATCAAAAAGGCTCATGTTAAATAAGTTGTGAATCATGTTAATGAATTATATGGGCAGTTATGTGATCACATTTTCAATCACAAGTTTAAGTAGATTTTATGCTGTGGAACATCAGGCTAAATTAATCTTAAATAATTCTACTCTCAGTCATTCAAAAATTGTATGTCCTCTGAAATATTCCTCATTTTATGAAGTTCAGCAAATTTTTGTCTTAATATTTGTGATTCTCTTCTGACATCCTTCCCATTTATTTAGATCTGACTGGAAATGCTGAGTACTGTGAATAATATTCCTAGTATTCCTAGAACCGTATTATTGCTGCCTGAGGATACAAGGCATCTTTGAATGCACCCTCAAACATCATTAAACTGTTTTCTAAACTGTTATATATGGAACTACTGTCAGATTTGCAGTATGTCTTTTCCTTCAGTTTCTTGTTCATTCTTGTTTTGCAGCTTTCTCCCTCAGATTGTTTTCCCACTAAATGTACTAACTGCCATTTTTCCTATTTGAGTCTTGTGATACTGATGAGTCAAAGTCTCAGTGTAAGTAAAACAGAACCATTCTGAAAGCAGTAGTCTGTGCTGATTTATACCAGCTGAAATTTTGTCCCCATGTTCTGATCCTGTCACTATTATTAGAATTATGGGAACGCCCAGATGTATTAACTCTCTTTCCAATACAATGATACAGCCCAATCCTTGCCCCAGAGAGCTAGCAGTACCAAGAGAAATAAAACAGAAGGCACCCAGTCAACTGAATAGAGTATATTTTTTTCTTGCTCTGAAGAATTTACCAAGGAGGACGTGGTTCAGGAGAGTCTGTGCATAACATGAGCTTGCTCTTCTTTAAGATCCCAAGATACTCCTCTTAGTGCAGTTTAACACTGTGGTAGTTAATAATACATTTTGAGCCTGCTCTTTATTGCCACTTTGTGAATTTTCAATTCAACCAATCGTTGTATCCAAACTGATTTAACTGAATGCATTAGTATGTGTTCAAAAGAATTTCCACTAAACAATTTATAGGACTGGTAAGGTCTTCCAAGCCTATTAATTATCTGTATTTTTGCAATGTTATCTGAAACACAATTGCTTTCCTAAAAGTGGTGGGTTGTATTTTGTTGAGTTTTCTTTTTTTCTTTCTTTTTTTTGGTTCAAACTTAAAACCTCATTATTGTTTATTGCTTATAAACATTTCAGTTTGCAGCGCCAGGGATTTGGAACTAGCTGCATGGATCTTTGTGCAATACATGTGTGTGTGCATCTGTCTGTCAGTTCTCATACACTGCTGAGTCTCTCATCTTTTTCAGATTTGCTGATCCAATTGAGTGTGAATGACTGTGGGATAGAAATCTCACAGCTATGTTTCATACAAATTTCATTAAAATCAAGAGCCATATATCTGGGAAAGCGGTTCAACTACTGTTCCCATTAAGGCAAAGGCTGCATCATGAGACCACTCCTAATTAGACAGCACAAAATCAACACAAGAATCCTCAGACCCATGAAGGAAGGCATAATTTGGGGTATGCTTTATATTAGATACTGTAAGACAGATCCACAGGAAATGAGCTTCATTACCTCCTCTGGTCACACAATGAACATGTTTTTGCTTGCAACATTTGTTCCATTACTGTGCTAGGGATGGGTGTTAGATACAGGGATGGTAAGTGCCAGGAACATTCTTTCTGTTTTTGAAGATCATTAATATATCTGCTTTTCTTCAAAGTACTACACTACCTCTCTGTTTTTAATCACTAAAACTTAGCCCAAACTTAGCTGCTACTGACTAATACTCTTTAGACATTCGTTGTCCTTACTGACAAGGTGAACACATTGAGATTTTCTAATTAAAAACTCCTTTTTTTTTTTGGTACAGATAATACTTTGTGTATGGTATTGTTGTAGATGTGGAAGCAAGGAGATACTGCTTCAGTCTGTGATGTAGGGAAAAGCACTTTCTCTGTCAGTGCTAACTTTCTTCATGGGCAAGGCAGGGTTAATGCTGTTCCACCTCCCCAGAAAATTGTGCACAAGAATTAACTCACTAATAATTTACAGAAATTTTAGCTAAAACATCTTATAGCTTTTTTAGTTTTTTTCAGATTTGTAGCCCTAGAGACTTGTTAGGGTAGCAAATGTCTCCTCAACATCAAGTTAAATCTGCCAGCCTGGGAACTGTAATTGGAAGGTTTTCACTTGAAGCAGCAATAGTTGTAGGGTGCTACCTGCTTCAGGACTGCATCTCTCAGGGTTTGTCTAGGCTTCTGCTCTCCTTAGACCCTTAGTCTTCAGAATCCTGAGTCATGAGGTCTGTCTCCTATGTTTTGGATGTGCTGAAAACTCCCCAACCCTTCCTTTGTGTGGTCAGGCTCTGCTCTCCCCGGCTGTCCTCTTTCTTTGCACAGTAGCTTCTCCTGTTTTCCTCTTCTGTCCCCATGGAGTTCACAGCAGGGCAGTATACTTCGTAGCCGAATCCAGAAGCCATGGTCCTTGTCAACTTCCAGTCTCCCCATCCTTGCCTGGAAAACAGCCAGAATCTCAGCAGGGTGTGGAGACAAAGGCCTTTTTGGAAATCTGTAACCCCCAAGAAAAACATCCATGACCTTTCTTTAGGCAGGTTTCAGCACAGTTTTTGCTGATCGGATTTTGTTAGAGCATCTATACTTGCTGTTTCTTCAGAGTCATGGACCTCCTTGCCAGTGCATATTAACACAGGGAAAGGGTTATGACTGCATGCATTGTGGACTCCAGGATCTTAGTGATTTTAGTAACAAGAAAAAGAACTTACAGGAAAAATGCATAATATCAAAAGAACTTATAGGAAAGATATATGATTTATAATATGTTATGATTTCACACTGAAATGTCACTGCTGAATAAGAAGTGGGTGCAGTGACTTTGAGGGTCTCCATCCCAACCCTATGATGTGTCAGGCTCTGAGATGCAAGAGACTAAACCGAGTTCCATTTTAGTTTGTTTTTCTGGGGAGAGGTGGGGTGTGACTGCTGTTTTCCAGACTTCTGCACTTGTACTAGCTTCCTTATTGAAAATCTGGAAGCTGCAATCAAGGTAGAGCTTCAGGGAAGGGAGAGGTTAAGAAGGATTGGGAGCTCAAGGGCGTCCTGTCAGTGAGCTCTAGTTAGGAAACAGGCCTGTTTTGGCTCCCGCACTTCCTTCTCTCCCTAGAGCTCTGCCTGTCAGAAACGCCTTCCCACACACCACTGCTCTGCCATTTGCCAGAGAATTGCGGGGGAGAGGGGCTTTTCCTGTCTGTGTGCTGAGACTCAGCCAGCTCTCAGACTGTGGTTTTCTCTGGAGCCTGGAGCCCATTTGCTGTGGCTTTGTGTATTTTCCACCCGAGGAGAAACTGAGGACAAACTCAGTGAAGGGCACTGCTCCCAGGGTCACACTGAGGGCTCAGCTCTTCCCCTTATCTCCTATCACTGGCCTCTAGATGCTAAATTACAAGGTTATGGTATTGCCTCTGTGCTGAGAATATGACTGACTTTGAGGAAAGACAAAGCACAACTCTCTGAAGAGAGTTTAGCAGTCTGCGGAGCTCCCATCGGTGAAACATTCTCCGCTCCCTGCTTTGCCAGTCCATTGCTCAGTTCTCCGGTGTCTCATAACATGCAGATCCTTTGGTTCCCTGTGTCATATCTCCAACATGCTTACTCTCCCACATGCTATAGGAATAGAAATACTTTCTGTTCCCTGATATTACTGGGGATTTCCTTTTTGTCAGTGGTGGACTTAGAGTTCCTTTTTCAGAACAAGATACCCTAGAGCTTTTCTGTTATTACAAGCACCTACACAGTTAGACCAAATAAGTGGCATTGTATCACCTTCCCCATAACCTTTCTCTTTCCTAGAACTGTGTCTCAATCCTACCTGCCACATAAAGAATAATTTAGCAAGATGATGCAGAAAGTCAATGTAATGAAATCTTTACTTCTTTGTGCATGGAAGCCCACTGCAAGATTAGATCGAGGACTGGGCCTCTCATTTTTTAATCCAGAACAGTAGAATTCTGTGGCAGTACTGAGGTTGTCTGCCTTCCTAGAAGCTAGTCCTGGCTTCCAAGGGCATAAAATTCACTGACTTAACAACTTAACTCTTTATGTGTGGGACTTCCCCTGGAGCCCTGGGGTTGCCTTCACCAGGGAGATATCCCTCACAAAAATGTCACACCTCCATCAGCATTCTCAGCAATGTTCACAGAGGTAATCACCAATTACTATGGGATTTTTTTTCTTTTTTTCACCCAGGCTGTTTTTGCCAACTACTCACAATCCAGCACCAGTCATATATCTATGCCAGCTGGCTCTGATGCCCACAAGACATCAAGTGCCACTTCTAGTATCCAGAAGGCAGCCAGTTTGCACAAAGTGATGCCATCCCAGAGTACAGCTCCTCAGCTGGTTCCAAAGCCTCCAACAAACCACAGACAGGCAGTGATCAGAAAGGCTGCAGCCCAGAGGATTTCCAAGTAAGTTTTATCTCTTCCATCCACAGTAGGGAGTTGGCACTGGTTCCCCTGAAAATGAATATTGGAGAAGAAACTGTCTACATCTCACTCTGACAGATCTGATTTTGGCTGTGATGTCCAGGATAAATCTCAGAATAACCCGAGGTGTACATTCTGAAATAAGCATTGCACTGTGTTGCAGTTGTGTGTTTCACAAGAGTATGGAAGGTAACTGTAACATCATACAAACATTAAGGATATAGGAACTGTCAGATTGATCCCAGAGTGGGATTCAGTAACGTAAGTAGAGGTTACTAGTGGCATTTTGGATGCCCAAGGCTATTCCACCTGACTTCCAGCTGCTGTTCCAGATGAGTACAGGTCTTCTGTAGATCTTGTGTTGTATCTGTCAGTCCCATCCAGATGTCCCAAATAACTTGAGAGCACCAATTATGGTACATCTATGTTTAGGCACTTAAGTCACTCCCTCTGTCTAATCTTTGATGCAGGCTACAATCTGGTGGGTCAGAAGAGGGTGCCAAAAAAAAAGCCAAAACAAAGCAATCCAATACCTTTAACAAGATAATCTGCCCCTGAGCCAAGTTTTCCCATAAATTTAACACACAATGTTTGATTTAGGCCTTCAAGCACAAGTGTTTATTTCATTTGAAATGTTTATGTTGTGCCTGATGTAATGATAGCTTTTCTCATTAACTGTAGAAATCCTTCTTTTAACTTTTAGTAAGCTTTTAGTTATATAGTGCTTGGTATTCTAAGGTAAGTGGATGCATTGGACAGTTATCTTTAAAAACAAATGCTATCTTTAAAAACAAACAAAAATATTCACTATTTTACTTACTGACTGTAAGTTTCCTTCCTTTCCATTTCTTGGTGTGTCTTCTCTTTTGTGCATTATGAAAAAATGTAAGCAAGACTTCTGGGTTTTCAGCTTCCTCAATTCTCTGTTTACCTCCTCTTAAATGGCAGAACTACTTTAGTCTAAATCCTTCATCAGGTTTTTCCTCACATATCCTCAGACTTGTTTCATCCTGAAAAATTGCTTTCATAACTTCCTTCCTTGTACTTACTCTACAGCCAGAAGAGTTGTAAAGCTTTCAGAGCAAGCTCCTGTGAGGTTTCCTGATTCAGTTTTCACTTCCTGTTTAAAGAGAGAAGTTTTAGTTTTAGATTACTGATGAAAGACACCTTATGAAGATGCAGTCACTGTGTGTGAATCAAATCTGGAACTGCAAGGAGTATTTAAGGAACTTGGACAGAACTACTTTGGGGAAGTTTGTGTATTTGCTGCCTGTACTCTTGCTATCTTAAGAGATAGCACACAGAAATAATCCCTCAAAACTATTTAAAAAGAAAACAAGATGTTAGTAAATTTGTCAACTCAGCAAATGCAGATGTGAGCATCAGGCCTGGCAGGTATGCTCTGGTAGGTTTGCTATCTGATTTCTTTCATGTTCAGTGGCTCTTGTTAGTACAGGTGACAGGCTGTGTCAGTGGGTTTCTCTGCTGGGCAGCACGGATGTGTATTTGAAGATGCCGGTGTGCTGTGCTCACTTCTTGGCAAAGGAAGTGTTTATCCTTGTGAGATGGAATTGCAGCTCCTTGGACAGACTTTACTTTGCTGCATTTTTGTGGTTTCTGCTCTGTGACAGGCAGGAGTGTGGGAAAACCGGAAAAAGTTCAGCACCAAAAATGCACAGAAGGGGGAAAAAAAGCAAAAGATTCCTTCAGAATTTCAGAAAACTAATCCAAGTATTGAAGGCTGCAAGGAGCCACTCCGGAAATATTTTCCAAGCTGCCTTTCAGTCTCCAGCACAAGGCTCCAAACCCATTCTTGCCATTCATGGGATCTTGCAGTAACATTTTTTCACTTACATGGAAAACAACAGTGCCTAGCTATATTTCCAGCACACCGTGAGCTGATCGTTTAAAAACTGCTATCTCTCAGACTAATTTAATCCATTCATTGTTGTCAGGAAAAGACCAGATACACATCTACAGAGGGGAGTGAATGGAGAAAAGCCTCTGTATCAGAGGAATGTAGACTATAGAAAAAAAAGATGTCTTGCATGTTCCAACCCGTTTTCTACAGTCCCTGATAATTTTGTACAGAGTATTCTCGGACACATTGTGTAGTCTGCTTTCAAAAATGTCCAGTGGTAGAAACTCTACTGTGTGCTATAAAATTCTGTTTAAGAATCTAGACAACCTTTTAATCAGCTAGTTTCTCCTGATGTGCTATCTGAATTTTTCCTTTGTTTCAGCCTGTTGTACCTTGTTCCTCCTTCCTGAACCCTAAGCACTTTCTCATGTAAATACTTTCCATCTTTTGAATATCCTTTTACTTCTTGGAGTAACCTAATTTTGCTTAGCTTGTTGAGGGTTTTTAACCTCAGATAGTAGTTCTACCTGCCAAGTCCTTAATTGTCTTGAATTTACTGTATTTTCTTCAGTTTGTCAGAGTGCTTGGACTGTGGCACCCAAAACTGTACTTTGCTGGTGTGAGACTACCATCTCCTTAGGTTATGACATGGCAAATACCCCTCTCCATAACATCTTTTTGGCTGCTTCATTTGTCTGTCAGGTCGCTTTTGATTTGCTGCCTTCTGTCACCCCTTAATACTTCTTGGCTGTTTTTCTGATCCCTTTCCTCAGAGGATCTCAGGGCTATGTATTATTTCAGAGGATCTCAGGGCTATGTATTATTTCTGCAAGACTCACTGAAACTAATCTCATTCTGTTGTTAAAGCTCTCATGTCTCTTTTTCTCCCCCCCTATATTTCAGTAAGCCAGACCTTATTTCTGTTTGCTCTTGCACTGCCTGGCTTTTGTTTCACATCTTAATAAAGATCATCTTTTTAAAGTTGTTTCTAGAATTTCTCCAGAGACAGGACTGTGATGACAAAATGAAAATCAACTTTGTCTCTTTGACCTATCTCCTCCTTGCATGCGTTATCAATTCTCTCCCAGCCAGCACACGTGGCTTGCAGAATAGGAAGAAACAAGAAGTAGAAAAGTCAACTACAAACAGAATGAGATGCTAAAGATGAACATTACTGACTAATTCAAAAACTGTCTAGTAACTTGGACACTTTCCTGGTTGAAACATAAAGGAAAAAAGTAACGGAACAGCCAGACAATTCAGTCTTGTCTTTTCAGTTCCTGGCTTCTCTTGTTTTTGTAAAAGGTGGTAGGTTGACTTTATAATGGATTGTGTCCAAAGCAGACTCCTTGCTTAAACTAACAGAGTGGAAAACTGGGGCCCATATTAAGGTGTGGAAAAAGACTAACTGGGAGAAATGGTTTAGTATGCAGCTCTATGCTGAAATATAGCCCCATAAAATGGTCTCACAGGGCTCCATAGTTTTGATTAAATGTGCTCGTATCACTAATAGATAGTTTTTGAACAGCTAACGCAACAAGCTTTTTTTTTCTTTCCCAGAGTCAGACTGGGTCTTTCCCACTGCTCATGTTGCCACTACTATTGACAGGTCTGTGAACCATGAAGAGACCTGCTGATATTTTGAGATAGAGATCACAGATACAGTATTCATAAGCTATGGAATGAAGCAGATGTTCCCTGGAAGCAGTATTTGGTGTATGGAATCTTCACATTACAGATGACAGCATGCAAAGTAGAAAAATATATTAGCTCAACTGTTCACCAGAGTGAACTGGTACAGGTGGTGGATAAAAAAATCTTTCTGTTTTAGGAATGACTAAGTTGTAATAAATACACATTTCTGTGCTATCATTCACATAGTAACTTTTCAGAAACCTTCTCTCTGTGACAGTGTGAAGAAGAGCAAAGCTTTGAACAACCTGTTCATGAGAGGTCATGAACGTGAGTCCAAGAGAACATCTCAGAAAAATCGATCTGTCAATATCAGACCACTGTATATAAGGAGAGGAAATGCTAGGTAGAGGAAAGGAGCATATTGTTCAAGATGTTATCAAAGAGAGACCAAGAAGATCACCAAGCAGTAGACTGGAACATTACAAACTCTTGGGGATATTGATCAGCATGGCATAATTTCTTGTACTGAACATCTCTGTAAATGTCATAACAACTCTATTCAGGAAGCCTTTTGAGATAAATATTCCTTTCGAGTCCCACCACCACAGCACGAAAATCTTTCTACTGTGTTCTCTCTTGTTTTACATGGTGCCAGCAGTAGAAGAGTCAAAGTTCTTCTCTAGAAACAGGGTAGAGGGGATGCATTTCTCCAGCATTCAGGAAATCTATCCCAGAGTGGGAAGGAGTCCTGCACTTGGACACAGAAGTAGCCAGCTTTTCTAGCATGCAGTGGCCAAGCCTAGCAAATGTGCCAAAAGTAGATGATGATCGCAGAGCGAGCCCTGTAAAACACTATGGGTCTGTCTTGTATCCTGTGTTGCCCATGTGCGAAGTGTCTTAAGTGACCTGGTACATCACACACAGAAACTGAGTGCCCACTGGAAAGAGGACAGGCAGCAGAACACACATGTAACAGTTACTGGAACCCCTCTGACCGTTTTGCTACTGCTGTACTGCAGCATGCTTGTTTTTTCAGCTCCTGAATATCTGGGTTAATCAGGCTGCCTGACCCTTAGACATTTTTGGCAGTAAAAGCAGTGCATCTGAGAGACATGCCTAGATTTAACACCCTGACACAGCTGGGCTCACTAGACCTGTAGCTCTTAGCCCTTGGCTAGCCTCAGATCATACACACAGATACGCATGCAGGGGTACCCCGTCCAAGAACAACAAAGAGGAACAAGCCTCCCTGCCTCTGGGTCTTTACATCTGTTGCTGTCCTCTTGTCAAACCTGGGCTTTTTGTCATGTGAATATGTTAGTGTCAGATCTGTTTGGTTCCACTGGACCTTTAGATGCATCTGTAGCATCCCAGAAATAGGTTGTTAAAACAAAGGTATTCAAAATTCAGTCAAAAAATTATTTCTCTTTCACCTGTGGAACAGAATTTGCGGTCCAAGGCTGGGCAGCTTAGTGCTAGTCTAGGACCTAAATTAAGGAAGCCAGTATCAGTTTCAAGGAGGAGTTAGCTGTATAGGAGATAAAAAAGAGCAGTGACAGATAACTTAAATAGAGGGGACAGTTGAGACAGTGTTTTTGTTAGTATTGAAGAAGAAATAGAGAACATAACAATGGATTGCATTGGAGTAGTGGAAGCAAAAACAACACAGACATTAAAAGTAGGAAACTGAGAAAAGGCAGCAGGATTTCAGCCAACCTAAGGAGAAAAAAGTGGAAAGGGATTAACTCAGTTTAAACAGTGAATATGTTCTCGCACTGAAGCTTCCACCAGGACAGCACAGAGAGTATGAGGAAGCGAGCTTAGCATGGTGGGAGATAACAGGAGCAGAGCTGAGAATGAGCTCTCAGAATGAGGTGACTGTTGAAACTGCAAGAATCAAGGTACCCAACGTTGTGGGTAGGCAGAAAAGAGCAAGACTGTAGAGATAAAGAAATTCTCTGAACAATAAGGTAGAAGAGTGACTCTTCCCTGTTTTGCTTTTTTATTGTTGTTGTTCCACTTGCTGGCATTCTTGATTACTTTTTCAACTACTAGTCTTGCATGCTGCCTACAGAAGGGCGAGCTGAATTTGGCTGTCAGTTGTGCTGTGTTAACAAAGTGGACAAGCTAATTATGAGCCTGGAACTTCTATGTAAGAAGCAGAAAGATCCATCTGGTTTCTCAGCTCCCAGAAGGGCCATGCAATATCAGCACAAAAAACCCCATAAGTACAGATCCAAATTCTCTCCAAGAGACAATAAACATAGAAACAGGCACCTCATTTGACAATAGCATTTCCAGTTAAGGCTGACTGAAGTAAGGGGTTGTGGTATGCAAAGGTATCTGCATCCCTCTCCCTTTGTGTATGGACTCCAATTTATTTCACTGAAATCCAGCTGAAATAAAATTCAGGAGTCCCTCACAGACCTTTTAGCTGTCAGGAACACCTGGCAGCTTGCTGACCTTGAAATCTGGAAGCAAAAGTTTTCAGATAAAACCATAGAAACTGCACGTGTTTAAACAGTGAATTACAATTTAAACAGTGAGTAACAGTCTGTTAGTTGTCAGGGCATCTCATAGGGATCAGAGATTACCATGCTCCTCAGGGGAAGAGCTGACAGCAACTGTAACACTGAAAAGCTGAAAGAGTGAAGAAGGACTCTGGCAGAGACAAGTGTACACACAAAAGTCTGGAGTGATCAGAAATGAGTTTGGCTGGAAAGAAGAAAAGCAAGGAAGAATAAGGGAGGAGAGGAGAAACCAGGAATAGATGGATAATTGTATAGATTTTTAAGGACAGAATAGATGCTTGCAGCTGTATAGCTTGCCCTTCCCTTGTGAGTAGACCCAGTTTTTATGGAGGAGAACATGGTCTCCGTTTGGTAATGAATCTTTGTAAGTTAAACTGCAATTGTAGTCTACAGAGTATAGTTTTCCTGTAACTCAACTGCTGAGATCAAAGCAAAAGGATTTGCATAAGGTATCTGCTTGAGAAATGGCACTGGATTACTGGAAATTAGATGCATCCCATGTGTCTCAGTTTGTAAGATAAGTGAGAAATCTTGGCTAAATGAGCTCTCTCTGCTGAGGCAAGATGGAAAGACTTAACTCTTGAATTTAGCATGTTTTGACAGCATGTGCATTTCTGTGCAACAGTTGCTTAATCACTTTAATTCAAATCATTAGACTAAGATGACCACAGCATTACTAGTTGCGATGTATGTTGGTGGTCCAGTACAATTTACTATCTTCTTTATTCTCCAGAATCAGCTTCCAAGGCGTGTGAGACAATAAAGTGTTTTAGTCACATCGAAGTTTTCCTGGTGGCTTGACTGTTCATTTGTCTTGCTCTGCTTTTTTGGAGTCAATTGCTGTCACTGCCTTTTTCATACCATATTCAGGCACAGCCTCATGGTTACAATCCCAGTAAGATTATGTAAAGTAGGGGAATTCTCAGTTTTTTGTTTGAGACTTTTATTCTTTCTTGCTCTATCACTTCTTATCTCTGTCTAATTTTATGGTTTTACCTCTTAGGGTCACCTCCACTGAAAAGCAACTGAATGGATTCCAGAACAGCCTTCACAGTGCTGCATCCTGTGAGTCAGGGACATATTCCACAGGTGAGTGACAGTGCCAAAGACCGTGAAAGTGGGGGTGGGCATGCTGGGATGCTTTCATCTTTTTCAAGAACTGGCAGGGAAAAAACTTTCTCAGCAAGAAGAAACACAGCTGCCTCCTCTGCATGTAGTGGTTCCTAGGTAACAGTCTGGGTTCAGCTGTGCAGGGAATTTATACCCCCTGGGATTAAAAAGACTAAACAGGAGGGAGCAAAGGCTGAATTTCATAGAGTTGGAAGACCCCTTAAAATGTAGCTGGGGAGAAAAAAAACACCTTGGCTCAAATGGTTCCTTTTTGCTTTAGACTTTGGCTCAAGATGCTCTCTTGTTTAAGCTTGGCCTGTAATAAAGGGCCGGGACATTCTTTACATTTTTCTTTGGTCTTGCAGAAAAGCTCTTAGTTCAGAAAGACATAGCTGAGACTTGTGAATTAGCTGCATAGTGAAGTCAATCAGTAGAGGTGAAAGTATCTGATAGAAAATCACTGAGAGTTACAGAATCAAGTCTTTGTCAATCCCTAATGGCTAATTAATTGAAACAGGTTTATTTGCTGATAAGTTCCCAGCAAATGAGGACCCAATCAGTCTTTCATTTATGCAGACCTATTGGCAGGTAGAGCAGTCTTGATAAACCCGTACTACCCATGGCTCACAGTAATTTGCAATAGTCCTGTAATGGAATATATGGACAGATTATGTTCCAGAATGCTTTGAAAAATTATGTTTCTGACCTTCTGTTTTGCAACGGAACTGTGAAATACGATTTAAGTGTCACTAATGCAGTGATATCTGTGTTTTCAGAGGCTGAAAGAAAAGTTTGTGGGGGGTGAACTATGCAGTTCATCTCTTGGATATTTATCTCTGAAACTTAAAATATGACATTTCCATTATTAATGTCAGTGATTATTTGCTGAACCTCTAACACAAACATTCAGCTAATGCACCTAACATACAGTTCCAAACTGCCTCCCACACTTTACCACCTGCCAAAAACTCCAGTTATCCTACCGGAAATTTTATAGGGTGAAGGGCCATAGTCAATATAAAACACCCTTTGGTACATTGGAATGTGGCAGTGTACTCTGGCATATAATGGGATTATCAAAATTAATAAAATTATGTCAACTCTGTGTTATATGTATAGCTGAATCGAAAATTTTGGTCTACTGTATAGTGCAATTTAAGTTTTTAGTGCAGTATATAAAGCAAGGTTACAGATAAATTTAAAAGTAAATGTAAAAATTAAGTTCTCAATATATTAATGAAACTTCTTTTTGAGTGGACTTACATGGAGGTATTTGTGTGCTGAATTCTGCCTTTTTCACATTTTCAAGAGTATTGTTACAGTTGCCACCCTGTAATTTTAACCTTTCCAAGAGAATCTCTCCATCTCCTCTGGATACTGTTGTTGTTATGTGTGTCCATGATAACTGTAGGTAGCATTTTGCTATCCTTCCTCATTTCTGTGAATACCTATGCAGTGCATGCATGAGGATGGTTGATAATATTAACAATGGAATGCAACAGCCAGAGCTTGAGGAATAATAGAGGCTAAGATAACTGTAAAGTTCAGGGTAGTCACTTCTCTGTGAATACTTGTAATCCAGTGAGAACTGAGAACTTCAGCTCATGTTTCCTCCTGTAGAACTGCTCTAGCTGCATTGTGCTAAACTACCCTCTCTGAAGCTGAAACAAAGGGTTAGCCTGCTGTTTAACTAAGAGTATCAGGGCTTAGGTAAAGCCCAAGTTTGGCTAGGGGTAGGCTAGTAGAACCATGGTGGGTGGGTCACTCAAAGCTTCTTTGCTGCTAAAAGAGCTGCATAGCTCCAGGAACAGTGCTAAGTATTGCTGTGATTAAAGTAACTAGAGCAAAATGTTTGTTCTTGGAAACTGGGGAATGATATTTTCTTCAGCTTTGCACCAAGCCACTGGTATGCGTCAGAGGCTGCTGTGCCCAGTTTATGTGTCTCAGAAACTACTCTGCAGTAGTAGTCCTTGCTGCAGGAACAGCTGTTTTTCTTCTTCACTCTCTCCATTGATTGCTTACACTAGGCCCTGATTTCCCCTCAGCAGCAGTTTACTTGGGTTTACTGTTTGACATATATTTAGTATCTTAGATACCAACTAGAGAGGTTGGAGACACGAGTCATAAAGTAAATCACAGAATAAACTGCAAGCATTTAAAGGTGGAAGGCTGTGAAAAGCTGCAGATATAAAGAGGAACCAGGCAGAACCTCACTATAAACACATACACACAAATGTTCAAAAATGTCTGAGAAGCTTGAATAGGCCTTCTGTAACAACCTGAGAATAGTTATGATGCTCTGTGGAGAAGAAGCATAAAGGTGTCACAAGTGATCTTACCTCAAGCCAGGATGATGCTCAATAGAAGAGAGAGTCAGGCAGTATGGAAGCTTTTAACTAGATTGTCCAGAAGACAGTCCACTAGTGGTTAGTGCTGCAACTGTAAAATAGCAGTTGTAGACACTTGTGCAGTGGGCTCAGGCTCTTAAGAACAGATCCTTTGAAATAAAAGGGAAAATAAAAGTCAGCATTTCTGCAAAGTACCTCAGGATTCTGAAACAAGCCACCACTACAGTGAAAGCAGCCTCATCCTCATTTTGTAGAGGCAGAAGTTGTGTGAGTGGTCTGTCACTGGTGTAATGAGAGAGAAGGCAGAGAGCCTCATGACTCTATACAGACAGGAAGCTAAATTTGCAAGATAGCAAATGGGGGTTATTTGTAGTCTGAAGAGGCAGGTTCTTATCAAAGTTTGTGCAAGTTTAGCAGGATTTATTCTAATAAAGAAAATCTAAGAATTACTACCTCTAGGGAACATTTAAATTGCTTGTGACTTGATTTTTCACTGAACACCCAGCCACTAGTGGTTTTCTGAAAATACAGCCATTATCACATTGCTTTTTTAATTCTATGTTACTTTGATGGTCCCTCAGCATTACACTGATTGTTTTCTGCTTCATGGAATTTAGCAATTCAATTAGTATTACTGAAGCAGGGTGATTTTGAGTTAAGGAACCTGTTCTCTTTTCAAAGTCTTCTTCAGAATATAGCTTGCTGAGAAACAGCTGAGATAAGTACTGCCGTTGGTTGTTCAGGTCCAGGTTGTCTTTGGGAGGCTGTGCTTGATATATGGAGGCTGTGATTGAGTTCAAATGATGGTCAGGGTGGTCATTTTTGTTTTACTGTACATTTTAAGCATGTAAGGTGTATGGAGATACCTTGCCATGTTTTGCTGGTTTATTTTCCTTTCCTCTCTAGTGGCATTAGATAAAGAGTGTGTGAATTTGTTTTCTTGAGAAAATGAAGGTCTAGATAAAAAGATGACATTTTTCCACCAGAATTTAGCTTTCGAGCAAGCTGGCAAGAAACTTTGTAGTTCCGTGTCAATCTCAAAATTAGAAATTAATTCTTTTTATTATTTTTCATTTTCAAAAATGTTAACACAATGGAGGTTTTGGGGAGACTAGAGGATGAAGAGCACTTTATGAAAATATAACAGCATAGTCCTGAGCGGCTTCTCTGTTCCCAAACTGGACTCTAGTCTGCAAGAGCCTGGAGATAGGAACAATCTGAAAGTACAGTTAACTCCTCAGTGCAGCTGTAGAGTAGATGCTCAAGTTGATTTTATTTGGTTTGGTTTGATTTACAAAGGTAACAGCAACTGTTGAGTTGCTGTATGAGTGACACCTGTGTTCTTTAGGCTTTTCTCCTTCATTTGCTGCCAGCTTCTTGAGAGTTCGTGACATTTTTATTTTAAAAGCTTCAGAAGACAGAACACCTCTGGGGTTCTGTTTTGCTATGACAAAAACATAATGTACTAATAAACTATATAATTACAAACAAATATGAATCATGATTAAAACTGGGCAAGACTGTTGCCTGGCTTCAAACTTGACAGGACCTTCATCTTTCCATAATCAGACTGATTAACAGTAATGCAGTTTTATCATGCTGATGTTTATATTACTAGTGTGTACATAACTTTTCCACTGTGTCTGCTGAGAGGATAAAAACCCATTAGAATTAGGGGAGGTAAAAATTAATAATATGCATTTCCAGTTTAACAGTGAAGGCTGCTAATTCATGCAGAGTCTTGGATCTCTACCTAGTCTGGTTGAAAACATGAGTCCAAAACTAATTCATTTGTATTTTAGTTCTCTTGAAAATACTTGATGCAGAAAGTGAGTGTCAAAACTCAGTCTGAAACTAGGATGAAACTTCTTGAGCTACTTGGTACAGACTTGATTTTATTCCCCATGATTCTCAGTTCTGTATCTGAGCTTAGTTGCAGGGTGATGAACAGTTGTCTGTTTATTTTGGATGTTCACCTGCCCCTGTATTGCATGATTGCCAAGTCCTGAAAGTATGCAACTCTTTGAAATAAAGTGTGTTATCTTCTGTAAGGGCTTAAAACTCGATCCTGAACTGCAAAGAGACTACAAGAAAATGGGGATTAATAAAATGGTTTAGATCTAATCCATGTAGAAGACAGGCTGCTATTCTTCATTTTCTAGTGGTATCCTTCTTTAGGTTAAGGTGGAGAGCGGTGTCCGAATGCCATCCAAATATGATGAATGTGTAAGCAGTGGGGTCCAGTATGGAGCAATGAATGGAGCCTGCTTGTAAACTTGTGGCAGTAACAAGCACTTTTGTACTTATTCTTCTCACCATTTAGCATGCTCCAGATTTTTTTCATTTTACAGAAAATCTACAAGTAGACTGTGTATTTCTGAAGTTTTTTATAGCCAAGATTATTGTATGGACCTTCAAAACAAGGTCATGTTATTATATGTCTTGTTATTGGAGACTTGAAATTAGAGTTAGCATTGGGGGTGCTAAGTCTTCACTGGCTGTTGTCTACCCACTGCTTGAATATTATTCTTGAAATGCAGCCTCTTTAGATTCTTTTAGCAGGTATGCAAATGTACAAGCTTCAAATTTGTCCTGGTCCAGGGAAAAAAAAAGGCAAATAAACACAGCAGGCATATAAACAAGACACTTACAATCACTTCATATTTTTTGCCAGATCTAAACAAATAAAAAAAAGGTGCGGAATTTGGAGATTCTTTTATCAATGAGAATCTCTCAACTCTCTTGGAGCATAAAGGGTGGGGATGGGATGTAATATGTACTGTTACCACTGTGCATGGCCTGAGAGTTCCAGCCATTTGTTACAGTGGGGTGGAATTCCCAGCTGCCCAGCCTTGTCCAGGCTTCCTCAGCTTCTGCCAGGTTCCCTGCAGACTCGGAAAGCAGTAGATTGTTGAACACCAATGTATTTATTTTTATGTTGTTACCACATTCCCAAGAGGAACCTTGACTATGATTTCAGCTGGTCTCACCACACTGTCCAAATCCTTCATCAGGAGCAGCTGGGAAAAGAAATCACTCAGGTTTCTACACAGCACATTGCTGGTATGCCTCCTCCCTCTCACTAATCCTGTTAATTCCAGTCATCATTTGCCACCCTCCTGATTCTCTCTGTTGTTGCTGTGACTGACTGCACAAATGGTCTTCACTTTAAAAGGTGACCTTCAAATGGGCACCTCGAGTAACCTCTACCTCAGACTACTTTGACTACTCAGGCACAAGGTATCTTATAACACAGAAGAGCAACTTTTGATGTCACCTCATTACTTACCCTAGTCTGAGAACGGAGTCATGATGAGCTCTTCCACATAAATCCTTTTGGAACCACCTGTCTGGCTGAGAAGCTCTGGGTGGATCATTGAAGAGGGAGCTCCTGTGTGATATCCAGCACTTTGCATTCTTATCCTCTGGTGCGGCCTCTCACCCTGCATATAGCCTTTGTCAACAGCAGTTCTGTTAGTATCTCTCTGTAATGCTGTCTCCATGCAGAGAAAGGATCATTGAGAAACAGAATTGGTCCCTTTTATCATATTTTGGAAAGCAGTGAAGCTTGAGTTGAATCCTACTATTGTGCTTCCCTTTTTGGGAGGGCAAAGAATCAGTTACAATGGAGGATATTTAGTTGCACATTTGTTGTTACAGTTATCTTCCTAAAGCCATTGTTTTTTTATGCATCACAAAAACATCCTGAATAATTTCTGTCTTACCCCTACTGTCTTCCACAGTTTTATAAAAAGGGCATACAGGAAGGGGGGAAAAATAATTTCATTCCCTGCTTTAGTTGATGAATCAGTCCCAGGTCAGATAATGACACACAAGCCTGTAGTACCAGATGGGCCAGAAGGGAAAGGAGAAGGGTAAAGAGGCTTTCTTTTTACCCCATTTCTTAGTACTCTTTGGTGGGGCAGGGAACCATTATCTTATGACTAACAATGAGCAAATATTGATGTTTCGAATCAGTACCTTTAAAATAGATACACATTATCAACAGGACATGACTATGTTTGAGTTTACCCAGTTCTGAGAAAAGTGTGTTTAAGTTTCATTAAGTCTCAGCAGAGTGTAAAGTGCTGCCAGAAGCAGCATTCCAGGCCCTTCTCAGATGATGTTAAGAGGATAATATCCAACTCAGCCATCACCTCTCGGATAGAACTGAGGGTCAGTGTTCACTTCTAATCATCAGAAATTATGTTTATTCCTTAACTTGTGAGAGCAGTCTGCCTCTCACATCTTTACTCAGCCTTTTGCCTTTCTTTTATGAAAGGAAGGAGCTTTTTCCTGTTGCTGCTGATCTCATGCCACTGAAAGGACCTTTCACATCTCAGGACTCTTCCTGAAAAAGCAGGAGAAAACAGAAAGAACAGTCTTTACAAATTGGCTTCCTCTCTAAGAGCTAGAACCCAACTCGAATTTTAGGAGCCTTCACTTCTGACAAACTCCAAGGCAGGATAAATAATGATTGCAGGCAGTTGGCATTTTTACCTGACTGGAGGCTGAGCATTGCTTGTTCGTAGTAGTGAGGTGATGGCCAACTGCCTGTGTTTCCTTGCTGTGTTGGAAATGTCATTCAAGATCAGGTGTGCAAAGACTGGGGAGAGGTTATATAATATTTTGGCTGCTTCTGTCTCACATCTGGTCCTTTGGCATTAAGCTACCTATAGATGGGATGACTTTGCCCATCCAAATTGGATTTTGTTTTAATCTGGCATTATTTTATTCAGGCTAAAAATAGAAGCCAAAATGTGTGTGAATACGGTAAAACATGTGTCTGAAGTTATGAAATTAAATGTGGGGAAGAGCCAGAGAAGAGAGAGCCACAGTGAACCAGGGAGTAGAGAGGTGACTAAGAGAAATCAGAAAGAAGGCTGTCAAGTACAGAAGGGCATTAGCAGTTGGGATGAGTGTGTGGCACAGTGTCTTTAACATGGGGAGCAGGAAGGCTCATGCTGACTTCCACCGGTATTTCTCTACTTGTCAGTGCTCACTGCTTTTTTCATGCAGGAAAACTTCTCTAGAATACAGTTGTATGTTACTGTTCATGACATACACATCACACTCCCCACACACACTCAGACATCCACACCTGCCCACACCTCTCTCACCTCCCCACCCCCCAAGAAAATTTTCATGACTTGGAACTGCTGCTTTCCCTTGCCTTCCAGGTCCAGCAAGTCAGGTTGAAATTGTGCCCAAAATATGGGGGAGGGAAGGCTGGCTTTCTGTTGTCAGCTGTCCTGGCTTGCTAGTGTCAGTCACCCATGGATATAAATAAACCTCATTTATTTATTGCCTTTCTTAGTTATACTATATATTATCAAGAGAATGCTGGGCATCATTCTAGGATTAGAAATTCACTCTGGGATAAAAAAAAATCTGAATTTCTAGGATAATCTTAGCTTTTCAGGGAGAAAGGGAGTTACTGTTTTGAACACTAGATTCAGGAGACTTCAATATGCTGCTCAATTCTCTCACAAACTTTCTGCGGGTAAGATGAAACAGTCCAAACTAGCTGTAAAAAATACTAGCATGGGTCCCTGACCCAGTACTGTCATCTGGCCTAGTGCTCTTCTGTGTCTTACTCCTGCAGCTTGGAAGCACAGTAGATTAGGTGCTGATTTGTGACTAAGGCTGTGTACATCTGTGCTGGGAAAGTATATGGCACTGAATTTTAGTGTGCAGATATCTCTTAAATGAATTCATGCAACTCCTGTGATTTTCTTGTGACTCAGAATCATATCCATAAAATGGAGGTAATTCTTTTCTTCCCACTGTGTCTGTTCTGAGTTTCTGAGGTGCAGTCATGGATGACATAAGAGTGTGTATACATGGGGACAGACATAGAGCAGATACTTTGACACCTCCTGGCAGGCAGAGAACAAAGGAGGCTCATGCTGTTGTAGGTGGTGATTCACTGCAATGACTCTTTGTCACTGGAGAGAATCAACCTTAACGTTGGCTGCTGTCAGGAATGAGCTCTTTTTCTGTTCCCCCTACTCAACCAGAACCTCCATCTACTCAACTACAGGGAGGTGGAATGCTTACCAGTAGCTTTGAAATGATAAAACTTCAGATAATTATATACATTAATATTTATGAAATTACTGAATTGGCAATGAGCTGCACTCTTGTTAGGAACTTACTTATTTACTTGTAGACATAGGAATGCCCCTCTCTGTGCCAAGTCCTCAAGGTAATCGTACATGAACTCAAGGAAAGTGATTTTAATTCCATTTGTGAGAAAAGACAAACTGTGCTATGCATTTGTGTAGGAATAGGAAGGCTCAAACATCTTCAAAACAGGAAGATGAGGTTGAAGTTGGCTGCCTCTCTCGTGTGCCTTTGTTTCCTTAATTTCAGCATATTGGCAAGGGATACGTTTCTGGACTGGTATCCCATCTTAATGCACATGCTTGACATTTTGGTTCCTAATTCAGTTTTCAAATTTCTGTGCAGTGACATAGCTGACAATTCCATTTTCTAAACATCTTTCCAGATCCTCCATGCTCTGTGATGTTTGGCTCTATGCTGGACTTTCAAGGAGAGTGTATTTTTTTAAAAATGTAACAATATTTTTCATAAACAGTTCTCAACGAATGTCACTCATGTTTAGGAGCAAGCTGATGTGCCAAATACACAGGACAAGCTTTACCTACTAGATTAGCTGTAAGATGCAAGCTGTCCAAAATAAACTTGGTACATTTCTAAGTGTTTTGGATTTTTCTTTTTAAAGGGCTGTCTAAGGATGTTTAAGTAAAAGAAGTGAAGATGACATTGACATTTTCCCATAATGTGCCTGAATAGTAACACGCTGCAGTATGAAGAAGTCAAAACTGTATCTTTATAATATTCCTTATCCCCATTTTGTTTCTTTTAAAGATCAACCTTTTCACACCCATTGCTCTCCTGCGCCAAGGTCCTCAGCATGTGTTGGAGTGGGGAAGTAGACTCCCATGCAAGCAAATGAGTAAAAGACCCAAAGAAAGAGATAAAGCATGCTGATATAGGAGAAGGATTTAGAGGAGGGTGCATGTGAAGAGATGAGTCACATGAGTCAGAAGCAAGAGTGACGAAAGTATTCTGGTGCTTCAGAGGAATACCAAGAGTACTTTTTCACAGAGTAGCTTACTAAGTTAGGTTTTGTTATTCTAGTCTGTGATCTCATCTGTTATGGCAGAGAGGTTGTGTGGTAGGGACACCCAGGTTTCTAGTGATGGCTGAGATTTGCAGAGCAATGCAGCAGTTTTTCCCACAAAACAGTCCTCCATGATTACTCAAAATCTTTGAGTAAAAATCTTTGGTTTTTTCCCCAGCTTCTGCTCACAGAGAAGGATTAACACAGAACTCCAGGTGAGGAATCTCAAGAGTTGCTTCAAGTATGGGGCAAAGGAAGAAGCAGCAGCAGTGACTTCACACCATCATGTTCCCATATCAGCCAAAAAAGAGAGAAGAGGAGGCCTTGGTGAGAGGACAACCCACTGAAGCGAGTATCTAAACATCTGTGAAAGCAGATTGTGGTGATACATCTGCAAGCTGGGGTGAATGAATGCTTCTGAGAGCTTCTGCTGCTGAGTCTTTGTCCCTTCCTTCCATTTCTCCCTGATTACGAACTGTGAGATCTTTCTGTAAGACAAGAGATCTTTCCTGCAGCTGTTCTTCCTAAAGCCCAGGTTTGAACATAAAGTCTCACTTGCTCAGCCATTTCATTCTGTTCTAGTCTGGTGACAGCCAAGATTCTGTGCTTTCATCACATGGCAACCATCAGCAGAGAAGAATATTAGAACATGCGGCTGGAGATGTCTGTGTTGGTTGCCATCTTGAATTTTGACACAGAGCCATAGAAATTATCAGTTTAAATAAAGTAATTTCATTTGTTTGTTTTGGTTATAATTTCAGTTATTAATTCACACGCCCAAAATATTTGCTGTTGTTCTACTGGACAGGATTTTAAATCTGCCTTTGTTGTGGGATACTTGTATTCTGTGTGGCTTATTTTCTATTTTGATTTCTGTTTGTTTAGACTTTGTAAACTTTTTTAATTGGCTGATGTTTTTAGACCCAGGCTTGAACTCTAAGGCCCAGGTGGCTCTTATCAGTTGCAACAGTGTCTTGGTGAAGCACTCCAGTTAAAATTTGCCTAGTGTTACGAAAATTAGTTTGCTTGTGTTAGAAAACAATGTCAGCAGCTGGAAATTGTATTGGAGAGAAGATCCATCTATCCTTAAAATGAACAGGAAGCAGCTTCAGCTCTGGATCTTTGTTGGTGCCAAGTTAAAGGAAAACTCAGTATTTTGCAACTTCTGCCTTGTCCAACAGCAAGGGGTGTGATTGATAGTTCTCAAAGGTAAAAAATCTTCTGTTGCTTGTATCAGAGTCTTCAGAGATTGGAGTCAACATCCTGTTTGATCTCTTTTCTTACTCCACATTCCCCTGTCTTTTCTAGTTTGTATAGGCAGTGTTAAAAGATCATTCAAATGTGTTGACAAGTAAATAGTGAAAAACCCGAAGGACTGACAGAAGAAACTGTATCAGAGGGGGAAGGTGTTTTCTCTTGAAATGATTACGTTCATATTCACTCTTGGATTCCACATATTTTCTGACACTCAAGACCAGATAAATTATGAGAAGGTTAAATAATTATTTCATACCATATTAGTTTCACCATCACTCGCTTCAGGCATGAATTCATAGGACAGAACATGCATTTTTCTATTTCTGGTATACTCACACGTGACACATTGAATACTACACTTGTACAAAATGCAGCTCTCTGATACAGCTGTTCCCTTCATTACCTTATCTTTCATTTCCATTAGACAGTCACAATCAGGTTCACTTTCTTCACATTTTTGTTGGCTCATGATTAGTGGAAGTTTAGTTACAGAAGTTGTTGCTTCAGACTGGTGCACATTCTCAGCAGCTGTGGGCTTCAGGACCTTAGGTCTGTCTTCTCACAGCCTCTTCTCATAGCACTCTGCTTTGCATGGTATTGGCTATTGCCTCTGGCTCGGTTGGAGGGGCTAATTCCATGTAAGATTTAGCTTCAGTAAATAACAATTCCATTTCTTTCTTCCTCCCCAAGGATCGGAGTTATCCCTATTCCACTGGGTTTTATGTACAGGATTGAGTAGCTGTAGGATATACATCCTTGTGGACTTCTCATCTCTGCTTTTATTCTCTAGTTTGTTTGTTCAGGTTATCACAGCCACTGCTGAAAACCGTAGAGAGGTTTGTAGGATAGAGATTTATTTAGCTGGGGAAAGGTGATTGTCTTACAGGAGTCATTGTCAGAAGCAACATTCTTACATCTTTGTCAAGAAAATTATCAATTAGTGCTGGCTTATTATGAACACAGGTGAATTGTTTTGTCAGCTTTGCCAGTCTCACACCCACTCATTTTGGGATAACTTGGTTACAGACATTTTTACTGAACTTCTTTGCATTGCATGTTAGATGTAGCCAACCCCCACATCTGTAACTGCGATGACTTAGTAGCAATATATTAAATATCCTGTCTCTAAGATTTTTTAAATATTCAGGAAAGTTCACAGTGCAGTCTAAGACCCTCATTTTGAAGGGTTGAATTTTGTCCGTGTCAGGAGCCGTGAAGACTTGCATCCTCTTGCCTGAGAAAATTTTTCTTCTGCTTCCAACAAATAAAAAAAACCAACCCAGGAGTATCAAGACTGGTCCTTTACGTGAAGCCAAACACCTAGACCTTCAGTTCCTGTTTATTCTCAGGATGCGCTCAGCCAGAGCATCAAATGACATAGCAGTATTCCTTTGTCTTGAGCATCTGCTGATCCCATCTCTAAACACAAATGCTGGTACACTGGGAACATGTGCAATAGAGAATCAGGAACAAATTCTGCGATTCCAGCCTCTTTATTTTTTCCATCCCCCTGTATTCTTCAGCCTGGAGTCCGTATGTCTTTGTGCATGGTGGATACTGTGTACTGAAGGGTAACATTTTGTATTTTTTTTGTATTTTGTCTCTTTGCAGCTCTGCTACCTCCATGTCTGTCCCTTTCCATAAGCCTCCCAGTGCTGCAGTTAAGAGATTCAGTGGGGAAGCATAGAACTGTTTCCCACCCATCTTGGGAGAGAAGGCATTTTACAGGAAGTGTTTTCTACTACAAGGGAGGGAAGTAGAATAGCAAACCATTTTGGGTATATAATAGTTGCACAAGGGGAGTACAATTACATGTGTTCCTTAAGTGTGGATTATTTTTTCTATGTATTCATCAATGGTTCCATCAGAAGAGTCCTTCTTCACTGCAAGAAAACTACCAATAGAAAGCCCCAACAATCGTTCAGCATCTATTTCAGTGGTGACAGTGAATAATGTAATCAAAGGATCCCCCTCTTCTGTGATGTTTGTATCACTTCCAAATTACAGAGCCTGTTCTAGTGACAGAGAATCAGACTTGTTAGTCTTGAAAGGAGTCATGTGCACATTAGAGTCCTTGAGGCTGAGGTAATAAAGAGTTCATACAACATTTTAAAACACATGCTGTGTTTTAGGTGATGAGCATGCCACGACATAAAAATTAAAGGGTGGGATATTAGATTCTCTCCTTTCCGGAGGAACTGACTTGTGCTTAGTACATGAAATATCAAGTTTCCTTTTGGCATGTTTTGTCTTGACCTTTAAAACAGTCTCACAAGGCACGTTAGTGTCATCAGTGGGAGATCGTGTTGTGACCCACTTACAAATCACTTAGTCTTGGATGCCAACAAGATGTACTGAAATTTCTATTCTCAAAACTAGGTATGTTTTTGGATGATCATGATTTGTTGGAAATGCTCCTCACTATGAAGTCTGCAAGGTCAACAGACATATCTCCGATACTGGTTCCACATTGTGGAAGGAAGTTTTGGTATCAAGACCTTTGTTTAGTAGTAGGAATCTCAGTGCTCTGCCTTTTCCTCATAATGGATACTCTCCATATGCATGGAGTTAAATGGCTGGCAGTGCTAGACCATTCTTCTTTACCTGAGCAGCTCGTTGATGTACAGATAACTTTACAGAACAGACTTGGATTCTCAGCATGCATTCTCTAAGGCCTGTACCTTGTACTAATACAACAGTTCCGGTAATTTTGGATTATTTGCTGGAAACAAAAGTAGTCTGACTCCTCTTTTATTTTTTAAGGTTTACTTGATAAAACTGGCAAGGACTTTTTTCCTCAGTCAGTCCTATATTTGCTGATAATCCTGGGCTCTCTGTTTGAATCTGAATGGGTTATTTGCTGGTATATAAATAGTTGGATTTTTTTGGTTGCAGTAAATGGCTAATTGATCCTCTTCAAATTATTTCCTTTCTGAACACATTGTTCCCCATGGCTCTGTCATAAGTTTCTTCCAAAAGAAGCTTCTGAGCTTTACTTAAATCGGGGACTGGACTTTTTTTCCTTCTAGAGCCTCATGTTTCTAGAGCTGAGACATCCTTGTTTACACCAAACATCAGGAGAACCTTATTTAGCTTTACAGAACTGCAACTGCTTATACCAACATCTTAACATTCATAGTTCTCTTCATGCAGAAGGTGGTTAATTGGGAAAAAAAATGAGCAAGGAGGTTTATAAGGGAGAAGTTGAAAAAGGAGTAATTGTTCACAATCATGCCCACTAGAAGTATGAGCATCAAATGAAACTAGCAGATACAAGTTTCAAAGAAAAAAAATAAAGAAAGTGGGGGGAGATGGCGACTTTTTTCCACAGTATGTACTTGACCTATGGAATTTCTTGTTGTAAGATGTGAAAACAAAAAAGAGTGTGTGGTTTGAAAAGACAAGTAGACAAATTCATGAAAAATTAATTTGTTAGGGCATATTAAATATTAAGACATAAAAACAGGAAGTTTCTAAGACTTTTCAAATTACTCTTCTGGGGAAGTCTCACAACGGGCTTTTCCAGTTTTTATCTTGTCCATCAAGCATGGGCTGTTGACCTCTGTCCAACAAGAGCTAGGCTAGGTGGTCTTGTACTCAGACTTTGTATGGGTTTTTTATTTTGACAGTTGCAGTACAGACTACTAGAACAGCCAAGACAAAGCTACTTTCATGACAGTGGCATGTCCCACCAGAATTCATCCTATGATGTTGCGTTTTCTTGAGAAAAGTGTCTATTGCTGACATATGCCAAGTTGTCACATGCAAGTTGACTGTGCTTTCACCCGTGGGCACTGTATATTGCAGAGGCTTTCAGAATGATGAAACTTCTAAAAGAACATAAGGGACACCAGGGTCCACCTCTAGACAAACTGGGATTTTGGAGGAAAGTAGGCTGCTATATGGAAGTCATCTATAATATGATCCTTGTAAATGGTTAATTGCATAAATATGGAAAAAAACCTTTCCACTAACTGAAGCTTTTGTTATCTTATTCATACACATTTCACTTCTTCCCATCTTTGTCTTTCAAAGAGCTCGAGTGCAGAGCACCGTCAAGGTGAATGTGCACAACCACAGCAGGTCTTAATGAAGCTGCTAGCTTGTTCCTTCCCACTTTAGAACACTGCTGTCCTTTTCCAAAGAATGAAGTTTTCCTGCTGACTTAGAGATGAACAGTTAGGAAATGCAGACTTGATCTCAAAACTGTTGGATTCTGAGTCTTCCTTTCCAGTTATAACGTGAGAGGACAACTCCACAGAACTGAAGGTGACAAATGACACCAAGTCTGCCGTGAGGGGTCTGCTCTATTACCTTACCAAAAAAGGATTTTATTGGCCCTCACTAAAAAGGAGTTTTCACTGCTGTTTTGAATTAAAAGGAAAGAATCACTGATCACTGTGGAGACCCTGGTATGAAGCCTTTGCCAGTGGTATTCAGTGAATCACAGTGGTTCCCAAAGGAAAAGACTATACTTAACAGGGCCTCTTCTCTACAAGTCCAGCCCTACAGCACACACAGTGAGCTTGAGAAATCTTATGTTCTTTGAAAAGAAGTGGCTTCTTTATCTGACCTATCAGATAAACAAATCGGATTGGCCTTAAAAAGACCAAATTTGATGCAGTTGTTAAGGATTTAGGGGCTGTTAAAAATGCATATTTTATTAACAAAATTTTTATCATTTATTTGGAGCAGATGAAAGAGGTGCTGTTATCTCTAAAAGCAATTTCAACACTTTTTTTGGCATTTTGCCTTCTGCTCTTCTGGGATGTGCAACAGAAGACAACCCCAGAACACAATTTGGTGCCCCTGCAAGAATATCTTAGAAAATCTTATTTCACCATAGTTAGAGCAATGGTAAAATGTAGTCTCCTTCCCACATGCAGAGGGGAGACAAGTTACAGTACTCAATGTATTTATGTTCCAAAGTCATAAAATATCCCCCAAAAATATTCGGGGGTTGTTGAGCCTGATCCCTATATCTTGAGTATTATCATGTCAAAAGTTAGGAGGGAGTCTTTGAAAAGTTTCTGTACTGACAAGTCAAAATGCTTGACTGCCATCACTCCCTCATTCTACTATAAAACTGCTTTTTTCTGAGTCTTGGGAAGACAGATGACAAGGGATTTTTTTCCACACAGTTTCCAGTAATTATTGTATAGGATTTACCTCATGGTTTTAATGTGGTTTTGCCTTATTTATATGATCTTCTGAAAAAGTTACGCTGTGTCAGATATATTTAACATATTTAATACACCTAGGATGTCTTAATACACCGTTCTTCAAGGTGCAGATGGAGAGCTGTGAATCTACTGGGAAGTTTTATGCATCCCATTGGTGCCACTACTTACATTACTCATGCTTCCAGTTGCATGATGCTTCCCCCATTCAAACTGGGGTTGTCTTCCTTCCTGAAGGTGTTTTCTCCACTATCTTTAATTCCAGAAATTCAATGTGGGATACATTTTGTCTGTGATATCAGCCTGGATTTTTTTTTTTTTTTCTTATCCACAGACCTACAAAACTCATGTCTCCATATGTGTAGTAAAACTTCCTTTTGAAAATTATCTAAGGAATAAAGATTGGTGGCTCTTTCTGCCAAATTGTGGCCCAGGTCTTTTGAATGATGGCTTTTGCTGAAGGCAGGTGAGATTGACAAAGATGAAGACAATGCAAAATGTATATTCAGCACAATGTAGCTGCTGCCACACCACACTTTCCTGAGATTTTATTGCCATCTCTTTTATTTTGTTTCTCTTTGTTTGCTCTGTTTGTTTCTAGTTTTTCAGATTAGCATGATAGAACACTTAGCATGGTAGTATCTAAATGAGATCTTCAGATCCTGAAGCATACTTAGAGATTTTTGCAGCAAGTCTCCTCTGAGGGGGCAGATGTCAAATTGTGTAATGCAAGGCAGCTTGTTGCAAGCTGGATGTCTTTCAGAGACTTGTGAGTCAGACTGTCTGCCACTGCTTTCCCCCACAAGTGAAGTTTCTTACAAATCCTTGAAAACGGTGGATTTCTCCCAAGCATCTAGTCAACCTGCAAGAGGATTTCAGCACTTCAAAAGGCGAAAATTTTGTTTCAAGAAAGGGCCAGAACATGGTTACCAAGACATTCCCCAGTCATTACACTACATGCATTGCACAAATCCTGTAAGATTTGCCCCTGGCTGCACAGCAAATCTTTGTTTTGTCTGCTTCCTGAAGAGGCTAATAACTTCAGGAGAAAAAAGAAATCTTTCCTGAAAAAAGTCAGGAAATCTGGTTTGATATGACCCAGCTGGTTTCTTTCATCAAGTGATGTATATGCACTGGCCATGATATATTATTATAATGCCTTATTTCTGAATCCGATGAGTGAATATCTAACAGCTAGTGAGAAATGGCTGAGTGCTGGCAGACCAGAAGAAGGAACTCCTCTTTGCTTTCTGTAACACACCTAATGCCTACATGTTAATTTTTTCCTGTATTGGCCCCTGTGGACAGCAATAAGGTATTTTCTTCCTTTTCTTCTGTCACACCTGAAGGATGGGTTGCCATCCAGAAGGACCTGGACAAACTCAAGAAGTGGGGCCATGGGAACCTCATGAGGTTTTAACAGGGTCAAGTGCAAGGTGCTGCGCCTAGGTCAGAGCAACCCCCAGTATCAACACAGGCTGGGAGTTGAACAGATGGAGAGCAGCCCTGCTGGGAAGGACGTGGGTGTGCTGGTGGATGAGAGGCTGCACATGAGCCAGCAATGGGCACTCCCAGCCCAGAGAGCCACTTGTGTCCTGGGCTGCATCCAAAGCAGTGTGGGCAGCAGGGAGTGGGAGGGGATTCCTCTGCTCTGCACTGGTGAGACCCCACCTGCAGCGCTGCATCCAGCTCTGGGGTCCCCAGCACAAGAGGGACATCGACCTGTTGGAGCGAGTCCAGGAGAGGGACACCAAGATGATCACAGGGATAGAGCATCTCTCCTGTGAAGACAGAGTGAGAGAATTGGGTTTGCTCAACCTAGAAAAGAGATGGCTTAGGGGTGACCTAACTGGGGCCTTCCAGTACCTGAAGGGAGCCTACAAGACAAAAAGAGACTTTTTACAACATCATGTAGTGACAGGACAAGAAGGAATGGATTCAAACTGAAAGAGTAAGTTTATAATAGATATTAGGAAGAAATTCTTTACTATGAGGTTTGTGAGGCACTGGAACAGGTTGCCCAGGAAAAATGTGGATGCTGGAACCCTGGGGATGTTCAAGGCCAGGGTGGATGGAGCTCTGAGCAACATGGTGTAATGGAAAGTATCCCTGTCCATGGTAGGGGATTGGAACTACGTGATCTTTAAGGTTCCTTCCAACCCAAACCATTTTATGATTCTATGATCTTTCCTAGTCAGCTAAGTGGAATGAGAGACAAATATCACCCTGCACAAAGATCATAACCCTCCTGAAGGAGGGGGAAATAAGTCTTTGTCTTCAGAAGATACCACTTGGTATTGCTTGGTTTAAGTTAACAGTAGCAGTATAAACCAGCATAGGGGACAGAGTTTCTTCCTGAAAGCTGTTCACTAAGTTTGCAGGATGTGGGAAACCAATAATGGGGGGGGGGGGGGGGGG